>JARQOC010000002.1:591450947-592036790 GCA_033576535.1 Allobates femoralis | reverse complement strand
AGTACTTTGTTTGTTGATGGTTGTCATAACTTCTCCTGATCTATATATAATATCTCTGTTTTCTGTGCGCTTATTGTTCCCATGACAGCTATTGCCTGACTTGTTGCATGATAGACTCATTCATAGAAGCGCACTGTATGTGAAACTTTCATCTGTTATGCAACAGTTGAGCTGAAAATATGTGAATAAGAGCGATGCTGTACGTCGGCTGTGCGGCATTTCTGTATACGCTTATGGCAGCAGCAATTAGATACAGTTCCACTGTTTGCATAGCACAACCGTTCCATCAGCCTATTAGTGTCTTTGCAGCAAGTCCTTTGTATAGCCCTCGACTTTGATTGAAATATATGTGGAAAGTAAAAACCGCCTTCTTATAAATTGATGGAGATCTGTAATATTCGGGTTAGTTGTCCTTTATTATTTTCTTCTGAAAGTACCGAGAAAGTTTGCAAAGTCCATGCAGTTTTACAGCTTTTTCCGTTGAAAATTATCCCTCAAAACTAGATGTTCTGATGTATTTTAAAACATGCCATAATGGCAAAATGCCCCAATATAATATTGTTCAGGAAAAGCATTATTATCCCAGGGTTGGATATGTAAGTTGATCCTGGAGCCCCCAGGGTCCATGCCCTAGACACACCTCCTGTTCTCACCAGCAGCATGAAGCTGATTTTCTCGGACCCCTGAGGGTGGGGTGAGGGCAATAGAGCATGGAATGATTTTATTGATTTATGAGCGATCTATAGAACTATGCAAGTAGTACAGCTCTGCTTCATCATGTAGAGGGCAGAGACATTACTAAAAGGTTTTCTCTCCCTGGAGTTCCTCTTTAAACCTCTAGTGCAAGGCCCCCACCATATCCAAGGACATGGGTCTCTAAGTTCCTTATGTGAATGGCACAATAGTGCACATATCAATCCAATTCTTTACTCATGGTCTATAGGAGTGGTGGTCGCACTTGTACACTAGCAATCATTCATACAGAAGCTTCTACACTCTACATTCCCATGATCTGTGGGGCCTCAGATCCCAGCCCCCCACGACAGTATATAGGGGGGTGGGACATTATATAGGCATTTGAGTTCTATCTGTCTATCTCTACATCTGTCTGTCTATATCTCTATCTGTCTGTCTCTATACCTATATGTGTCTGTCTCTCTTCTCTTGCAAAAACTTAGTTCATGAGTTTTCAGAAGATGGCAGGAGTCGTGCTTCACAGTACACTGCAGGGCATTTAGGGATACAGTTGTGCCAGGTATTGGTCCTGTTGCCAATTTTTCTGAATTTTGTTTCATGTTACGTCAAAGTTTGGCTACATTTACACACACTGTTTTGCCTTTTTTCTGGTGCATTTTTCTCTCTTTCTCTGCTGCAAAACTGGATCAGCTTTACATCATCTGTTTCTGATCCATTTTTGATGTGTTTAGGTGCTGCAATTTTTTTCTTTATTTCGAATGGTTCCTATGGGAAAAGCGGATGAGAATAACGCTACAGAAGCTAACCTGCTTATTTTTTTGGTGGTTCTCTTGTCAAGGAAAAAAAATGATCAGACCACAAATGCCCTGTCTGAATGGCAAAAAGTGAAAACCCATTGACTTTGCTGGGATTTCATTTGAGTGATCTATTCACTGCATTTTCACTGCAAAAAAAATTGTATCAAAAACGGTGTGTGTGACTGTAGCCTTTGCATGTGACGTGCCTGTTTTTTATTCTTGCATATTGGCATTACTTTAGTAAAGGGGGGTTTGAATGTTTTAATTTTAGCAATTTGTATTCAGTAGGAGGACACAGACATGAAGTCACAGAAGTTTTTGGGGCTGTTTAGATGACTATCCATGTCACAATGACATAAGACGGCTGTAATCTGTCACGAGGGGGGGGTAGCGCAGTCTGCTCCATTCCCTTCTGTCACCTGGAAAGCCAGGAATCTGTAATCATCAACAGGAGCTCCAGCTTGGGGGCCGCGATCTCTTCTCGTTACACTGTTATCAATTCACTCATCACCGACCAAAGGGAGAACATAACTTTCCTGTCTCTACAATTCCTGACAGATGATTTCACCTTTGCAGGGTTTCTTTTCTCTTTGTTTCGGGGAAATTGTTTGAAAAAAAGGATGATGTAAGCTCTTCTGTTCATTACATTGTGAAATTTTAAAGAAAGTTAATGTTTTATCCTCTTTGTTGCTCTTCGCAGTTATCTGCTTTTTTGTAATGTGCACCCATGCTCTGCAAGATCAAAAATTTGCAGAAATATTGTAACATTGTGAAACCCCAAAATACTGGGGGTTTTCCCATATAAAAGGCATTTTTAGCTTTTTTTTGCCACCAAAATCTGAAAGGCATATATATCCGGGAAAACATTAATATTATTACCCCCTGTCAGCCCCCCGGCTATCAGTCAGAATAATAATAATATTTTTCATTTAATGTCTATTAATTCCATGCATTTTACATAACAGTAACGTTTCTCTCTTGGGGCTCACAATCTAAATATCCTATCAGATTTTTTTACAATGGGGGAGGAAACCAGAGTGCCGGAGGAAACCCCGCAAACAGGGGAGAAATACAAACTCCTTGCAGATGTGTCTTTGGTGGGAATTGAACCCAGGACCTCAGCACTGCAAAGGCTGCAGTGAAACCCACTTGACCCCCCCGTATCCCCCAGAATCAACCCCCAGGTTGGCTTGGTCACGCAGCCGTGTTTTATACTTTGGGCCCCCGCACAGTTTTGGAAAACCCCTTTTAAACCCATACACTAAAAATGTAGGTTTTGGGAAGTAAAGGGTTTCCCCTTTAAAAGGGAATCTTCATCATGTTTTTATGAGAACCTGAAGCCCCGAGTTTAAAAGGGTTAACAGAGTTTCAGCAATGCTCTTGTCAAGGTCTGTAGTGTTGTTTATTTTAGAAATATTCCCTTTATCTTAGTGTGACTGGTGGCTTGTGAAATGTTGTCCAACTCGCCCCCCCCCTCTGACATCTCCTGTAAATAAAATGTCTATAGGGGCTGGGGTGGGCGGGGGCAGCTCTTTTGCCGTGCTTGGCAAAATTTTAAAAACTTGTGTCGAACCGCTGCCCCCCAGTAATGTAAGTTACATTATTGGATTGGGGTCTATGTTGATTTCAGTTGAGGTAGAAAAAACCTGCTGAAAATTTCCCTTTAAAGGTTCAATAAAAAAATCTTAAAAACTACTGTGACTGTCCAACCTTTATGTCAACTACACCCCCTTATATTGAATGAAAAGTTGCCTAAGCCGTTGGGATTTTAATTTTATCTCATGATGGGAACCCTCTTGTAGTTTTAACGATAAGAATTAGAAAACTTTCCCCTTTTCTGCTACAAGGAAGGTGGATTCACGAAGGGGTTTTTTTTGAATGAAACGACACAAGGGTTTTAAAGAAGCTGTATGTCGGGGGTTTTTAGCCCTGAAAACATTAATCTGAAAAGAAAAACTTTGAAATATTGCAACACTGTTGAGAAGGGGGGTATTTGGGTTTTATTTACTTTCATCCCAGTTCCCTAATGTATTTACCAGCATTTTAAATTAGAAAAGGGTTGGCCTGGTCTTTGTTTGGTTCCCCCAGGGAATAAGTGAAACCCAAGGTACACACGTGAGGAAGGCCGCACCCTATGAGCTGACTCCGAGCAATGTGTTCTGGAAAACCGGGGGTTCCTGCTTTTTGCGGAGGGTACTTTTGACGGGACAATACCAAAAAACTACCGTATAACATTTTTGGGAAGGGTTTGTTTTGGAACGGCCTCTTTCTTTATATGGTGTGCCCTTTTCGCTGTGAACAGGTGCTCTCCCTGAATTAAAAATTCAAAAAAAAGTTAATTTATTTCAGTAATTCAATACATAAAATGAAAAAGGCATTATTATATGGGTCTTGCAACAGTGATCTTTTTAAAAGTGTTTTTTTTATGTTAATGTTGATGATTAGGTTTACAGCCAATGAAAACCCAAAGGTCTTATCTCAGAAAAGAAAAGTGGGGAGGATGAAGGGTCTAGAGATAAAATATTACCTATATAGGTTCAGAGGTTCACCTTGTGTGGTTGAGAGGTCAAACCACTAAAAAGCTATCAGGGTGTTGCGTCCCCAAATGAGGGGCTTCTAGAGTGGGGAGGATGGGGGGTTCAAAACCACGCGCCATTTTCCCCACAAGCAAAGGGTGAATATAATATTGATTTATTGCAAGTGTTTGGCCTCCCTAGCCCCCTTCCCTCAGGAAAATCAATATAATATTCCCAGTGTCGGGGTTTCAGGAGTCAAAAAACACATTGATCTACAATCAATTTTTAAATTTTCACCCTTTGAGTGTCAGGGAAATACAGCAGCTTTTTTTAACCCTTCGTTCTCCCCTTTTTAAATTTTCTGGATAATGCCCTTTTGGGGTTTTCTTGGTTGTAAGCCTAATCATCCAACTTTAAAATAGAAAAAAAACACTTGAAATGATACTCGTGTGTAACCCACTCGTATAATATATGCATTTCGTTTTTCTTTTTGAATTACAGAAATAAATTAACTTTTGATGACATTCAATTCATTGAGATGCGCCCTGTTTACATAGTTCAAAACAATAAAAAGACAAAGTTCAAAGTGTTGTCTGCAAACTTTATTTTCTCAGGATCCCCCAATCTGATTATTTGTGGAAGTTGCTAAAAACCATTTTTTGGTTGAATGGACACCATTTTTGGGTTTACAAACCTTTTAAAGGATCTAGGCTTGTAGTCCAGATTCCACAGGACCCTGCAAAAGGACTTAAGGGTTCATGGTGCAATGGGGGGTCAGAGCTGTTTTGGGGAGGGGGGCCCCTCAGTAGCAAAAAAAACACTTTGTTTTTTACTGGGTTTTGTGAAAAGAACACGGGGGGTTTTGAATAAACAGCGGGGACATACCACTTTCTGAATAATAATATTACATATTGGAGTATTTCTGGTCTTATTTTTTTTAAAACTTTAACAGCCACTTGCTAACTAAAAAAAAAACAATTTTTTCAGCAGCTTTTAAATAGACTTTGTCCCTAAAAATGTCTTGAGCTTCGCTTTCTCACTATTATGAAACCAAAATCCCCCCTTAAAGAACAGAGCCCACATTTTTATTTTCATTAAATGGCTTTTTTTTTTATTAGGATTCTTCTGGTCTGTTTCCCTTTCAGGAGCAGTCGCAGTTTATTACTCCGGTCGGGCCCCTAGGATTGGAAGGGTCATGGAACATTTTCCCTCTTTAATAATTTATCTGTAGTGAAGTAATGTCATTGTGAAAAATTAAGCAAATTCTTCAATTGCGTCCTTTTATTTTGTTCATAAGATGCACCCCAAATTTGGTGAAGGAAAAGAGAAAAAAAATAATTTTGATTGTTAATTGGGGTCTGTCTTACAATCATATATATTCCCCATTTGGGTGAGGTGTGTGGTTATGTGTGTATATTTACTATATAAAAATAATCCCCCACGGGATTGGGCACCCCACCCTGGATATCCCCCAAAATTGGTAAATGCCCCCCCCACGCCCCTGGTCCCCTGCCCCCCCCCCCCCCCGTCCTGGTACATAGCCTTCTTAGTCCCCTTGTCCTGGTAACCCCCCCCCCAGCCCTGTTCCAAGCCCCTCCCATCCTGGTACATAGCCTTCTAGCCCCCTAGTCCTGGATATAGCCATGGTTCTGTTCCTGGCCCCCCCCCCCCCCCTCTGGTAGTAGCCCTCTTACCCCCCTTGTCCTGGTTATGATATGCCCCCCCCCCCCTGGATATGGCCCCCTTGTCCTGCTACACACCCCCTTAGCCCCCTTGTCTGGATTGGCCCCCAAAATTCTGGTTTATGTCCCCACCTGGTTGGCCCTTTGTCTGGTACATACCTCTTGCCTGGATATGGCCCCCCTCCAATTGGATATGGTCCCCCTTGTCCTGGTCCCCCCCATAGCCCCCTTAGCCCCCTTTGTCCTGGACCCCATCAGGGTTTTATGTCCCCCTAGTGCACACAAAAATAATAAATTTTGTTAATTTACTCTCTGCTCCAGCTAGCGGTGTCTTCCGCTGCCCGCATCGTCATGTGATGGGGTGCCAGGGAGTCATGTGCTGTCCCTTTCACATTTTGGGGAAAGCCGGGCACAGACATGGAAGACGGCGTAAAGCTGCAGGCAGGGAGGTGGGGGGAAAAGTTAACGATTTATTTTTCCCGTTGTGTGGGGCAGCAGGGGCATATCCCGTGACGGGGGGGTAAATACAGGCTCGTTAATATGCAGAAATAGTCATATAATATGCCCCGCCTCCCCACCCACCTCTCAGGCTGCTTCAGCACTGAGGTGATGGAAGGGGGATTCAAGGCATATTAAATGGGATAATGAACGGGCACACCCCCACGGGGCAGCTCCCCCTGCCCTGGCCCCGGGACCCCTTTCCCCAGGCCGCCTATTTCCCCCCGCAGCACATCTACAGCTATTTTTTTTTTTTAAAAGACCCCCCCAACTTTCCCCAAAAATTTTGGGGAAAAAAAATTGTTTTTTTTAAATTTAAAAAATTTGGTTTTGATGTTTTTTTTTTTTTTTTAATGTAAGGAATGCCTCTTAATGTTTTTTTTCAAGGACTACATTTTTTCCACTTTTTTTGTTTTTTGTTATAACCTTTAATTGTACTTCTAGGAAAGGGGAGATCTGTTTCAATTTTTTTGGTTAATTGAGAAATCAAGAAGAAGCAATGCACCTAATCCGCCCTCTCTCTTTTTTTTAATTTTATTTTTTTATTTATATTATTTTTTGATGAAAATTAAAAAGTACGAGAGCATAATTGATCTCTTTTTTCAGTACAGGGGAAACCCCTTGGGGAAACAAGTAATTTTGTTTTCAGAGCTTTTTGAAAAACAATAATATTTGTATAATTTTAATTTGGTATAATCTGCATAATTTCTGTTTGTATCTACCTTTTAAAAAAACTGTAGCCCGGACCCTTTTGGGCCTCCATGTAATTCTATGGGGCAGGGATTGGTCCTTTATGGTTTCCCGTGTGTCATTTTGTCACTGATCCGTTTGTGTGATTTTTTTCATGCCCCCAGATTCAGCTGTTGCTATTTTGGGCTGCTTAAAAAAACACTGACCGAAAAGGGACAGACCGGGGGATCCATAGGCCATGTTAAACACGGATCACTAAAACAGATCCATTTGCTGTACTGGCGCCAGAAGAAAGGGTACAGCTTTTCCCCACCCCCTATCTTTGTAACTGATGATGGATCCATTAAAAAAAGGGTAATTTGGCACCCCATTGGACAGATCCGTGCCTGTCCATGGGGTCCTTAAAATTCGGGAACCGCATAAGTGAAAATCATGCAGAATGGGGGCCCTCCCCAGCCTCTGCAGTACTGTCCCTCGGTTCTGCCACATACGTACAGTATAAGCCTATTGTGGTCTTTTACTCCTTCGGGCTCCAGCCTTTGTGTTACTGCACATGAGACGCCGATAGAAATCACCTTTAGATTTAAAAATTTATTTTTTAAAAATAAAATATATATTTTTATATATATATATATTTTATATATATAAAATATAAATACACTTTATATACCATGACGCTTTAAAATTATTTTTTTTGGTATTTTTTGGGTTTGGAATGAATCATGCATTTAATGTTTCTTTGGAAAAAAAGTTTTTGATAACAAGTGATTTGGATTACAAGCACATTCCCGGAAACCCAATTTACTTGTAATAAAAGGGTTCCCTGTATATTATTGGGTATTTTGGGTATCGGTAAAAAAAAGAAAAACGATGCCACGCTTACCACAAATACATACCTCTGAATGGGGCCTGCGATGTGTGGGATAAAAATTTATTGGTGAGGGAACGGTGTTGTTCTTTCCTTTCATCTTATTTTTCAGGGAAATAAAAAATAATGGATATCCGAAAAAAGTCAACTTTTTTTTACCTAGAATTAAAAATCATTGGGAAAATTAAATAAATCCTGTCCTGTTGTAGAGTGAGAGACAATTGAAGATTTCCCCATACTATTTTGTTTCCCCATTTCTAAAAAAGACCTGTGTCATTTACAGGGTTTTAATCTCTGCACTTTTAGACTGTGCCAGGGGCAGTGTGTCCCCGAATGGTGCAGTTATTGTAGGCGGGCACCCTACTACCCGTGTGATGGATCCGGGTACAACTTTTACATCTGGAAAAGCATGATGGCGGACTAGAGCACCCTGTTTCAATGGGGCTTTTAAAACTGATGTCATTTCTGTTGTAATTGTGGCGTAATGTTTTCTATCACCCAAATTATAAATGTTGTATGAATCGTGAACAGTACAATGCGCGAGCCTACCCTTTCCCTTAAGCTCTTTGTATTAATGAAAGACCCACGCCCCAATGTTTTTGGGAACCTCTCTTCCTAAAAAGGTAATCTTTACTGAGTAAAAGTGGATTTAATCGCTCTGTGAAATGAAACCCGGCGGCCCTTTCCCTATGGGCAATGGCCCTTAAGCACAATGCAAAATTCCGATATTTTTCTTGGTTCCCTGAAAAAGAGAGGTCACGCGGGATAAAAAAGGGGAGCGGATGAATGGTGCATTCAGCAAGTCCTTGACTTGCCGCTATTCGCTGCTCTCCCTGCGTTATGTTTTATTCCCTTTTCGTGCTTCCCTTACCACTAGGAGGATTGGAGGTCGGGAAACCGTTAATGCCACACAATTTATTGCTTTTGCCCCAGTGCTTTGCTGAATCCTGCAAATGTGCATCTAAACTTTTCGTGAAATGCATATTTATGTTCTTTGATTTTAGGGATTTTGAAATAGGATTGAGCAGTCTAAAAAAAATTTTTGGGATCTTTTTAAAAAAGGTAACTTCAAAAAATAAAAAACCCTTGTTAGCGGAATAGAGCGGGAAGAGAAAGAGAATTTGATTGGTCGTTTTTTTTTTCCCTTTTTGCGCACCCGACTTCTTAGAATAGAAGGTGTATTCAAAATCTTTAACCCCTTCATGACCTTGCTATTTTCCCTTTTTAAATTTTAGTTTTTTTCCCTCCCCTTAAAGACCCATAACTTTATTTTTCCGTCCACAATGACTTTTTGAAGTTTTTTTTTTTGTATAATGTTGTACTTTTGAAAAAAAGCTTTAAATTTTTTATAAATTAATGTATGGAAAAAAAAAAAATTAAAAAAAATGCATTAGGCTGCGTTCACACATTGCTTTTTGTTGCACTTTTTTGCTGGTTTTTTCACCCCGCGAAAAAAAGCGCAAATATGCAATAATATCACATGACCGCGAGAGCCAATCAGCCCGGGAACCCCCTTGACTTCATCGAGGCTGGCGAAGACCCCTCGCTTGCCCGGACCCCGGGGAAAAAGGCGTCGGAAGGAAAAGATTCATTCTTTTTTTTTTTCATACCTTCTTTTTTTAATTTAGATTTCGAGTGTATATAATACAGTGAAATCAAATTGGGGCTGTCACGAGGGGAGGGGGAAGCAATTCTTCCTCCCCTCTGGCATAAAGGGAGAAAACGCGGGCAGCTCGTAAGAATGGACATCCAAATTTTTTTACGCAGCTGGTTTTTCCCCCCAAAAAAAGCACTGCGTTTTTTTAGAAATGTCTGCACTGAAAAGGGTAAATTTTCCCTTTCACTTTGCGGCAACACAAAACCATTGCGCATTTTAAAAAGCGCGCGTAAAAAAAAGCGCACAAAATACGAATGTGTGCTTTTAAGTCTTAAAGTTGCAAAAAAAAAGTGAAATTTCAACTTTTTTTTTTTTTTATTATGTTTAAAAGAAAACCCGGGTTGTTTTCAACAAGACCTAAAATAAAACCCAAATCTTTAATAATAATAATCTTTATTTATATGCGCCAACATATTCTCACTCTTCCAATTCGAGGTTCTATTCAAACAATCATAAGAAACAGTATCAGAAAATACAAAATTAAAGCAAAATAGTGCATAAAACAAAAGAAAAAACCAATCAAAATTTTACATATACTAAATAAATCAGAATTCACTATAGATAAAACCCATCGATAATATGAGTGTAATAATAAATTTGTAACTAAAAGGGACTCTTTTAGCGTATTTTGAAAAGCATGGGGATTTATGGTACTGCAAAGAAGTTTTCCTATGATATTTTTTGGATATAGTCTGTTTTTTGGGGTTCCCCGTGGCAGACTTCTTGGTAATACTTTGGTTGATTCGCAGAATGCTTAATTAGAGCAAAGTTTGATTTTTAAATAGCAGAAGTAAAATTAAAAGAAAAATCAAAAACATGATGGTTTGAGATATTAAGACAAGTGTGTGTAGTGTGTGTTTTTGGGCCCCCAAACTTATGCCAAATATCCCAAACTTCTCCGTTTGGTGCCATGTCGGGGGGCTAGTGTCGCAAAAATCGAAAACCTCGTTCCCTGTGGGATGTTTAGTAGAAGGAAAGGAAAGGAAAAAATCACCGATAAAAATGTAAAATTAATGTAGGGGGATGTTGATGGCACTCACCTTTTTGGGGTCTTGTTTAATTGCGTTTTAGGCATTGGGCCCTAGTTACCTGCTGTTACCTTGGTTTCCCAGCCGGTGGGGGAGAAGGGCGGGAAACCCAAGGTATACATAAGTTCTGGGGCAGCGCACGCCCCCCTACTTACCCGGTTTCCATGGTTTCCCAGCCTGCAGACATCGGGGGAAACGATTTTTAAATAATTTCCTTTGATGTGTGGTCCAA
The DNA here is from genome assembly GCA_033576535.1 of Allobates femoralis. Taxonomy (NCBI): domain Eukaryota; kingdom Metazoa; phylum Chordata; class Amphibia; order Anura; family Aromobatidae; genus Allobates; species Allobates femoralis. The sequence continues at coordinate 592,026,126 of JARQOC010000002.1, read as the reverse complement.
TGATGCTGGTGGTCTGCCTGTGTGACGCTCCCAGCACGCCGCAATGCGCCAGGATCAATCGTTTGTGACTTGACGTGTGTGACGAGGCCTTTTTTTTGAACCCTTGGGGGAGGGTTAGTCTGAAAAGGGGTTCCTTTTGTGTCAGTGTAAATGGACTGAGTAAAACACACCAGCTTTTTCAAAAACTAGGCCCCTTTTAAAGAGAGGGAAAACAGGACATCGAAGATTTCCCAAAAAACCCACCCTTTTCCCCCTACAAAAAAAGGTTGTTTTTAAAGGATGACTAGTGAGATTGATATTCTTTGCATCACGGGCCGTACAGCAAACACAAGGCATGGTTAAACGGGCAGGTTTGAGTTACCAGTCCCTTTGGCTTTTTAAGGACCTTGGCACTCTTTAATACTTACCATCAGTAGCCAGATACAAAACCAACACTCACTTTGCAGATAAAACACCTCTACCACAATACTGGGGGGAGGTGACTTGCATTGGGCTTGCATGGGACGATTACATGAAAAAACATGATGTGGAGTTTCTGATACTACCCATTGGTCCGCCCCCTGCCCAAAAAGGGCCCCCCAGTAAACATCCGCCCAAATGAACAGCGCCCCAAGGGGCCCAACCGCAGACGTAAAAAAAATGCATGAACAAAAAAAAACTTTTATATAGGGTATTGTTCATGTTTTGGCCAAGAACTTAAGTCATGTCCACATCACGTATCCCCATGATCATGGGCTTTTAAGATGGGTTTATATGTAATATTGGTGCTTGACAAAGGTCCAGAAAAAGGGTGAATATTTGCACTATATATGGTGGAATAAAAAGACATCTATTTGATCACTGGGCTGTTGGAGTGCTTTTGTGCTTTGGGCGTTGATACACACCCCAGAATGACTCCGTTGGAGGGATGGCGCTGCCTTGATGGTGAAACCATAAAACCCCTACTCCTTTGTGGGGTCTGCAAACTTATTTTATTGGGCAATCCAATCAAAAGCTTGATTATGATTTTTTGTTGTTCAGACACATATATAAGGACATTTTCCCTCCAAAGGGGAGCTAATTACCTCATTTAGCTGTATTTTTTTTGGGGAACCTTACCTGTTTTGACCCATAAAACTAGCCTTCGGCTGTTGCCACCACAGGGGAATGTAAAGGGTTTGAAAAAAAACCCCAAAGAGGGCATTCATTTTGGGAAAATTTCTGAGGACCTTTTTTTTCCCTCCTAACCCCATCCCCCTTTGGAAATCTGTCTGTAAAATCCTTATGTCAAGGATCCTTCTCCAGTATCCCACAATAAAAGAGCAGAGTGCGTGATACCCAAGGCCCTTTATTGTTGAAAAACAAAAAATTTCCATAAAGAATCCATCGAATACTGTATATCCGGGTAATCTAGGGACTTCCCATCCCTTTTGGGAGATTTCACCTGGGCTTCAGCGTCCCCAAAGATGACTGCTTTCCCCCCCCAAACCCGTCCACAAACCAGCTCCCTGACACACCCCTGGGGGGTTGAATACAACATTTACAGAGGTCTTGAATGACCAAATAGGAAATGCCCACATAATTCAATTATCAACTTGAGTTTTAATTTTGTATTTTGTACACAGGAAGGGGGGAAAAGGGCGGAATACACATATTGCAAGAAAAATGCACCTGGTTAAATGCAGTTACAACAAAAACCCCCATATCCACCATCGCCCCCTTTAAAACTATGTGCCACATTACCCAAAACCATCTACTATGAGTTGTAGGATTATTTAAAATAATGGCTTATCCTCAGGTTAGTGGTTTTCGTAGTAAATTCTGAACGCTAATCTGAATACTTCGTTTTTCCGAAATGTAATCCCAAAAAACCTTTGGGCCAAATTTATTTTAATTCTTTTTAGAATCCTAAACAACATCTTAAAGGGATTGTAAAAAGGCAATACAGCTGTGGACAGTGATTATATGTCTCCCCATTCATTTATATAAGCAAACTGAACCCTGTATCCCGAAATTGTTATTTTTTTGCCCTTTATGGGGGTTTCATGGCAAGTCTAGAAATGAGTTCCAGCGTTTTAAGTATGGTCTTCTATAGGCTGGCTACTAACCAGAACGGGGTGCACCCATATCCCCGGTATTACACACTAGGTGCTAGGTCAATGAGTGATAAAGAAATGTGCCCTATAAACCCCTCCTATTCCATCATGCATTGTTAGAATATACACTCTCCTCATCCGATTAAAGTTTTTTGTTTTACTCATAGTTTTAAAGACAACAGATGGTCAATCTATTGTATTAATCCAACGGGTAGATAGCCTCTAGTATCTTGTTGCTATATCCTTTTAAAAAGGAAAACATAAATTGGTGGTTTTATGTTATTTTCACTTGTTTTAAATCCCCCACAACAAAATAAATAAACTCTCTCCATTCTTAAAATGAGTGGCGATTAAGGCCCCTAAACCCTTTGTAGTATTCCAAGATGTACACCAATATGTGGCCATCCAAAAGCGAAAAAAAAAGCTTTTAAACTCATGACTTTACCAACGCAAACCTTGGTGGAATTACCCTGAGGAGATAAACTGTAAAATTTTTCTCAGGGGAATAATTTGGATTAACTCTAGTTTTTTGGGTTCCTAAACCCTAATTTGATAAATTTTTTCTGAGATTTGGCCCCTTTGTAAGAAAGGCAACAGCACGCTCTTTTTTTTTCTTAATTTGTCGATTTTTTTTTTTTTTTTTTTCACGTTTTCTTTGGGAAATAAATTCTTCATCCTTAGTACCCTCACAATTAGACTCCTTCCTGGTTGGAAGGATAGTGGGTTTTTCCATATTGTTCCCTCGGGTTGCTTTTTCTTGGTTTCTGAAACTATACATAATGTATTGCTTGTTTTTTTTTAACTTTTGTCATTGGTTTCCCTAAATTAGACCAACCCAAAATTCCCGTCCAAAAAAAATCCCCCAAGAACATCCAAAAACTTTAGAAAGGGGTTATTAAATGGTAAGTCGTAAGTCTCCGGTACTCCTAAATTTCTTGTGAGGAAAGATCAAGAGTCTGTGAATTTAGAAATACCCTTTCATCCATTGCATTATCTGTGGCGCTTTGCTTTTCCCACCCTCATTTTACTGCCTTGCAAATCCCGGTCCCATTTTCTGGATGACAGATCGGACAATTTACTAGACGTGGCCTATTTTTAAAAAATCTACACTTTTTTTCTTCAATTTAAAATTCTGCAATGAATCGAATCTTTAGTATCACTATTAAAAACGTAAAAGGGGAACATGGGACAATGCTGCCGAAAAAAATTTCTTCATTAAAAAATTTAGTTAAGGGGGGCTTTTGGGAGTAATAAGAAATTACTGAATTTAAAGCCATCAAAAATTAGCTTACAGTCCCTGCTAGTGATTACCTTTGTCATTTAAAAAAATAACATAAAAAGTAAAACGGAGGTATTAAGACTGAATAAATATTAACACTATGAAAGGAATGAAAAAGCTACTTTCTCTGCGGGGGTTTTTCTTTTAAATGTACATTTATCACAAATCAAAATTGTAAATTAGTCACTCTATTTTCTGAGTAAACATATAGGGAGAGACCCATGAAACCTTTTGCGCCTATTATTCTAATGCTTTTGAAGGCCACTACCATGTAGTTTTAGGTCTATGTTCAAACAATTATTTTTCGTGTTTATTGTACAACCCGGGAAATTTTCCCCGAGTGTATTTTTAACCGGGGCGTGGGGGATACATGCAATTCCCAGTTACCCTTAGTTTTTTCTAGTAGAGATGAGCAAATTTTGGTAATTTGGGAAAATTGGGGGGTGAGCTGAACTTTTGGGCTATTTTGTGACCCCGACCTAAAGGGAAGTTCTGATTGGGCAATCACCCAGCCAATCAAAAAAAAATTCGGGGGTAGAAGCTTTTTTTTTTCCCAAAAATTAGTTTTGGACACGGGCTACCCCCAAAACTCTGTGCTTGTAAGCTCAGTGGAGCTTCCATCACTGTACTATCTCAACTAGGAAAAGCACCAACTGTACCCCCACAGCGATGCTCGTCCAGCCTAAAAGCACCAAACCCAAAAAAGATTTTGCCATCCTGGGAGATTGGGCAACCCGAACTTTGAAAGGTTTCGCTCGCTTTATTTAATAGTATGCCCCCCTGAAGCATAGGTCCACACCCTGTGATGTAGGACCCGATTAGCCTCGGGTCCCCTATTTGTGCTTCTCGGGTGCGCCGGTGGGTGCATTAGCAATCTGGAATGAAGAGAAGTCTCTTGGGAAACTGTTGTCGAGGTGGCAATTCCCTGTGGGGAACCACACCAAAAAACAGCTGTTGAGGGCCACAGATTTTGCTTCTTGGCGGGTTTTCAAGGGCTTTTTTTGTCATCATGTGCACCCCGTTTAAAGGATAACCCACAGTTTTCCCCTCCTCTTTCGAGGATGGGGGGTACTTGTGGGTGCCCCATTTTTCCATTTGGAGATTCGAGTGTCACTGTTTTTTTTTTTTTTGTTTTTTTTTTTCACCGAGCCCAAAAACCATTTTGGGCTTTTTTGGTCCCCGTAAAAAAAACCCAAAAGCCCCGGTTCGGGCCTAGAGGTTGATTAACTTGTGGCTCTAGTAACCTGGATCCAGCGGACCCCGGGTTTCCTGTGGATGTCGAGCTGTATCCGGGTTTTTAAATGACACGCCCAGAACGCAGTTATAAATGAAATTCCCCCTAGGGGAGCGATTTGTCCCCGGATCTGGCGGAAAAGGGGTAAACACCCGAAAGCAACGTATACCTCGCCCCTGTATCATCATGATCATAACGGTCAGTGAAATACCAGTAGGGTGCATCAACAGTTTTTACAATTTTTTTTGGGCCGGGGGTTTCCCGGGGTGATGCAGGTTTCACCTTCATTCCCCGGATTCAAAAGTGAGTAGAGTGAAACCAGCCTTACGGTACTGCGCTTTATTAGTGGCCCACTCTTTCTGTCTGCATTAGACTAACTAAAAACTTTTGTGCCGAAAATACTTTTTTGAATTTAGTTCCATCATAATTTTTTAATTTTAATGGTGTTAGTTGATGTTGTTTGGTGGCTTAGCCTTTTTATGCTCAATGCATAAAATTTTGGGCCATCTTTAACTTTTTCATTCTTAAGGACTAGAGCAAATTCAAGACTCATTTGAATTAAGCACCCCCTCTTGATACAGAAGGCATTTTTTATTAGTAGGCATTAAATTTTTCCATGGTGTTCCCCCTATTTTTACCTTCTATCTTTTCCGCTGTATTTTGGATCCCTTAAACCTATGAAAGGCTATTTTGAATGGGATGAAAGTTTGAATTTATTTTTTGTATGAAACTAAAAAAAAAGTTTTTTAATACTCCTTCAACTAGTTCCTCTTTCTTTGTGATTGTAAAATTTTGGGGGGAAATAATACTAGGACTTCTATAGGCCAATATGAACAGAAGGGTCTAAAAGATGGTAACTTTTGAGTAGCCCCCCATAGAAGAGCAAATCTAAAGGACATATACTGGAGGGGGCATTGTGGGAAAAAAAATTGGTAAGCGACATATCAAATGGGGGTAAAGGAAATACATTTTGGATGAAAGTATAAGCCCTAAGGAGGGGGGAACAAGACCTTGGTGTGCTTTCTGTAGTGCAGCATTGGCAGTAGTTATCAATAAGGGGTGGGGGGGGTTTGTTTTGTCGTTTCAAGGGGAAAGTGCCGGGTTTGTGGCCACGCCATCTATCCCTGAATATGGCTTCAAGGTAAAAAGGTTTATCTAAAAGATCATCGTGAAAAGCCCCCGTTTTTTCCCATATAACAAATGCCAGTGACTGCTAAGCAATCACATGTCCTCTATAGCCTGTAAAATAAAAGTCCCCCCCGTTTATTCCCCAATAACTTACTGATCACTACAGGTCCCAACATTTCCCTGGTCCCCACCCCCCTTCTGTTTTAGTAATGTGTTGTTCCCATGTTACCGTTTCGCCCATCACTAGTTTTGGTGATGTGATATTTTGACACCTAGGTCATAAAGAAGGACAGTAATTTTGTGGCACTTCTAACAGCACAAAATTTCAATTGAGAAAACCCAAATTTAAGTAAATGGCCCTATGGGCGAAAAGTCTGTAGTCATTTTCCTGGGTTTTTAAAGTAAGCCCGTCAGAAATAGCCAAACCTCAGCACTCTGGCTCCCTTATCCTGCGGGGCCAAACACGGTATTGAAGGGAAAAGCAAAGGGGGCCCACAGTGCTTAATTTATGTAGTCTTTTGTGGCACTTGATTGACGGGATGTATTATACCTCTATCCACCCACCCTCGGGCACAAACATACATAAATACAAAGTATGCTCCCCACCACAGATCTTTCAGGTGGATGGAAAACCCCCTTTTGGTAACGGAATTTTGAAAGAGTACGTGTTGCTCGATCAGCTGAAGAACAAACTAGTAATTTATAATTTTTCCCAAAAGTTGGCAGTGTTTACAAATGAAAAAAAATATACAAAAGAGACAAGTTACATATATGCATAAAACATTCTGAAAAAAAAAGGGGAAATTCATTTAAAAAACCTAAACTTTTGTACTTGAAATTGTGTAGCCCAAGATTGGTGTGGAAAAATGGAGGGGGTTCACAGCAGGGTTTCAGCTCCCCCCAAAATTTGTGCGGGCGAACGGTTAGCGGGATAAGTTCTTATGGGGGTTTTTTCCCTTTTTGGTGCCCCTTTTTTTTGTGTCGGTGCCCTTGTCTTTTGTGGCCCTAAATGCTCGGTGTCCCTTGTTTTTGTGTGCCCTCAATCTCTTTGTCCCTTGTCTTTTGTGTGACCCCCCAACTGCTCGGTGCCCCTTAAAAACAGAGGTTCCCAACCCCGTCCTAAAGGCAAAACAACAGTGCAGGTTTTCAGGTTCCCCCCTTTAGAAATTGGAATCACCCCCCAGGCAGGTGATTCAATTACACCTGTGAAACAAAGGAAATCCAAAAACCCCTGCACTTTGGGTGTCCTTGAGGACGGGGAGTTTGGGAATCACTCCCTTTAAAACAATGAAAAATTCATATTTCCTGCCCCCCGTGGGACCATGAAGCGTGGTACAACCAAATTAAAGGTCCCTTTAGTGCCTACAGTCCCCCTGTCAGGCATTATCATACATATCAAAGTGAGAAATGAAATTGGAGGGAAAAACATTCCCCGTTCTTTGCTCTCATTTTAGTTCCCTCCTGTAGTTTTTCCTTTTCTTTTTTTTTGGGGGTGCTTTTTTCAAATTTTTATAAGGCAGGGGGGTTTCCTTTTAAGGGGAATTGTTTTAATTTTTTTTTGGCCCAAACACTTTGATTTTCAAAATTCAAAAAAATTTCCCTTGTGCCAAAAACAGGGGCAGGAAAAAACCCCGTTCCCCAAAAATTTGTTTTTCAAAGGGGGGTTTTCCCCACTTTAAAAAAACACACCTTAAAAAAGGGGGAAGGGATTTTTTAAAAAAGGTTTTTTTTTTGGGACTTCCCACCCATTTTTTTTTTTTTTTTCCTTTTTGTTTTTCCTTTTGAAATAAAACTTGGGTTTTTTTTGCTGGGGGGCCAAAATTTTTTTTGGGCCTTTTTTTTTTTAAAAAGGGGTTTGCAAAAAAAAAGAAAACAAAAAAATTTTTTGTTTTTTGTTTTTTTTTTAAACAAGGGGCATTTTAAAAAACCGGGCAATTTTTCGTTCCCATGGGGGGGGGGGAAAAAAAAATTTTGGGGGGGGCCCTTTTTAAAGGGGGGCCAAAAATTTTGGGGGCCTTTTAATAGGGACTTTGACTCATATGTTTTGGGGCCTTGTTGAAACCCTTTCTCCAAATTCTAAATTTAAAATTTTAATTTTGACTTTTAATTTAGTTTTTTAGTTAAAAGGGGGTTTTTTCCCAGGGCCCTCCTGGAAAAACCCCTCTGCCCCTTTATTTTAAGAAAAAGGTTTTATTCCTTGGGGAAAAAAATTTCATTCCCCCTCGCTTTGGTTTTTCTTTTTTTATTCTGTTATTGCATTATTTAAAAACACTTTTTTTCCCTTTCGAGGTTACACATTGGGGAGGTTTTTTCCGACCCTGGTTTTTAATTTAAAAAACCCCTTTTGGCGAATTACATCATATTTAAGGATACCATTTTTTTTTAAAACAAGAAATTAAAGGCCTCTTCCTTTTTATAAAGATTTTATACCGAAAAAAGGGTTATTTGTTTTTCCTCACTTCCAAAAAAAAGTGGAATCCTCAAATCCTTTTGAAGGAATTTTTACTGTTAAATAAAGCTTGAGGTTCTTTTAAAGGGGCCCCCTTTTGGCTAAATTTTTAGCAAATTTAACTTTTTTGCAAGCCCTAAACCTGTTTTAAGGGACCCTGTTGGCCCCCCTTTTTGGGCCCCAAAACCGGGCCTTTGCCTGTTGGGGGGGGCCCCAGCCAATATACAGAGAGTTTTTGGCCCCAGGTAATGGGGCCCCCAGGGGTGTGGGCCCCTGGTTTTTAAAAGCGGGAGCCTTTTCTTTATATAAGGCCCCAAATGTATACCAGGGGTGTAAAAGCACCCCAATAAAAAGGGAGTATTTTATAAAAGGGACCCCCATTTATTAAAAAGGGGCCCCCCGGGTTTCAGCCCCCTTAAAATTTTAAAGCCCCATTAGTTCCCCCTGGGAATATCCCCCCTTGTTAAAAAAATGTAAATCAAAAGGGGTAGTAAAAGGCCCCCAAAGGGTAGAAAAAAAAGGCCCAGGGTTTTACGCCCCGGGTTTTTCGACCCCCTTTGATGCCCCCCGGTTATACAAGCCCTTATATTATCCACCCCCCCCTGTTCAGGCCCCCCAGGGTTTGGCACCCCGCCTTTAAGAACCCCGGGGAAAGGCCCCCCTAACCCCGGGCCCCCCCCGGGGGGGCCCCTGAAAAAAAAAAATATAAAAAAGGGCCCGCGTTCCCCCCCTTTTAAAACCCCGGCTTAAATGGTTCCCCCTTCCTTTTTTGGGGAAACATTCCCCAACAGAAGGCAAAGCTGGAATAACCCGGGATCTTGTGGGGCAACCAAAACCGACCCCAGAAGTAAATTTTCACCTGCCCGCGGGGGGGGGGGCCCCGGGCTTGGGGGGGGGCCGTATACCCCGGGGCTGCTGATATCTTATATCGGTTATGCCGGGGGGCTTTACCCCCAAAATTGGGGGCAAAAACTCGGCTTTAAAAATTAGGTATGTTCAGTTTCTATAATAAAGGGTTTTTTGGCAATAGCAAACAGTGCGTCAATGGTCTTTTAGTTGTTTTTTTCTTTACTTATTCTGGATTATCTGGTGAAAAAAAGAGCGTTTCTTGCTCTGGACATGTTGCGCTGTAGCTAAGTATAGCAGAGACGGGAAAAGTGCTAATGAAATCGTTAGGCAAAAAGAAGTGATGTGATAAACATTTTTGGTTTTGTTTGTCCGTGTTTTATTCGCGATACAAAAAAAGCTGATGGATCACTTTGCTTGACTCAAGGGCCAGCTTTAGATTTGGGAAATAAGAACATTGACGGGGGCCCTGGGTATTCGGGGGACCTTAAGGGGGTTTTTAGAGTCGGGGGGCAGGTGAAATAAGTAATTACTGGCAGCTTTGGATTCATAGGTCGATTAATGTCTTAATCCTATTATTTTCTTTAACTTGTTTAAAACCTAAAACTTCTTGCAAAACTTAAAGACTTTGACCTTTTTTTTTTTACATTCCCCTTAATTACAACCCTATGAAGACTACCATTTTGCTTTTTTTAAAAGCAGAAAAGTGAAACCTCTGGTTGTGTAGCCCAAAAAGCATTAATGGACTTTTTTAAAGAGGGAGGGTGTAGGCTTGCGCATTGCTAAAATCAACATTAAACGGGGTGTGCTCAAAATCTATAACATGTAGGGAAGTCAAAAGGACTTGAAGGTCAGTCTCTCAAGTTTAAATTTCCCTATTCTTGAATTTATTTTTAAAACTTTTCCCAAGGTCCTCTTATGATGCCAATCGCGAATGCGGCGGGGCGGTGAAAAAAACTCATTTTCCGGATTCCACAAAACCGCGATGCGGCACATTTTCGGCCCCCTAAATGTTTTGGGGGCTTCGGCAAGTGGGGTTGGCACTTGCCGCATGCGGCCGCAAAAAAACCACCTGACGGTTTGTTTTTTTCCCCCCAACCCTCCCGAAAGTCCCAAACCGCACTTTTGGGCCCGCACACTTAGAACCCCCAAGAATTGCATCTTGCCGCAATGGGGGGGCAATGGCCGCAAGGGGGGCGGGGGAAATGCCGATCGGGGGTCCCGGGTAGAAAACCGGCCTTTTCCCGCCCGGCCGGGTTTAAATGATCAGCTGATGCTGTCGTTTTCATTTAAACCGGTGAGGGGAAAACCGTTTTTTTTTTTCGGGGCTAGAGATAGATGATGCGGTGAGAAGCAACGTTACCTCAATCCTGAAGCTGAGGGGACTTCCGCACGAGGTGATTGTTTTTTTTTTTTTTCTATATGTTTTCCCGTTTTTTTTAACCTTTTTTTTTAAAAAATCATATTGTCTCTCTTAAAAGGGCCCCCTTGAACCTGAGTCGGCGGGGCGTTTTAAAAAAAAAGCTGTTTGACACTGTTTTTCCCTCCCCGACACTAACATAAAGTAACGGGGGTTAAAAAAATTTTCGTCAGTGGGATAAATTCCCCCCCCCACCAGCCTTCAAGGGGGTTTTTAAAAAAAGGTTTTCAGATCACTTCCCTCCCCGCCCACCACCGGGGGGGGGGGGGATTGGCTTCCTTACACTTATTCCCACCCAAAAAATTTTAAAAGGTTGTCACCCTCAGACCCCTTCCCGGGGACAGCCGGGTTTCCCCCCCCCTCCCCCCTTTCCCACATCATTTTTCCCCCGCCCTCGCATTACGGGGAGGGAATAGGTTTTGTCTAAAGACAATGCATTTTCCCCGTCCTAATATTTTGACACTTTGTTCACGCAGTGACCGGGGGGTCAGGATGTTTTAGGGGGGCTTCCTGTGGTTCCCATTCTTTTTAGACTTTTTATACATTTTTATTTTTTTTGGGGGTTAGGCAGATTTGCCGGGGTCCCTTTTTCCATGGGGAAAACTTGGGCTGGGATCTGGGGGTCGGGCCCCAAGACCCCAATATCTCGACCCAATCGAGACCTGAAATTTTACTGCTGCTCAACCTTTTTTCCCATTCTATTTTGGGGGTGTACTTTTTTTTTATAAGCCCCTTTAAATTTTGAATTTTTTCTAGCCCTGACCTAATTGGGGGAATTTTTTAACCCCGTTTTAAAACATGAAAACCTTTTTGGTTCTAAGTGGTAAAAAAAAATTTAAAAATTTTGGAAAAAAAAAAAAACCCCTTTTGGGGCCCCAAAATTTTTAACCCCGTATTTTCCCCCCCTTTTTTGGGTCGGGGTTGGTGAAAATTTTCTTTTTCATCTTCGCCGGGGAAGGGAAAAATTTTTTGGGGGAACCTGCCCATCCCCCTTATCCTTTTTAAAAAGAAAATTTTGGGGAAAAAAAAAAAAAAACCGTAATTTTGGGGGGGGAAATTTTTTTTCCTTTTACCCCTTTTTAAGGGCCTATTAATTTAATTTTTTAGGGAGGGGGGTTCTAACCGGGGGGGAACCAAACGGGGTTTTTTTTTTTTTGTTTTTTTTAAAATTTCTTGTGGTTTTTCTTTTTTTCTTTTTTTTTTTTTTCCAAACCCCAAAAGGGGGGGGGGGCCCTTAGCCCCCCACCTCACTACCCTTTAAAACCCCAATTTTGTCAAAGGGGCCGCGGGGATTTAGCGGGGAGCTTCCCCCCCCGGGGGCCGGCCCTTTGGGATCCCACTGCAGTATTGACGGGGGGGACCCGGGGGTTAAAACAGCACCTTTGGATCCCGGAAAACGATTGGTGTTTTTTACCCGGGGAAAATCTACTATAAATGTCGGTGCTTTGATTGATCCCCCCCGGGCTCATAAAAAACCCAAAACCCCCATTCCCCGGCCCCAAAGGTCTTTTGGTCGGGAAGGGTTTTAAAGATTTTTTTTTTGAAGCTCCACATTGGTGTAGGGGGGTTTTATATCCCATGCAATACTACCCGGGGGAACAAAAAAAATTTTTAGAATCCTTTTTTAGAGAGGAAAGGAAGGGTTTTGTGGGTAGCAATCCTACGATTCAATATTTGAAAATTTTAAAATTTAAAATTGAATGAGAAAAAAAAGCTCCTTTTTGGAAAAATTTTTTTGGATTTTTTCCCCTTTTTTCCGGGGGGGAAAGCAGGAAACTTGTGCTGGGGGCCCCCAGGGATTTGCTTGCGGCCAAAGCTAATTTCACACGGCCCTTTTCTGACCGTTGTTGGGGTTTTTTTTTTTGTTTGTTTTTTTGTTTTTTAAACCCGGGGCCCCAAAAAATCCGACCCCCCCGGTTTTTAAAAGGGGGGCCCCCGAAAAAAGGGGAAAGGTTTTAATTTTTTTAAAGTTTTCCATTTCTTGACGTCAGAAAAAAAATTTACGAAATTTAAAAGTTTTTCCTGTTTGTGGCCCCCTTTTCCCCGCACCCTAAACCAATTACTTACCCCCCCCCGAGATCCCAAGTGACCCCTGGGAAGTTTTCCCCGGGCATGGAAAGGATTTTTGTTTTAGAAAAGGTAATTCGGAAACGGGCCCCTTTAAAATTATAAGCTCCCTTTTCCCCAAAAGGGGTCTAATTTTTCTGTCCTTTTTCTGTCTGAAGTGGTGCACTTCTTAAGGGGGCCAAGGGTTAAAATTACCAAAAGTTAGGCCCTTCCCCCCGGGAAATTCATTTTTTAAAAAATTTTACGGGGTTGGGGCCAGGGGGGTTCAAAAAAAAAAGTTGAGGGGGGGGAAGCATTTTGGTGGGGGCCCCCAAAAAGGCACTTGCCTATTTTTAAAACCCCCAAATTGGGAAATTAAAAGCAAATTTTTTCTTTTAACGGGGACCCCGTTCAAATTTTAATTTTTAAAGGTTTTTTATTATTGGTTTTTTGGGAGGCTAATTTACACCCCAAAAATTTTTTGATTTTCTTGAGAGTTGCAGTGGTCCCCAACCTAATTTGTCCCAGGGAAGGTTTTAAGAAAGACGGGGGGGGATTTTTCCGGGTTTGGGTATATGGGGGTGGGGCTATGGAGGGGGTTTGGGAGTTTAGTGAAATTTTTTTAAAATTTAAAAAACTTTTGGGGAAAAGTGATTGAAAGCAGCAGGGGGGGAAAAGGGAGGGTTGCACACAAAGAAATTTTGTCCCGGGCTCCTGTAGAGCAAATTCGCAAGTGGAGTAGCAGCATTGAAACATTGACCCCCCAGTATATAGCCCCTGCTACTTGCAGCACTTTTACATCAAACGTGTATTAACAAACAGCCCTGTAGACCAGGTCCCCCCAAGGGTGTCCCAGGGGCCATATGCTGGGGCCGATTGTGCCCCACCGGCCCCCTAATGTCTGTCCCAGGAACGCATCAAAGGCCGCCCTACCCCGCATAATTTTCTTTTGGGGAATCAATTCAAAGCCGGGGTTGACGGGCGGGAAGCAACAGATCCACCTACACGTGTTCCCAAGCCACCACGACCCTTTGGCAGGTGTAGTGCTGGTCTGGGCTACCAGAGCCGCCCGAAAACCCCAATGGCCCTCCTGCCCATGGAGGGGGTTGGGTACCTGATCTAGATGGAAAAGGGGAAACTTTTATAGTAGATAGTTTTTTGTGCTGTTCGAAAAACCATTCTTTGTTTGGGGTCGTTGCTTTTACATGCCTTTTTTACATTGAAGACGGGTTTTCCCCAAAAAAGTACAAATTTGTACAAACTTGAGGTTTGGTCGAAGGGGGAAAATTTTTCAAGGGTAAATCGGTGTTGTCTGTGACTAGCAGAAATAAAAGGTTAGTATTTTTGATGTGATGAAATTGTCCTATTTACCTCTCCAAATCAGCATATAAAAGTCGTATTCTGGAGCACAGGATCTGTATGGGCTTGATCTACAAACCTTACAACTTCTGACAAATCTTCAACACCACCATCTCCCTGAGGTCACAAGTTACTTAGCACATTTTATCAAATGAACTGAAAATGGAGGAAATATTTAAGTGGCGACATCCATGGAGCAGTGAGAGCTATCTGATAGAAGAAGCGTTATGTGCCTCATCCCAGGAAAGAACGTCGCTTATGACCTGCTGGATCTGATAGAAAAGCTTCATTTGCAATGAGGCTTTTTTCTGGCCGTCCTAGAAAAAGAAAAAAAATCACTGTGAATGCTATTTTGTTTCTTTTTATTTTTACTTGAAATGTAAGTGGTTACCCATAGAAATTGCTTCATATAGAGACTTATTTTTTTATAAAATTTTTTTAACCTAAAGGCTATGTATTCTTTGTAGCTACTATATATCTATAGCAATTTCATAAATGAGTCTTCATAAACACAAAATTCTCTCGTTTGGCTGCAACTCCTACCCGGACTATGTGTGCTCATGGTTACAACCACAGATTATACTTACAGCTACATGGAATAACGTCATCTACCCCTCTCTTTGAATAATAATAATAAATTTTTTATTTATTAGTGCCAAACATATTCTACAGCACTTTACAATTCAGAGGGGACATGTACAGACAATATCAGACAAAAAATTCAACCCTCGAGCCTGGAGTTTTGAGACCCCTGCTGTAGCAGATGGACAACCAGTGCAATGACTGGCACAGGATAGAGGCATCAGTGAAGCGGTTGGAGAGAATATATCTGGCTGCTGCATTCAGGATGGATTGGAGAGGGAGAGTTTAGTAAGGAAGCAATTAGTAGAGAATTGCAATATTCAGATGAGAATGAAAAGGGCGACAGAGTTTTTGCAGAGTCAACGGGAAGAACAAGTTGAATTTTAGAGATGTTTTTTGAAAAGCGAGTGATTGGATGTGGGAAGTGAAGGAGGGATTGGGCAGCGGGCATGCTGCTGGGGAGTATTGTTTGAACCACATTTGAATTCACGTAACCAACCAGAAGGGCAAAATGGAAAGTAGTAACACGTACTGCAAAGTACACTGCTCGTCTTCTGAGATTATTGGTGCAGTATTCAGAATGCAGGGCATAATCCAGAAGAAACATCGCTGTAATAATCCACCAAATCTGAGAAATGTTTTGTGGCGGTACAGTCGGCACTATTCTAAAGATGCTACAACAGTAGATCATTTTTTCTTTTAGTTTGAAGCCTTGCATTATCATCACTGCAGATGCTATAATGGTAACGTTTCTGGTTTTGTTTTTGGGTTTTGTTACTAGAACCTTCTTGGGACTCTGACTAAAAAAATGCATTATGCACTCTATGTGATGTAACTTTCTGTACTTCTTTTAGCATATACATACATTTACAGTTGGAAATCATGTTTTCAAAATAACAAGTGATTTTTAAGTGAGGGGAATAAGTTCATAGGTGCATTGAATAGTACATTTTATTTTTAGACTCGCCCATAATATTTGAGCATAGTATAGTGAATACCTGAATGCCGAAATCTCGGGGGCCTAGAGACTCTGTCCCATGTCCACAGCATGTGTGTAAGTGGCCCCCGTTGTCAGGACTTCCTCATACACGCATAGTGTGCTGCAGGTGCCATATTGGAAAAGGAAATCTAGATTTGTGAAGTTCTGACAACAGGGCCACTTAACAGACACATACTGCCAACATCACCCCACTTTAAGCAGTTTATATGAAACATGATTTTACTGTAAATGTATATGCAACTATATTATGACATATTGAAGGAAAGATTTCCTTGTACTTTATGAAATATATGTGTAATATGTTCACAATGTATATGGAAATAATAATAATGTTAATGTTCTTGCACTCCTTAAAGGGAACCTGTCACCTGGATCTAAGCCACTACACTATCACTACCTGTCCCTGCACCTTCCTAGCTGCTCCCTATCTATCCCTCTCTGAGCTAAATCCGCCCTATAAAACAGCGAAAAATAACTTATAACTTACAGAAGTCCCTGAGGCTGGGGACTGAAAAAGCGGGCCCAGGCTCCATTCTGCCCTTCTCGGTGCAGCAGCACACGCCCCGCTGGGTGGCGTTATTCTTTCTTATTGCCGCCTCCTCCATTTGGAATCTCCCGCCTGGTTTACGCCTATCATGTTGTGGTGATGTGACCTCATGTGTCCCCTGACGGGACACAGCATATGGGAGATTGTATCTTCTGCTTGGTAGCAGCACACACAGGGTGAGCTGCTACTGAAGCTGAGTGCTGATTGAAAGCACTGATGCCCAGGTGTGCGGGTAATAGGAGATGATATGAGCTGCCCTGGGCTGTGGAGAGGGGGTGGAGTGTGTCAGGACAGCAGCAGGAGCTGCTGTGTAGAGAGCTGTGTGAAGATTTAAACAACAACTGTGAGCTCTCTGAGATGGACGTTCATGAGGCTAATGAGCGGAAGGTGAGGAGAGAAAGGTTGTGTGCTGACCTAACACAGCCTAACCGGGGGAAGGTACGGAGCTTCTATATCAGCAGTTGGGATTGTATGAGGTTGTACTCGGCTGCGCCCCGGAACCTGGAGGTCTGTGAATACCTGAACTGTGCCATTAAACTGTGTGCTGTGTGAGTAAATACCTGAGTCACTGCCTTCTTTTCGTGCCGATCCTAACGGCTGCCTTACAGTGTAAAGCGGGCAGGAAATTCCAAATGGAGGAGGTGGCGATGAAGAAAGAATAACGCCGCCCAGCGGGGCGTGTGCTGCTGCATCGAGGAGGGCAGAATGGAGCCTGGGGCCGCCTTTTCAGTCCCCAGCCTCAGGGACTTCTGTAAGTTATAAGTTATTTTTCTGCTGTTTTATAGGCGGATTTAGCTCAGAGAGGGATAGATAGGGAGCAGCTAGGAAGGTGCAGGGACAGATAGTGATAGTGTAGGGGCTTAGATCCAGGTGACAGCTTCCCTTTAAATATCCTGTAAGCCATAAATTTCACTGCTTGAGAGGCTGTTTGCAGCTGAATCGTCACCACTACGCCATATGAGGCAAAGCAATTTCACTTTTTTTCTAATTATTATGGAAGCATTGAAGTCCATTTGTTTTTTATTATAAATATATGTGTATGTATATATTTATAACGTAATTATTGCACGTCTGAACACTGTTATTACACAAATCTCCTCCAAGATTTACCACGGGCTTCACACGTTGTCCTTTCTTGTCATGGGCATATACGAGTGGCAGTTTGGGTGAGGACACCCTCAGCCTGACCACAAATCCCAATCTTTGCTTAGACGCGTGAAGCCGACCTTAGGCTGTCTTAAATCATGAGTAGAAAATGAGTTGTAGAATGATAATGTGAAGTAATTATGGATGGTGTCTTTTGGCCGATGACCTCGGTGTACACATGAAGTCATCAACCTCTGGTTGTCACACACATTAGACTTCAGCAGTCGTTGTGTACATGGTACTTGCTTCTGTAGTTAAGAAAATAGTGAGAAAATGTTGTTTTCACCTTTTGTATGTTTTTCAGAACAAATATTTTCTCACAAAGGTATGTAACATCGACACAACATAAATAGTTTCTTGATAAAACTGTAGTTTTTACTGTTTCGCTGTTAGCGTCTTCGGCACAAGCCTTTTACTTGTGCTAATGTAACTAAAGGTTACTTGCAGAAATGTCAGTCTTCCAACGAAATTATTGTGTTGATATGAGAAGCAGCTATGCAACATTACTTTGTCTTACAAAAGATCATCGTGTAAAGTTCAGGGTGGGAAAGTCTGAATTTACAGACGGTTGCGGACAATGGTGAAGTTTGTGTAGATCATGTGTTTCCTTGTAGAAAAATGTTGTTAATGGAAAGCAAAATGTAGGAGTAAAAGCTAAGTGATAAGTGTAAGAAAACAGAATAATAGCGCTTCATAGACGGCTCTGTCATTCAGAGTGAACTGTATAAAGTTTATATAATCATGCATGCTCTACTATAAAGAAAGCTCCAGCGTAGATGATTGGCTTTGTGTTTCCAGGCTGTGTTTCGTGCCCTGTAATTATTCTTTAGTAACTCAGCATTAGGGTATATGCAGATGTTAATTATTTTCAGCAGACATTTCTGCACCAAGCAGCGTGTCTTGGCAGGAAAATCCTAAAATACATCATACTTTTGCTTGATGCGTTCCCCCTCCCTGCCCCCCCTTAATTTGAATAGATGAAAAACACTACGAAAAACACTGAAAGAAGTGACATGCTGCAGTGTAGAGACGTCTTCACATCTGCAAGGAAAACCTTATCAATATGTACATAATGATTTTATTAAATTAATTGGCTTGTATAGCAAAATTCTGTGTTTTTCTTTCCTTGAGAAGAATGAGGCATAAATTGAAGTCATCCTTGTTATGTATAGTACAGAGTGAACCTTTGTAAGTTAGGGTTCGGGAGGTGCAGCCAAACTTTTTGGTGCATTGTTCGTGACCCCGAACCTCAAATGTAAATCACTGATTGGAAGTTAAGCTCACTGCCAGCAGCCAGCCTTAAGTAAAAGACTTACGGGGGTGGGAGGTGTTTTGTTTTTTTTTTTTTTATAACCCCCAAAATAATTTTTGGGCACATGCTACACCCAAAACTGCACTTTTAACCAGTGCGAGCCGATCAATCACTACACTCAGACTAGACTAAGCACCAAGCGTGCCCGATCACAGCGATGCTCGCTCCAGTGCTTTGCAAACGTAAAGCACCTTAATTCCAAACCCGAACAGGTTTGCTCAATACTGGAACGTTTGGTGACTCGAACCAAACCTTGAAAGGTTTTCTTATCTCTAGTTATGAATAAATTTGCCCTTTGGGAACTGCCATTTCTTTTGTCAGTGGGGAGTTTTTTTTAAACCCTCTGTGCTGATTGGACGGTGTCAGAGAGTAATGCCCATTTATCAATATTTAAATACATTCCTAGTATAAATTGTAGAGGAACAGAACAGAGTTGTTTTTAGATATTAGAGCCCCACTCACCACAGATGAGACTATTTGATGTCGGAGAGGCGATGTGGACACGACCTAAACAGTGTTGATGCCTCCCATTTCCTTCCCGTCAGGTGTATTTTCTGTACAGGTTTATCTTTGGAGACGCACGGCGGTTTGTCTCTTTATCGGCATAAGGCTGTTGTCAGTGACAAAACTGTTCCGTGCTGTTTTTCATATCTTATCCTTATGCTTACAAATCCCTTATCAAGTGTTTGAGCGATCCATCATAATTTCCTCCATGAATCATGACTCCATCATTGTTTACCAGCAGAAGTGAGATGACTCGCACGATGAATAGTATAATGGCGTGTCACATGAATTGATGGTATTGATGGCCCTGCAAGAACAAGCGTGAAACATCTTTTTCCTGTTCATTTTGTGTGTTAATTTTATTGCCTACAGAAGAGTAATTCTACTTTAGTCACAGACGTATCAATCTTCTCATGCTTTTAGCAATATCTTAAGACCACGTCACACGCTTCAATATCGCTAACGATCTCGCTTAAGCGACACGTTTTTTTTAATCGCTTAGCGATATCGCTTGCGCATCGTTGCGTGTAACCGAGCGCTCTTGCAATGAAAAATCACTTGATTGTTTGGTTGAAGATTTGTGAGCAGGACTTCACATCAAACGATGGTCGTGCGAACGATCCGCATCATCGTGCTGTGTGACACCGTGCAAACCATCTCATTGACGATTTCACCTATTCCTGATACTGGCTGGCCTGGATCGCTGGGGCATTGCCAAATTTTAAATCGTTAACGAGATCTATGCTTGTGACATCGCACAAGCGATATCGCAAAATTGTTCTAACGATCTCGATCACGTGACTTTCCAGGCGATATCGTTATCGATATTGAAGCGTGTGACGTGGCATTTAATATTCACCTTTTCCGGCAAAGACCCCATTTTCTATATGTTATTTATAAAAAAATAACATATAACATTGGAGGCTCCGGTATTGTGGCCACTCCCCTATGTCTTAGTTACCTGTTTTTACTTTTTGTAAAATAAGAGAAACATTTGCCTCATCTATTGTAGACCTACTTTTATCTGTACTGTCTGGGGCCTTTAGATTGCAAATAATGAAAGACTCATAATCTGCTCATTATCTAATGCAGGGGTGGGGAACTCTAGATCTCAAGGGCTGCCAACAAGTCATGTTTTCAGGATTTCCTTAGCATTGCACGGGGGTTGGAAGCATCACCTGTGCAGGTGATTCAGTTATCACCTGTTCAATACTAAAGAAACCCTGAAAACTTACACCATTGGCAGCCCTCGAAGCCTAGAGTTCCCCACCCCTAATCTCTTGTGTTTGGGGCCTGAATTTCAGTTATTTTGCTTTCCTGAGGATGAGCATGGAGGCAGTTGTTGGCTGTTCTCTGAAAAAACACAAGTACCAAGCCGAGATAAGAGCTCCTGTGCATAGGTGAGCCAGAACAGCTATCTGCAGCCGAAAGCTATCCAAGACTATGTGCCGATGCTGCTTTTTTGGTACAGAAGTTCTCTGCATCCTTTCGCAGAAAAGCACACCAAAACCAGTTTTTTACACATTATAGTGCATTTTTGCATGAAGAAAAAGCAAAAGTGAGAGACAGACACACTTTTTGGCATCCAGACATGATTTCGGAACAAGAAGACTGCATGTGGTTTTGGAAAAAACGCAGCAAAGGCATGTTGTGTGAACACGCACCCTTTTTTTTGCATGATTGCAATACATAGTTTCATAGTTTTTAAGGTTGAAGGTAGACTTAAAGCCCCGTTACATCATGCTCATGCTCAACATCGTTCAAAAGTGACGTTTTGAACAATGTTGAAACAACATCGTTAGTGCGTTGTTGCGTGTAACCAAACGATTCAACTACGATAACTCGTCGAGTCAGAGTTGACAGGTTTATGAACATGTTTAAAAATCTGACAACTTCAACTCAACCAACCTGCTGCATCGTATTGTGTGACACCGCGATAACGATGTCACGGACGACTTCGCCCATTCACTGCAATGAGCGGGGATCGTTTGTGGGGTTTGCGAACGATCCCTGCTCACAACATCGTTACACAACGTTCGTCCTGTGTAACGGGGCCTTTAAAGTCTTATCTAGTTCAACCGATAGCCTAACATGTTGATCCAGAGGAAGGAAAAGAAACCTCATGTGGGAAACTAAGCTCCACATTGGGGAAAAAAATTCCTTCTCGACTCCACATACAGCAATCAGACTAGTTCCCTGGATCAACACCCTATAAAGGAATCTAGTATATATAACCTGTATTATTATATTTTTAAAGAAAGACATCTAGGCCCTTCTTAAATGTTAGTAGTGACTCACTCATTACAACATCATGTGGCAGAGAGTTCCATGTTCTCACTGCTCTTACAGTAAAGAATCCGCGTCTGTGATTATGATTAAACCTTCTTTCCTTCCAGACGTAGAGGATGCCCCCTTGTCCTCGTCTTAGGCCTAAGAGTAAAAAGGTCATTAGAAAGGTCTTTGTATTGCCCCCTCATATATTTATACATTGGAAAAATGAAGATTTAAGGATAATCTTATTACAAACTGAATAACCTTGATATTGCAGACCCCTTATTCCTCTAATAACCTTGGTCTGTCCTTCTCTGCATCCGCTCTAGTTTAGCTATGTCTTTCTTATACATCGGAGACCAGAATTGTACACAGTATACTAAGTGCAGTTGCACACTATTGACTTGTATACAGGTATAATTATGTTCTCCGCAACATCTATGCCTCTTTTAATGCATCCCATTATTTTATTTGCCTTTACAGCACCTGCCTGACACTGGCCACTAAATGTGAGTTTGTCGTCCACCCATACACCCAGGTCGTTTTCAGTGATAGTTTTGCCCAGTGTTTTACAATTAAGTACATAATTATACATTTCATTTTCTCTGCCCAAGTTCATGACCTTTGATTTATCCCCATTAAAGCTCATTTGCCATTTATCAGCCTAAGCTTCTGGTCTACATAAATCCTTCTGTAATATAAAATTGTCCTCCTCTGTATTGATTGCCCTACAGAATTTAGTATATCTGCAAATATTGAAATTCAACTCTGTATGCCCCTTACAAAGTCATTAATATGTTAAAAAGATGTGGGCCCAATACCGAACCCTGTGGTACCCCACTGTTAACTGTGACCCAGTCCTAGTGTCTTCCATTAATAATATCCTTTGTTTCCTATCACAGGGCCAGTTCTTAACCCACTTACACATATTCTCCCCTATCCCCATTGTTCTCATTTTATGTATCAACTTTTTTTGTGGCAAAGGGGTCAATGGAGAAAAAAGGCTGCAAAAAATGTCATAATTGACATGCTGCTTATTTGACAATCTGCAGAAAAAAAGCATCATGGCACAGCACTTCTCATCTCTCATAGACTTTGCTGGCTTCAGGATAGACATTAAGATTTTGATGCAGTTTCTCAAAATCTGTGTCAAATGAAGCATCAAAAAAACATGTTCACAGGGCCTAATATATTGGGGCTTTTAGTATGCTTTAAACTCTTGACAAGGCTACATTTTTCAAATCAGACTGTGACCATAACTCTGCAATATTCAGCACATCCCGATGATTTTGAGAATTGTTTTTTGTCACATATTTTATGATACTGGTAAATTTAGGTCACTATTTTTATAAATAAACAGAAAACATCTCAAAATGTTGACGTCTAAAAACTAGCAATTTTCAAACCAGAATGATTATCCCTATAATCCTCATAATCACCCCACATAATAAAAACTTTCACCTCTTTATTTGCTTTATGTCAGCACCATCTGTAAAAGGACTACAGTCATAATTTTAGGGTATTTGATAGGTAACACACACTGTTACTCATCTAGACGCTATTGTCACTGTTGACCACAGCATCCAAAGGGTTAAACCGCCATACCAACACTGATCGTGACTGATGGAGCATAGTGTCAGCTATAGTGCACAGTTGACAGCTGCTGCATTATCACTTGTCAGTTGTTTTACTCCCTTATATCTCAGGTCAGTTTTAAGGCATATTGGAGGTCACTAAAGGGTTAAAATGTGATCACTTTGCCTAAAATTTCCTCAATAATTTCTGCAAAAACGGCTACACCTTCCCTCCCATTTTACCGACTAGTATGAAGGTGTCTTTACATCTTAGATATCTTTTGGCCCTCACTCTCCTTCCTCTACACAAATTCTTGTCTCGACCTAAAACTCATGTTTTTGTTAGGGTGTGTGCTCACAGGCCAGAGGAGCTGTGTGTTGGACGCGGCTCCCCGGACCTGAGTGAACCTGCAGGTGCTGCAGGGAGACCGCAGCCTCCCTGTACTCACCATGTGCGGAGGGTGCAGGGTGGCTTCTCCCTACAGTCACCCGATGGGAGCCGCTTCCGACTCCGCAGCATGAAATTAACATGTGGAGGAAGAGTAGAATATCGGCAACCCGCACCGCAGCTAAAAGAACGCTGCTGTTGGGTTAAGCATAGTAGGCATGGGATATCTTGAAATCCCATCCACTATGCTAATACTTGTACGATGCAGCATTTTGGATGCGGTGGCAAGATGCTGCTTCAAAACGCTGCGTACACTGATCGTGTGCACGCACCCTAATAGAAAGAAGGGAAAAAGTAGATGTTAAATTCCCAGAGGCAACTTATCTTCCAGGATAACAAAAGGATCAGGTGCTTGAATTAAAAGCGTCTGAACCTTCTCACCACTGACTTAATTTTTTGGGAGAAAGTTGAGAAGACCCCCAATACTCATTAGTTCATGGGATATATTCCATAATCTATGTGGATTTGAGTGACTTTAATGTTCATGGGAGCCTTAAAGGCAATTTGTCAGTAAGATCAAATGCCCCGCCAAATCCCCCAAATGGCGTATATGGACTTGCCAGGCTTTCAAATGTATATCCATCAAAACCTTTATAGCTTTTAGCTGTTGCTGCATTCCTGAGAAATTAGCATTTTCTGTCATCTATAGGCAACTGTCATATTTTCTCTGTCCATCACCAGATCTTTCATACTGACTGATAGCTTACATATAGCCTGTGTGACCTCAGGAGACAGGTACAGAAATGAGACTGTGAGCTACTCATTAAGCTAAAGAGGCTGGTGCTAGGGCAGGGACATGCAGAGGCTAGTGAAGTGCTCTTTTATGCCCAGAGCACTTAAGGTTTCATTTGCATATAAATAAAAATGTTAATTTCTTTGGTCTTTCTGACTGATTCATTTTAAGGGTTTCATCAATAGTATTTTGTTTGGCTCCTCCAAATTTAATTTGAAGTTTCAATGAACCTTTTTCATATTTTCCAATTTTCAATCTTTTTCATATTCATTTCTGAGATATTGTTTGCACCACTCTTCCACTCCCCCATTAAGTTGTATTTATAGTAGCTACTTTCATATCTTAGAACAGGGGTGGGGAAACATTTTTCTGCTGGGGGCCATTTGGATATTTCTAACCATTTTTTGGGAGCCGTACAAAATTATCAAGGTGAAAATTACCCGCTATATTTGGTTAAACAATCAACTCACCCCTACTATGGTGGCTGGAGCTGCTTCTCTTTGGCATGGTGATATTGGTCATGTTACTTCTCAACTACTTTTCCAGGTTTGCTAGAGCCCTAGACATCACAGGAGAGGCTGAGGACATATACCTCACTGGGGAGGCCATGGATGGGGCATAGAAATTACTGGAGAGCTGGATTTAAAGGGCAGACAGTCAGCAAAACGTGTCTACCAGCCTGAGCACTGCGATCCCCAGTAATCTGCCCGGGGGCCTCAAAAAAAGTAATTGAGGGCCACATTCGGCCCTGGGGGCCTGAGGTCCCCCCCCCCCTTTCTTAGAAAATTATGTAAATCGTCTATTACAATTTACTTTGTTGGATGGTTCATATACAAACAATTACCATATTATGCTATAAATGTGCTGTGGAAGTGTAAAAGGCTGTTGTAACCATTTTGTGAGATGGCAAAGTTTTGTCTGCCTCGTGGACGTTATATTCTATTCCTGCCTGGAAGGTGCTAAGGAAGAGGTTGAACTCCTGTTCAACAGACATTTACGACATACCCCACCACAAGGAAATGGGTCAGCAGGTTTTTGCTACCTAATCTGAAAGCAACATAATGTAGGCAAAGAACCCCTGAATCCATTGATGTATTACATAGATTACTGGCTGAAGTCATTCTGACACAATCAAAGCATTTAGTTTTAGAAACAGAGCAGAGCTTGGAGAGCTGCCCCTGCCCACACCAGGCTCTCAACAAAGGCTGTGCATTGACCGTAAGCTGTAAATCACAGCAGGGGCGTGTCAGACTGCCGTGCGTGTGACAGAGTAGTCCTGTAATGGTAAGCTCCAGGTGAAAAAGCCTTTAGTTTATGTAAACAATAGCCTGATAATAGAGTATAGTAATTAATTTTTAAGCGTACATGGCAAAAACCTATTGACAGATTTCCCTTAAGGATCTGTTATCATTATCACAGTGTCTGCTTATTATACACAGCACGTTGTAGAGCTGGATCCATCATACAGCAGTTATTGATAGACACCATTGACTTGTAGGCGAGTCCGTCAGGCTCCACCAAGCGGTGCATCGTCTTGATGGGAAAAATTGTTCCATTTTTTCCCATCATATGTGACAGTATCTGCTGCTCCTCCAGAGAAAGACTTTTACCACTACATTGTACGGTTCCCATTCTCTTATTATATGTGTTTATAGTAATATAAATGTCAGTTTTGCTATATCAATTCATGTCTGGGAATAGAAAAAAAAATAACTACAATAACGATTTATTCTCTAGTAGTAGTAATTCCATGGTGGATACTAAAATTGTGTGTTTTGCATATTTCTGCTTGGGTTTAGTGAGTGTGAAACAAAGCTCAGCAGCAGTAGCCAGGGCGAACAAATATATATTCAGCTCTTGATAAATCCAAGCACAGCAATTTGCATCAAGACATCAATATGTGGAAATTGTGTTTCACTGGGGATACACATCCTGCTGCACAAGACGTCTCCGAGCATTTATCCAGGCTTGAAAAGTGAATGTATTGAGTGTTGTGGAGTGGAATGGATCTCACCCCAGGATAATCATTTTCATCATGATTAGAGGTGTAACTCTTTGTCTTCTCATGTTTGTGTATGACTTGGGAAAAGATGGAATAGAAAACTGCTCAACATATTTAATTTATTTTTCTTAATTCTGCATGAACACCCCCCTTCCCGGATATTGATTTGAAACCGCTGCATGTCAGACAGGGCAGGGAACAGTATCTCGCAGCGCCTCTTTGTACGCCAATTAGGCTGCTGTAATTTAAATGTAGGCTTTCTTACAGATATGGAAGCTTTGCCTGGTTAGCTGGGATATTCTCATCCGGCATTAGCGCTGTAATAATGATTTATTAAGGTGGTGGAAGAAATATTGATCTCACTAATAGCTTCAGCCTTGGCATATAATGCTTTACATTTTACTTAGCTTAAAGGGACACATGCTTTATCTATGTTCTTCATGCTGCTGGTCATGAATATTTAGATTTCTGGGACGGATTAGTATTCTCAGTATTGCTCCGAGGAACGCAAGTCATACACTGATTTACTAGGTGGAGAGCATTCATAATATTACTATACAAAACTGCTCTGATCCGCTGTAATACATTAGGCAGTGTTGCCTTTTACTCCTTAAACCTTTACTTATATCACCTATATGTATTGGTAAGTAGCTTTATTATACTGCAAAAATAATCTTTATTGTAAAAAAATGAATACTTTTTTTTATTAGAATTAGAACATATGCCATAGTTTGAGTACTGCAGTATAATGGCCTCTGAGCTGCATTTATTTCACAGCCTTTTTCTGTTGCCTGAGTATCTATACTTTTTCTCATATAGATGAGATAGTCTTGGTTTCCAGACACGGTTTAGGAGTGAAATACTCTAATTCATTTTGCCCAAGTTGGATTTTTGAGTGAAATCCACTCCTGTGCCATTAGGGTGTGTGCACACGATCAGTGAACACAGCATTTTGTACGCAGCAGCAAGACGCTGCAAAATGCTGCGTTGTACAGTAGAAGCATAGTGGACGGGATTTCAAGAAATCCCATTCTCGCTATGCTTCACCCGACTGCAGCGTTTTGACAGCTGCGCTGCGGGTTGCCGGCATTCCGCTCCTCCTCCGCATGTTCATTTCATGTAGTGGAGTCGGAAGCAGCTGCATCAGGTACACAGAGGGAGAAGGCAGCTGCACCCGCCGCACATGGTGAGTATAGGGCGGCCGCAGTCTCCCTGCGGCCACCCGTGGGTAGGAACATGGTCTCATCTTACCACATCTCCTGCGCTGAGATAATCTTGTATATGGTCCCTGCTATGTACTGTGTAATGGATGTGTCTGACTGTACAGGGACATGGTCTGATCATACCACATCTCCTGTGCTGAGATAATCTTATATAGTGTCCCTGCTATGTACTGTGTAATGGATGTGTCTGATATATAAGATCATCTCAGCACAGGAATGTGGTATGATCAGACCATGTCCCTGTACAGTCAGACACATACATTACACAGTACATAGCAGGGACAAATTTATAAGGTTATCTGAGCACAGGAACATTTTTTTAAACATCCAATTATGAAACCTAATACTATTCCAAGGTCTATTGATTATAGTAAACTTTATTCGGGGGAAAACCCCTTTAGGGTGCGTGCACATGATCTGTGTACGCAGCATTTTGGATGCAGCGTCTTGCCGCTGCGTCCAAATCGCTGTGTCGTACAGTACTAGCATAGTGGATGGGCTTTCAAGAAACCCCTTCCTCACTATGCGTAACCCGCCTGCAGCATGTATAGAGCTGCAGTGCGGGTTGCCGGAAGTCCGCTCCTTCGCAGCATGTTCATTTCATGCTGCAGAGTCGGAAGTGGCTCCCATCGGGTGACTGCAGGGAGAAGCCGCCCCGCACCGCCGCACATGATGAGTACAGGGCGGCTGCGGTCTCCCTGCGGCCACCCACGGCTTCCCTCAGGTCCGGAGGAGCTGCGTCCAACACACAACTCCGCACCGTGAGCATGCACCCTTAAGGAACATACCCACCTGAAAATGACTTAATTTGCAGATAGTGAAAACGACTTCAGCTGTAAAGGGCTACTGCGAGTGAAAGCCACTAAATGACTACTGTGTGTGACTGCAGACTTGGGATGGATCCTGCATAGTAATCAATAAGTAATCATTACCCATGTAAATTGCTAATTTATCCAAGGACTTTGGAAGGCGGCTAAGACTGCGTGTCTGATCGATCCGTAGCTGTCCGCTTGAGGCAGACAGCCGGGGACCGGATCACACACAGGACTGGGCTATTAGCCTCCGATCCTGTGTGCAGCCGCGGTCCTGACCTGTCAGCTGACAGCTACGGATCGGATCAGACACGCAGTCTGAACCCAGCCTAAGAAGAAGCATCTTATGGGCAGCTGTATATATTTATATCTATAACGATGTGAACCCACATTTATATTTGCACTCATGCTCACTTTTTATGATTTTTTTTTTTTTCCCATTCTGTTTTGCAGCTTTATCTGACCCTTGAAGTGTGAAATTGGTGTGGATAAGTCCTTAAGAAACAGGTAACTTCTTATTTCCAGCTGCCGTCCACTTATTTTTGTTTTGCAGGTACAGTAGGAATATGCTGTGCTGTAAAGTCTCTTTGACGGAAAATAATAGGCGCTGCATATTTCAGCAAATCTGTTGCCCAGCAGATTTGTTAGACCCAGCTGTGAAGAATTAGGCTGTACCATACGCTTCACCTTCACATAGCATTGAATGCTCTTTGTTGAGGATAATCAGTTTCTGGGCTTTTATTTTTTTTTTTAAAACTTTTACACATTAAACATAAAACAGTGAAATAGAAAAATAAAAGTGTAGCCAGAATCTGCTGCAGTTCTCTGGAACTATAATCATTTTAAGATTTATCCTATGGGATTAGCATGCCAAGGGAAGGGCATGGGATTCTTCTTTCTCCTTATAGAAATTAGATTACAAAGACCAACATTGAATTGTTTTCATCATCATTTTTAATATATGCCGTGCTTGCATTGTAGTTTCTTTCTTTCTTGTTTCCATATACCTATTTTTCCTTCAAGCCATTTCTTAAGAAAACATGCTGATTTTATTCTGTACCTTGAGCTTTTTGTATTACGGTACTTTTATCATCCCTTGTTCTCCAACCACACTATTCAGATGATTCATGCTTTAGTAGTATGGAAAAACATACTTACTGGGTCTTAAATCATTTGCCATAAAAATACCAGTATGTAAATGAATGGCAACATGGGTCGTAGTTACCCATTAACCCCTTCATGACCCGGGAATTTTTTGTTTTTCATTTTCGTTTTTTGCTCCCCTGCTTCCAAGAGCCATAACTTTTTTATTTTTCCGTTAATATAGACATATGACAGCTTGTTTTTTGCGGGACGAGTTGTACTTTCAAATGCAATAATTTATTTTACCATATAGTGTACAGGGAAATTGCAAAAAAATTCTAAATGCAGTGAAATTGCAAAAAAAGTGCAATGACAAGTTTGTTTTTTGGGTAGTTTAGTCACCATGTTCACTGTATGGTAAAACCGACATGACTGGTGATGCCTCGCTTCGGTACAAGTTCATAGACACCCAACATGTATACCTTTACTGGTATCTAGGTGGTGAAAAAAAATTCAGAAGTTTGAAAAAAAAAAAAAAAACAGACTTTTTGCGCCATGTTCTGTGACCCATAGCGTTCTCATTTTTCGGGATCTGGGGCTGGGTCACAACTTATTTTTTGCGTCTTGAGCGAACGTTTCTAATGATACCATTTTTGGGGGGATCAGCAGTTTTGATCGCCCATTATTGTTTTATAGCAATGTTGCGGCGACCAAAAAAACGGAATTTTGGCGTTTGGACCATTTTTTCAGTTACGGGTTCACGGCTCTCATTAACGCAATTAATAGGATGATAGATCGGGCGATTCTGAACGTGGCGATACCAAAGATCATCTTTTCTTTTTTACTTTATTCTTTTATTGTGATTGGGGGTAAAGGGGGGTGATTTGAACTTTATTTATATATATATATATATTTTTTTTTTTCATATTTTTTTTTTTAAAAAACTTTATTTTTTCATTCATTCTTATTTTTACACTGCCTCTTTAGGAGGCACCTTGCTGCACAGTCGATAGCTTGTGGGAGATGCAGATGAGCTGCAGCTCATCTGTATCTCTCAGAATCGCGGACCTGCTGTGGTTGGAAGCACCTGCCAACCACAGCAGGAAACTACTCTGTGACAGACATCCGGGGTCTAGGCAGGACCCCGGGCGTCACATGAGCGCCGGAGAACCCGCGATACTATCGCGGGATCTCTGGAGCAGGCGGGGAACAGCATGTTCCCTGCCGCAGTCGCCTTGGATCCTGCTGTCAGTGATTGACAGCGGGATCCAAGGGGTTAACAGCGCCGATCGGATCCCAGATCCAATCGGTGCTGTTACCCCGACATCTCAGCTGATGAATCAGTCGGGAAGGGGTTAATTCATGGTTTAAAAGAAAACAAATGAATGACATACTACTTCACTGTAAGATCTGTGAGCAGAATATACTGTGCGTTTACAGTCATTTAAAGTCCTCGTCAGACAACTTTCCAATTTTTCCAGTTCAGTTTTTTACTCCCCTTCTTGCAAGAGTCATAACTTTTTTTTTTTTTTCACTTGTTCATCAAATTGGTCTTATCAGATCTTGATTTTTACGGGCCGAGTTGTAGTTTTGAATGAGGTCGATATCAAGCACGACAGGACAAACTGCAGAAGTCTTGAACAATAAGAGTCAACACTGTAAATGTTGAGTTTTATATCAACGTGATATGTTTGTCAAAATTAAAAACTTATGAAATACTGATTTTATTCATTAACCATACAAACATCTGACTAAAAGATCTAAAAACCCTTAAGTGGCAAACTTTGTGAAAACCAAAACTTGTCTCAGTCCTAGAACTTTTGGCCACAACTGTACAACCTGCCTGTAATTCTTAACTAGCTCAGTGAGTGAGTGTCGTAACAAGTGTAATTATGACCTACGCGGGAGCTCTAGGAGCCATCGAGCCATTTTCTTATGACTTTCTTGAAAAGTCAGTGACAATGCTTCCTGAGTCCTGTACATGGAGGAGTGGCAGCAGTTTTAATAAAAACGTAAGAAATAATGGAATCTAGGATAATAGTTTAATCTAGTAAAAGACGATAGTGATGCACATCAATCAATATAAGCTAAACCTATTGGACTAAACCTAAAAAAAATAGGATTGCTTCATAAAAGTGTGCGCTCTGGGAATCAAGGCAATATGTCCTGCAGCACAAATGGGTTTTTACAACTATTCCTGGACATGTCGCGTTCCTGGGGCGGACGACCATGTATGATTTGTACGCAAGCATGCGAATGCGTACAAATCATACAGGCAAATAAATGGGACCGCACGGTCTTGCGCAGTCAAGCGCAGCACCGTGCGGCCCCCATTATAAACATAGGGGCTTGGGGTGCCTGCGATCACATGGCGGTTCCCCTCTGCAGAACGCTGCGGAGGGGAACGTCCAATGTGAATCCAGCCTAAAGCTGTACATGGCCATTATCACATGTCCTTTATAGGTATATTTACTCTCAGTAAAGAATTGATCTCCGCTATACAATGAATCCTCATACAGTGCATATGCAATGTGACTACGAGGATACACAATACATCTGATGCTATTATGTTACCTGACAAAGAAGGGCCTTTGTTTCAGTTCTCCTATATTTCTGAAAGCTCTAGTAGACAAAAAAAACCCAGAGTAAATAAAATTCTTCAGCCTTTCTTGTAGACGTCGCTAGGGAACCTTGCTTCTATGGTGAACTTAATCGAATAGCAGATAATGGAAAAGTGATTGTGATATTTGTAACTGCCAATTCTTCAATTCTTATATAATTGATGAATAAAGTTGTAAGGGAAGAAAATATATATATATACACGGGTTTGTCAGATGGAGCGTATGATGGAGCAAATCCCAATTGATAATTGTTTATTTTTAAGGCTGCTTTTCTGGCATATTCAACCTTTTAATTAGATTCCTTTTGTTCATGTGTCTACACTCGTAACAAGCTCTGAATGAATTTCTACTTGTAAAGGTCTATACCTTTTACACAGACAAGTTGGAATGTCCTTGCTTCAGTCCCACTCATTAATCACACACTTTAGTTATAACTAATTTAACCATTGCAGATCTATTATCCCGAAATAAATAATTCTCTTGTAGTTAGACCCAGATAAAATCTTGCACTTACAATTATCTCCCACACGCCATGAGAAAAGCAATGTGTCCTGACAGAGCGCGGCACAGATTGAGCAATAACCACATTCTTCACAGATGATTAAAAATCACATTTCTGAAATAGGATTGCTTCATAAAAGTGTGCGCTCTGGGAATCATGGCAATAAGTCCTGCAGCACAACTGGGCTTTACAACTATTCCCGGAGAGAGGATAACTAGAACCAAACAAGTCAGTTCCTGCACCTATTACTTTATTTTCAACACGCGTCGTGCTGCAAGAAGCGACGTTTCTGTCCCTGTTATATTAGGAAAGTACAATATTTCCTTAATTATGATAATCAGAATCACTAGAAACAGCATTTCTTTTATCGCCTGTTCTATATACCACATTATTGTGATATGTAAAGCCCCTTTCGCATCAGTTTTTACGCTGATCGCGGCAGTTGCGTGAAAAAAACGCAACTGCCGCTATTACCGCATAGCGGCCGCACTTGCGGTTCACTTGCGGCAAGTCCCATGCAATGTCTATGGGGCTTGCGGTAAGTGTGCGGCAAGTGCGGTTTCGGAAAATGCGGCCGCATTTTTTTCGCGGCCGCAAGTGCCGAAACCGCAACTGTACCGCACTTGCCGCCCATGCCGCAAGCCCCATACAATTGCATGGGACTTGCCGCAAGTGAACCGCAAGTGCTGGCCGTTATGCGGTGATCGCGGCAGTTGCGTTTTTTCACCGCAACTCCTACGATCAGCGTAAAACGCTGATGTGAAAGGGCCCTAAGTAACGCCTCGGCTAACATGGCAACCTATCTGTACCCTGCAATCAGACCATAGGGCTATAGGCACTGGGAATATTGCGCCACTGTGACCACACAGTCTAAATGCTGCTGTCAGAGCTTGAGACCAGCATTTAAAGGGTTAGCAGCGGTGATCAGAGCTAGCTCCAGTTGTTGCTGGCTGTGCTCAACTCCTATGTCCACGTCATACACTGGCGCCTGACATTTCCAAGTTAATCAAACAATAATCAACATTTTTTAAAATCTTGAGTTAAAAAAAAAAAAAAAGAAAACATATGCAATACTGATTTTTTTTTTTTTTAAATTCTCCCTTGTGCCTAAATATGATTGACTCCAGTGTGTTTTGTGCACGTGAACTCCATGTAAAATACCAGTGTAATGTGCAGGTATAAATATGCGATGATCAGAATTCACTTTGCTTTCTACTTTTGACTTTAGACTTTAAAATAAAAATGGATTGATCTCTGTGCTTTATAGGATAAATAAGCGAAGACGAAAACCTTTCAGATTGTGCAGTAAATGGATGACACAAGCCCCGGTCTACAGGGTCATGTACTCGCTAGTCATTTTATTTAAATGTGGCAATGTCAATTCATTCTCTTTTTTTCCACACTTTATATTTAGCATCTGCCAAATGTTAGTTGATTTAATTAGTAATTACATTGTCAAATATGGAAATGCAGCTAATTGCATCCTCACTCAGCCTGTTTTGCATACAAACCTTGGTAATCAGAAGTCTGTAGCATACAGAATGTCAGCGAGACTCGGAAAATAGACACAAAAGGTGACCTGATCTGACAAAATGTACTGTAGGCTTATTAATGTGTTCTGACAAGAGTGTTTCTGGTGAGATGACATTGGGCTCCTCGCTGAATCGGGGCAGCGTATTGTCTCTGTGGATCGGACTGTGTAGGACACCTTCATGTAATGCAGGTGCAGCCACTTAGCGGCTTTTCCACAAGAACTTTAATTATGATCACTTAGCAACAGAAAGCACCTGGTTACACAATTAGGCAATTCACTGCACTCCTACAGACACCATGGAGAACCCAGGGACATAGAGCACATTTGCGTGACAATCACCAGCATTGTTTTTCCTGCTGACTATAACTGAAGGGTAGAAAATAGAATAGGCAGTACCAGATTATTAGCACCGTTGCCATATTACGCAATCTGTCAGTCATCTGTTGCAAGCATCTTCAGTTTAACTATTTTATTGCAGTATAGCATATGGAGCCTATGACAATGGGAGAAAAAATGCCCCAAGTCCTTGTGCCCGAGCAAACTTTACAAAAGTAAGAGACAGAGAGTCTGTAAAAAAAAGGCCATATGTACCTGAAGATAGCTGTTTACTAAATCCTTTCCAATGTACCATTAGACATGCATGCCCAGCTGAGCTTGTGTTCTGTATGGGAGGAGGAGAGCATGATAGTCTGAGACAAAAGGATTGAGCATATGATTTTAAACTGCCCAATCTTCTCTCCCGCAACATGCTCTGTCCCCACACACCGGATGGTTGGCCTGTCCCTGTAAGATTGGTGGGTTCAGAAAACTTGCCGTAAAAGGGTGGTCCACTACTCTGAATCAGTTACTGGTTTTGTCATAAATGCATAGGGATGATTACCCCTTACTGTAACGGCAAGATAGATGGAGAAAGAGTAAATATATGCATATAACAGAGGGAATACAGCAGGTGTATATACATTACACATGGTATAGAGCGTACATTTATGCACTCCCTACTCTGAACACACAGATACAAGGGAGAGATCTGTAAAAAGAAATGGGCAGGGCGATGGTGAGGGGTATTGCCCCATGAGGGGCAACTACAAGTTTTTGTTCATATTTATGGATGTCAGAGATCATGTCATTTTTGGTGTTTTTTCTTGCCTTGGCTCTCCTAACCCAAACTCTATAGCCATGTAGATGTATAAGATGTTGAGTTCCAGCTGGTAGACCTGAGACCAGTCTGTACATTACAGTCTGCACACTGATCTTGTTTCAAAAACTTCTGGATTCAGCCTTCAACACAATGACTGTTCAAACCAAACACAGGCCCTTGTGTATCCCTTGGTGTGGCTGAGAAGTATTAGAAGTTTCAAGCAAGCCAACCTTGGCATTTACCAGCTCATGTTTATACTGAGAGATCCTCTTTAAAAAAAAAAAAAAATCTACAAAAGTGGACTCTTGATTAGTGCCTTGCTTGAGGTACTTATTATAGGAGACCTAAGTGTTGGTGATAGACCTGGTGCAATAAAGGACCATTAACGGTACAAGATCGAGAACATATCGCTCAAACGTCACGGCTTTGGAGTCGTTCAAACGACATCGTTAGGACATCGTTGCGTGTGACACCGAGATTCAACAACGATAAATCGTTGGATGTTGATCGCAGATTTGAGAACATGTTCTCAAATCAAACAATCCTCGATCAGCCAACCTGCTGCATCGTTGTGTGTGACACCGCGATAACGACTTCCCTTTCACAACAGTGAACAAGTATTGTTCGCTGGGTTGTGCGTTACGATAGCTGCTCACTACATCGTTGGTGCGTGTCACGATATCTAGACGTGTGACATCTCACCAATGATGTCAAAAAGATGTCTAACGACCCCTCCCGTGAGATCGTTGCTGATATCTTAATACATTGAAGCGTGTAACGATACCTTAAATTTCCACGTGATATGTATTACAATGTATCTTAAGCCAGAACGTTGACAATTTGGGTGGTTAGTATTTTTTTTCTTTGTTATAT
The DNA here is from genome assembly GCA_033576535.1 of Allobates femoralis. Taxonomy (NCBI): domain Eukaryota; kingdom Metazoa; phylum Chordata; class Amphibia; order Anura; family Aromobatidae; genus Allobates; species Allobates femoralis. The sequence continues at coordinate 591,990,385 of JARQOC010000002.1, read as the reverse complement.
ACTACTTACAATATATATTATTGTTTGTGCCACTTCCTTCACTAAATTCAAGGAAACTCTAACCCCTCTCTTAAATGGCCTTGTGGCATGTTGCACATTAAATATGTCCCTCTTCTTTTTGTGAGTTTAATGTTGATGTTTTGATTCCTCCTACCGGTGTCTGAACACAGTGACAGTTCAGCTGTCTAATATTGGGCTGTGATTCTGCTGTGTTGTCAGTATGGTGCATGACAGTTCAGACATCCAATCTTGGGCAGGGGTGTACTGAGTTGTCAGAATGGTGATGGACAGTTCAACCAATCAAGGCTGGTGCATGCAAGGTTTCCTCTATGTGTCTCCTGTTTGTAGTGATTAGCTTGTATTTAGCTGCCTCTCTGTCTTGAATTACTGCTAGTTGCAGCTTTAGCTTGGTGGTGTCTGTTGTTCCTGTACTCAGTCTGATCTATTGCTGACCCGACCTTGGACCTTGCTTCTGACTAACCATTTGCATAGCCCTTTTGTATTGCTCGCTACCTTCCTGGAAATTTGACCACAGACTGTGACCTGATGACGCCTTTGTCATTCCCCTTTGTTTATTGCTAATTCTCCTGATAACTGCCCCCCCCCCCGGACCTCTTGACTACCCAGCCACACAGGTACCTTGTGAGAGTAGTGACTACCTTTCAGTTACAATAAATGGCAATCATAGTAATATGGCTATTCAGTGTTATTTCAGAGCATGTTTTAGTTCTTAGACTATTTTTTATCTGATTGTATCTTCATAATTCTTTAGATTGAATCCATTTCCCTACTAATAGTTAAAGCTGTGGCTGGTTTTGTAGGGACTTTTCAAGCAGACTCACTTAGAATAAGTGATGCATCGAGGCTCGGAGTGCGATAGATGTCACTGTGATATGTGCTGCTAATATTTCATCCTAAAACTGTTGTGTTTTATGTTAGCATTCATGAGTAAAAATGGAAAAGAAAACATTATTTTGAATCATGGAAGTGTCTTAAAAATGCTGTATAAGCATCCCATGAGCATTAAGTTTTTCACTTTTTTTTTATCAAACAAGAATTGTATTTTTCTTGTAAGCATTAAATCTTCTATGCTCGTATATCTCAAGAAATTGTGTTTACTGTACAGAAAAGTGGAAGACATCGGTGAATCACGTTAGTGCAGTTGACATTATTTTACCACTTGTTTCTGGCAATTTTTTTGTGTGTTTTTCATTTTAGACGTAAAAGTAAAGTGCTTCTATCAATATTATTTAATTTCATCTTTCAACTTGAATTTATTGATGAATAGTTTGGTCATTCTTTAAAGGTATCTGTGGATTACAACTTCTGTAGCCTTGATTAGTGAAGCCTTTGGCTAGTCATTGCTGTCCGAGCAAGCTAGACATAGACGAAATAGCTAATGAATGGTCATCAATGACCAATTGGTCAAACAATTTTCATACATTTATGAACTGTGGAAATTTAAAGGTATCCTCTCACATTGTACATGCATCCGATCTCTAGACAGCATGGTGCAGAGAAGGAGAAGCTGAGCAGAATTATATACCGGTTTGTTGAATAATTATCACTATAACTAGTGTGAGGTATGCTGGAAATGTATATAGCCAGTGTGTATCGCGCAGACAGAAGTCTGATGCGCTCTAAATCCAGCATGACTTGCTGGCACTTATTGTCCCACAGATCTTTATGATGTAAAGGATGGTCACAAAGTGATGGGCGGCACTGACCATCATAGTTTCTCCCCATGGGTGTGTCAGATTTGATATAGTAAGACAAGAGAGGGGGGGGGGACAAGAGGCGCAATAGTGCCCTTATCACTAGACACTAGACAATTAAGGTGAGAAATAATTTCACTCACCTAGTCCAGTTGTGCCACCCACAACTGGTTCGGAGGCCTGATATGGTACGTGTCTTGATGGCTGCTGCTGGACTTCCACCGGTCTCCACTCAGGGTAGACGAACTTGAAGTTTTGGGAAAGGAAGGTGTGTCACAGTCCGCGCTGCCAAGAAATCCGCTCGTAATAACGCTAGTAGTCAGTATCCAAATTTATCCTCTTTATTCATCCAACGCGTTTCAACGCCCTCCTGGCGTCTTCCTCAGGGATCCCTGAGGAAGACGCCAGGAGGGCGTTGAAACGCGTTGGATGAATAAAGAGGATAAATTTGGATACTGACTACTAGCGTTATTACGAGCGGATTTCTTGGCAGCGCGGACTGTGACACACCTTCCTTTCCCAAGATTTGATATAGTGGATACCTTCATGATCACATGGTCTCTTTGATGTCAGACAGGTGCTGTTCGATCCTGTTTCATGTTTGGTCCATGTGGCATTTGTGTATGCTGGAGAGTACAGATGGAGCGGGGTGTTTGAAACACACAGAGTCAAGAGACCTGGTCTCTGTGCCTGGGACGCCGTTAGCCCTGGAAGGCACAAGGACTGGAGACCACATCCGGTAAGCCTTAAACTACAGCTCTGAAGGAACAGAGCTGATAGAAGCAGCTAGACCCGGCAAACGTAAAAGACTTTGCTTGATATGGACATTAATGTTATTACCTTGCTGAGGCATGTATCTGAAGCCAAGTGGGCATAACTGCCATTGAAAGGTTCTAGACTATTACGTTTGTAACATTCCTGCTGAAGCATTGAGATAGACTATGTTAAAAGCAGTTTATGATGTGTAATAAATTGCTGGACCTTAGTTTACTGGAAAACGTTGCATGTGTGCTTTAATTGACCCAGTAAAGTGAGTGCCCCTCAACACACTCTATAGCGCTACCTCACACTAGTATTAGGGTGCCGTTACACACAGCGATGTTCCAGCGATCCCGACAGCAACCAGGATCGCTGGAACATCGCTGTGTGGTCGATGGGGAGCTGTCAAACAGGCAGATCTCCTCAGCGACCAGGGAGCCGACCTCCACATTGCTGGGTAACGGGATAAGGCTGGTAACTAAGCACAGCGCTGTCCTAGTTACCCGGTGTATACCTTGGTTACCAGCCTTCCCCCGTTTACAGGCTGGTAACCAGGGTACACATCGGGTAACTAGGACAATTCTGTGCTTGTGTAACCAGGGTACACATCGGGAGCACTGTGCACCCAGCCGCACAGTGCACACTGGGACATGTAGTTTTATGACTACATGTCCCAATGTGCGCTGCGTAGCCGGGTGCATTCCACTGTGGCTGGTGGCAGTGCCGCTGCCCCCGTCGGCTCCCTGCATTTTCGGAACCGGAACTCGTTGGTCTCCCGGCGTCAAACAAGCCAATGCGTGCTTCACAGCGGGTGACCAACGAGCAAAAAAAATGGTCCTGATCCGTTGTGTAACGATCAGCAACCTCGCAGCAGGGGCCCCGTTGCTGCTGCTTTTCACACAGCAATATCGCTGGCGAGGTTGCTGATTTCAGCGACATCGCTGTGTGTGAAGTACCCCTTACTCATTAAATTCTCTGTTGTTTGTATACATAGGAGATAAGTGGACAGTGCTAGTTGTGAATGACTGCTATCTCTGCAATCAGTGTCATATTGGGAAGACTGCCAATCCCTGGAAAAGACTGCCCAATGGACTCATGTATACATACACCAGGGCTTTCAATGAATAAAAAGCATTTTACGGAAACTTTTCCAACAAAATGTATATGAATTTTATCATCTCCTCCTGTTCTATAATATCTTTTGGCAGCTGAGCCTGTATCTTGCCCAACAGATATTGGTTCTAATGTTCAGCCAACACGTGCCTCCAACAACCACGGGTCAAACAGACCTCTGCCCTCATCTGTTAACCTGTTAAATGCCATTGTCAATCTTTGACAGCAGCATTTACTGAACGCAAGCAATGGGGTGCATCATTTTATGTGCCCATTAAGTACGCTTGTAACCAGGGCCGTGGAGTTGGAGTCCATTTTGGTGGAGTCAGAGTTTGTATAAAATGGACAGACTCAGATTCCTAAGGCTGGGGTCACACACACAGATATCTGGGCAGATATTGTTCACAGATCTCTGGTTGCAGTGAAATCATGGACAGATTGCTCCATTTGTACACAGCCACAAAATGGAACAATTTGCCCATGATTTCACTGCAACCAGAGATCTGCGAACAATATCTGCCCAGATATCTGTGTGTGTGACCCCAGCCTAAAATATACAATAAATTGGGTACAGTTGTTCATTGCAATATGTGTTAATATTATTAGGAATTATGTTCTCTCTAAATAGCTTGATTAATGTATGATGATAATGAATAAAAGCCTGATGTTTACATTATATTACAATAAATTTATCACTTAAACATGAGCTGTATATGAAGGAGTCGTGGAGTCAGACTCCTCAATTTTCCTGAATCTGAGGTTTGGCGTACCGACTCCACAGACCTGCCTATGACACAAATCATGCTCTTTACCACCAGAATTTTTAATGATGTAACATATTTATTGAATGCAATTGGTCAATAAATATATTCCACTATAAATTTATTATAATTTTGATAAGGTGTGAGTACGGTAGTTATAGCAGACACAGCCCAATAAGATTTCCCTCTCTGTAAATGTATAAGGTGGAGGAGGTGATTGACATGGAGACCGGTATGATTGAGTGTTGTGTATGTGGTTGTCTGTACTCAATGTATGGATAGGATTCTTTATTTGTTAATTCTTGCCATGCAAAAACATACTATTTACCTAAAGTCAGGCATGGAAACATCCAACATGGGAGAGCCATAAATGTGTGCAGTAAATTGAAGGGGAATGCTCACTACATAGTTTCCTTTGATAGTCGTCCAGGTCTTGGACATGAGCTTAGCTCATTTTCTGCATTTACACTTCTGAAATTTCTTTTAGCTTTGTTTGCTCACAGGCAAATCCCCTGCAGTTTTCTTTCCATTCTTTCTTAGTGAACTACTTTGGCATTCTATAGAGCAGGAGAATAATAAATGTATACTGGATGGTTGCTGTTCAGGCAATTTCATAAGCCATTTGTGTAAGTTTGCTAAAGGTGAACTTATTCTTTGTGCTTCCTTTTCTTCAAACTCATATCTAAAAATCAAAACTTTAAAAAAGTATAAATGCACAGTCTAACCACATAAATCTAAATATACTAGTTTATGTTTCATTGGATCCTTAGTTGATGTTTGCACTGTGGGGCTCACTATTGTCAAGGTTTCCTCCATCTTGCATGGAATAACTTTTCTTCGTTAAGGAGCACAATCCAGTCTTGCAAAATGTTATTATATTTGACACCATCGGATGTCACTTCCATTTAGTTGCCATTGCCTTACTTAATTTAGCAGTTGGAGATGGGCATATTTAATGATTCAGCTTAGGAAAAATAATCATTTTCGATGTTGGAATTTGAAATGTTCAACACAATTATGAGAACAATTACTCAGAAAAGCACATTATTTTTCTTCATATCTAATGCAACATTTTATTTTTTACTTGTCACATTGATTTCCAATCTCTATGTGCGACCAGCCAATATCCTGTGATTTTCTTTGTTCTTTCACTCCCTCTTTAGAATAAAGTGAATTTACATTATTCTATGATAATAGCCCAAATAAAGTCTGAACTTTCCACTCGCTGTACTCAGGATTAACCAAGCTTCGATGCATTAAGTGGTTTTATAATTACCCATAGCTATAACCGTGCTCTGTAACCAGACAATTTTGACATTCTTGGGTACCGCCATCTAATTTGTATTTCAATATAAATTACTTTGAGAAGATGCGTTCTGCTCAAGTGTTTCTAAGCGTTTATCTTAATGTGTGACCCAGAGCAGCTTGAACAAACCTACTGATTTTCAGAGCTAAATGCATCTGTTTAGAATTGTGCAAGACGTAGGTGAATCATGTAAAATATTTAGTGTAGACAGCACAACTGAGATCCATAGGGTTTATCCATGGGATTGTTCATCTGTTTCATTAATAAGAACAATATCAGGATTCATGTAGAGATCAGTGTGATATTGAATCGGAGCAGGCGTATGTGATGCTTGAAGCGGTTGTAACCATTTAAAGTTTTAATAAAATCTGCAGATGGAAAGCGATAAATCACAGATCTTGCTTTCATGTACTAATCCCATTATCATGAAAAATAGAAAGTGTGATCTGCTCAGAGTCTGAGATGGGAGATGGCAGTTGTAAGGGGCCTTTCACACTTGTGTTTTTTTCCTGATCTAGAAGATCAGGAAAAAACCTGATTCTTACAGGATTCATTTTTTTGCCCATTCACTTTAATGATTTCGGGTAGAATCTTGTTGCTTCAGGTTTTTTCCTGAAATCATTAAAGTGAATGGGAAAAAAATGAATCCTGTAAGAATCAGGTTTTTTCCTGATCTTCCAGATCAGGAAAAAAACACAAGTGTGAAAGGCCCCTAACTGGTGACATTCTTTGTGAATAGAAGAGTGGGGAGGGGGCGGAGCTCTGCCTCTAACTCCTGCTTCTGCCTCTAACTTCTGCTTCTGCCTCTAACTCCTGCTTCTGCCTCTAGCTCCTGCTTCTGCCTCTAGCTCCTGCTAGCTCCCGCTTCTGCCTCTAGCTCCTGCTTCTGCCTCTAGCTCCTGCTTCTGCCTCTAGTCCTGCTTAGCTCTGCTTCTGCCTCTAGCTCCTGCTTCTGCTCTAGCTCTGCTTCTGCCTCTAGCTCGTGCTTCTGCCTCTAGCTCGTGCTTCTGCCTCTAGCTCGTGCTTCTGCCTCTAGCTCGTGCTTCTGCCTCCTAGCTCGTGCTTCTGCCTCTAGCTCCTGCTTCTGCCTCTAGCTCCTGCTTCTGCCTCTAGCTTATCCTGCTTCTGCCTCTAGCTCCTGCTTCTGCCTCTAGCTCCTGCTTCTGCCTCTAGCTCCTGCTTCTGCCTCTAGCTCCTGCTTCTGCCTCTAGCTCCTGCTTCTGCCTCTAGCTCTGCCTTAGCTCTCTTCTGCCTCTAGCTCCTGCTTCTGCCTCTAGCTCCTGCTTCTGCCTCTAGCTCCTGCTTCTGCCTCTAGCTCCTGCTTCTGCCTCTAGCTCCTGCTTCTGCCTCTAGCTCCTGCTTCTGCCTCTAGCTCTGCTTCTGCCTCTAGCTCCTGCTTCTGCCTCTAGCTCCTGCTTCTGCCTCTAGCTCCTGTTCTGCCTCTAGCTCCTGCTTCTGCCTCTAGCTCCTGCTTCTGCTTCTAGCTCCTGCTTCTGCTTCTAGATCCTGCTTCTGCTACCAGCTCCTGCTTCTGCCTCCAGCTCCTGCTTCTAGCTCCTTCCTGCCATCATAATTGAATCTCATTAGTAACAACTGCCATCTCCTATCTCAGTAATTGGAAAGTCTTCACTGAATACAGATTTTACCTCAGAATTGAGAATTTTAATAATGACTAGAGATGAGCGGATGATTGGGAGCACAGGTTCTGTGGGTTCTGTCGGACTTTATAAAAAGTTCTCTTCTGGACCAAAACTTGATCCAAACATCATTGGAAGTCACTGATTGGGCAGTTCTGTTCTCCTCCCACGTAAAACCATCCATAAACAAAGCACTTCCAGGGAAGGGAGGGTGGGGTGTTGTAATTTTGTTTTGGTACACCCTACATCCAATAATGCTGATTTTATTTTACCTCCAGCGTGAGCCATTAAAATACTGCAACCGGCTTGCACTGGGCTGAGCACCGAGTGTACCCGAGCACAGCGATGCTCGCTCGAGTGATTTGTATATGTAAAGCACCTGAATTCCTAACTTGAGCACTGAAAGTTTTTGCAAAGTCTATGTTAGGTATGAACACCGAACATAAAGTTTGAGTCGCTGATCCCTAAGAATGTCTTGATCAATTCTGTCAGTAAAAAAAGCTAATTTTTCTGATCAGATATATTACAAAGTTGCCTATTTACATGTGTACAATTGATTTATGGACTAATTAATTAAACAACCTGTACACTGTAATGTCAAGGTTCGGTCTGCATCTTGGCATTATTGTTTAGAAGAATTTTTTTCTCCTCTTTTGCGACTTTGTCAAAGTAGATGTTAACAAACTATTTTTCTATGTTTTTGTTCATTCCCTGGAATTGTGGACTCTGGGTTTGACATCAGCTACTCCAGTGTCTCATGAACACAAGCACTCTTCTGAAGATTGGCTCCCTAGCGATCTGCAGATCTGTGTATACAGCTTCTGTCTTGTCACTTATAAAGTGTGCCTTGTGATTAGTTTCCTTGCTGATGGAAGGAGGTTTTCACTCAAAATCTTACAATACATAGCCCCATTCAATTTTTCATATACACGGAACAGTCGTCCTGGTCCCTTGTCAGAGAAACGGTCCCAAAGCATGTTGTAGCCACCATCACGCTTCACAGTAGGCACGGTGTTCTTTAGATGCAACTCAGCATTTTTTCTCCTCCAAACATGAGTTGTGTTTCCACCAGTTATACTTTGGTTTCACCTGACCATATGACATTATCCCAATGCTCTTCTGGATCATCCAAATTCTTTGTAGCAAACTTCAGATGGACCCGTATATGTAATGCCTTAAGCATGGGGACACGTCTGGCACTGCAGGATCTGAGTCCCTGGCGGCGTAGTGTGTTACTAATGATAGCCTGTGTATTGTTGATCCCAGCTCTCTGCAGGTTATTCACTAGGTCATAGAGTGTGGTTCTGGGAATTTTGCTCACCGTTCGTTATATTACTTTGATCCCATGCGGTGCAATCTTGCATGGAGCTCCAGATCGACGGAAATTATCAGTGGTCTTCCATTTTCTAATTATTGCTACCATAGTTGATTTCTTGACACCAAACTGCTTGCCTATTGCAGATTCAGTCTTCCCAGCCTGGTGCAGGGCTACAATTTTGTTTCTGGTGTCCTTCAACAGCTCTTTGGTCTTCACCATAGTGAAGTTTGGAGTGTCACTGTTTGAGGATGCGGACAGGTGTCTTTTATAATGATGACAAGTTCAAACAGGTGCCAGTACTGCGGCTAATGAGTGGAGAACAGTGGAGCCTCTTGATGAAGCAGTTACAGGTCTGTGAGAGCCAGAAATCTTGCTTGTTTGTAAGTGATGAAATACTTATTTTTCACCAAAATTTTAAGAAAACCTCTTTCCAAATCAGGCAATGTGATTTTCAGGATTTTTCTAATTTTGTGTCTCATAGTTGAGGTCTACCTATAATCTCAATTACAGACCTCTCTCATCTTTTTAAGTGGGAGAACTTGCACAATTGGTGGTTGACTAAATACTTTTTCCCCACTGTATTCTGATTACGGTGATACCAAGCATGTATAGTGTGGTGTTGGTGGTTTTACTCAAATGGTAAAAAAGAAAAAACACCAAAAACCCATAGAAATTTATCAAAAAAGAAAAAAAAACTCATGCTTGTCACCATTGTGGAGAATCGGCCCACGAACATGTCAGCTCTAGAGCGCCTCTTGTTAAACTCAGGCTGGTCAGAGAACTACCTGAGGATAAAAGAAGGGCCAAAGCTGCCCTGTCAGTGCTGGTTTATTAAGGCACCCCTCAGTGAGTGAGATGTATGCCTTCTGATCCGCGACGAGAAGCACATATAATAACTGCCACCCCATCAATGATGGAGCCCCCAAATAACCCCAAGCACTAATTGTTGCCACCTATTCCTCGTTTAATAGAAGTCCGGTCCATGAGCAGGCTTATATTGGGTCAGAAACCAACCCAGGTAGCGTTAAATGAGCACACAGAGGTGGGGGTCGTGATCAAGATAAAAAGAACTCAAGATTAAATTTATTAATTTAATCACCCTATTGGTACAGTAGAATAATATTAATTATGTAGAGTTATTATTAAGATATTACAAAGGTTAAAGACAGTTATGCAAATAAAAGAAATAGAATACCCACAGAATTACAGACACACGTGATGAGTTACCTTGGTGCTGATGGCGCCACAAGGGCAGCATGGGCCATCCCGGTTCCTGGGTATAGCCTGGCTTTGATGAAATTATTCCCTTCAGAAGAATACCAAGATGGAAAAGAGGTGTGACATATTTATACTGTAAGAGGTTTTCCCATCTCACACCGATCACCTGCCTCTGGGCTGTCTCATAACTCCCACCCCTCTGAGTTGAGATATGAAATATGCAAAAGTTATTATTGGCCATAAATTTGCCTGCGAATATCATAGGCGGAAGACAATGCTGTCATATTTTCAGTTATGATTTTAGCTATGCAATGATATGACACATGACTACTCTGCTGATACCCTACTTGCCAATCTCAAATTTAGGGGTCCTACACAGGTCCCACACTTACATAAACATAGGTGCTAGGATCGTCTGAATCTCTGGATGCCATATGTATGCTTGACATTTTCATAGGAGTGAGGAAATATTAAGGATTATCCTTCTGCTCCATGAGTCTGGGCTGAGTGAAAGGGTTTCCTCTCAATCCCCAGACTGAGGAAATCAGGTTTGTCACTTATCTGCAGCATCACAGAGGGGAGTCGTCCTTTGTATAATGCCAGAGAGATTTCATTGTCCCCTAATCTCCATTTCATAGGAGCTCTATTGTGTAACCATTTGGTGTTTCCTCAGGTTGATTAACATATTCCCTTTCCCAGAGATGACTAGCTTCAGTCCACAAGCTGCATCATTGGAAAGAGGTATGGCAGCATCTGAACAACATGGCTGCCCCTGGAATACTGCTCATTCCCCACAAATATTGCTTATTCCGTACAACTAGTTTCTAAGACCCTTACCATATTTACTTTTTTGTCAATGGAGCTAAGTGTGTGGTTTGGTTTGTGCACCCTGACCTGACTTATCAATGCTATTTTGGAGTAGATACAGTATTTTTATCGCCTTTTTGTAGCACTTTTTTTGTGGTGTTACAACAGCTGAAAAATCGCAACTTTGTCAGTTTATTATTATTTTTCCGCAGTACAGCATTTACCGATCAGTGTGATTTCATTTTATACTCTGGGTTTTTCCCACAAACAAAATGAATATTAATTTTAATCAGTAGATCATGGAATAATATGTTCCAAAATTGCATGCGGTTTTTTTTTTTTGAATGTTACTTTCCTGTGATAATCTTACCTATGGTATATATCCCTGCTATGTAGTTATTATCATAATAACATATTTATTTATTAATATTAATTCCATAGCACTTTACATACATCAGTAATGCTTTCCTCATTGAGGCTCACAATCTAAACATCCAATCAATATGTTTTTGCAGTGTGGGAGGAAACCGGAGTGCCCAGAGGAAGCCCACGCAAAGACAGGGAGAACATATAAACTCCTTGCAGATTTTGTCTGTTATGTTACTTTTTATCTTTTTATATCACAACTACAAGATCATTATTTTGTTCCTCCCACTGAGAGCAGTCAATCTGTTATGTACTGTGTAATGGTCTGATCATACCACATCTCCTGTGCTGAGATAATCTTATATATTTGTCCCTGCTATATACTGTGTAATGGCTGTGTCTGACCGTACAGGAACATGGTCTGATCATACCACGTCTCCTGTGCTCAGATAATCTTATATATGTGTCCGTGCTATGTACTGTGTAATGGCTGTGTATGATTGTACAGGGACATGGTCTGATCATACCACATCTCCTGGGCTGGGAAGGATTCAAAGTCTAAAGCCTTTACAGCACTGGATCAAGGTAGAATATTTCCCTGCCTGTTTTTTTAAATGTTATACCTCAAAGAAATCATTTATTTGTCAACTCGTATTGCATTGTCTGTATACTCTTTTGTATTATCCCCTTCCCAGGAGATGTGATATGATCATACCATGTCCCTGTACGGTCAGACACATACATTTCATAGTACGTAGCAGGGACACATATATAAGATTATCTCAGCACAGGAGATGTGGTATGATCAAACCATGTCCTTGTATAGTCAGACACGGCCATTACACAGTACATAGCAGGGACACATATAAGATTACCTCAGCACAGGAGATCTGGTATGATCAGACCATGTCCCTGTACAGTCAGATATATCCATTACACAGTCTCTTGCAGGCAGACATATATAAGATTATCTCAGCACAGGAGATGAGGTATGATCAGATCATGTCCCTGTACGGTCAGACACAGCCATTACACAGTACATAGCAGGGACACATACATAAGATTATCTCAGCACAGGAGATGAGGTATGATCAGACCATATCCCTGTATGATAAAAAACAGAGAGGGGCGCTCCTGGTGCAGTATCAGGGGTCAGTGGGGGAAAGGGGGTCGGTGGATTGTTGGTGCTCACCTGTCCTGCTTATGCTGCCAGCATAACCAGGTGTTGTAGCCTTACTGCGTCTCGTGCAGCGGCCGTCTCTCCCTGCTTCCAGGTCTCAGGCTGACACGTGATCAGTCACACGGTCTGACATCCAGGTCTCAGGCTGACACGTGATTACCTGAGGAAGGCGCTAGTACGCCGAAACGCGTAGTGAGAGAGACCAGTGATACTCATTAAAGAAGTTTTATAATTAAATTTGACAAACTTCCCGGAGTTTATTCAGAATGCGCCTGCTTAAACCGCTTTTTCATCCTTAACTAATCTACAAACATGTCCCTGTATAGTCAGACACAGCCATTACACAGTACACAGCAGGGACATATATAAGATTATCTCAGCACAGGAACATACAATTGTGGAAATTATTATTTCAAGATCTATTGATTAAAATGAACTTTTTTTTTGGGTGGGGGTAATTCCTTTAAGGTGTGAGCTGTGTACAGAGAGGAGGTTTTGATGGAGACATTGTGAACCAGAGATAAGCTTTCACTTCCACAAATCACTTAATGATTAAAATGAGAATTTCCACAAACATGTTTGAAAAATGTCATTAATCACAGCTGCTTCTTAGATGTGGCATTGAAATCATCCCTGTATCTGATATAAAGTACTTAACCATTGAAATTAGTTTTGTGACATACTTTTCATGAAACCTGACACCTTTTCATAAATGTCTCAATCCAGTGTCATTCAGTGACTCCTTAGAGAGCGGATTTCACACATGAGCCCTCAATGAATTTATAAAAATGATAAAAATAGAGAAATCAAATTAACATGAGCAACAACTTAGGACTCTGGTATGCATTTCAAAGAGTATCTGTTGTACAGTTTCATTAAAGTACTCCATTAAATTTCTATATTTTTTTTAGTGTGTTTGGGCTTTGTTTTTAAAGATTTTATATGTTTGGATTATGCTAAAGCAGGCCTGCGCAACATATGGCCTACAGGCTATATGCGGACTGCTGAAGGATTATGTGCGGCCCGTGGAGATGTGTGGAGTGCGACAGCTCCTTCTCCTGTTTTATATGGCGCCATTAATTCTACAGCGCTGTACATAATCAGCAAAACTGTCCTCATTGGGGCTCACAATATAAATTCCCTATCAGCATGTCTTTGGAATGTGGAAGGAAATTACAGTACCTGGTGGAAACTCACACAAACCTTGGAAGACCATACAAACTCCTTGCAGATGTTGTCCTTGGTGGTGTTTGAACTCCCGGTGCTGCAAGACTGCAGTGCTAACCCCTGAGCCACAGTGCCATCCAAATCTGTACACTGCATCACCTTGACTCGGGCACTGAAAGCCTTCGTCAGCCCCCACCCGACATGCAGCGGCATGATGATGTCAGCACGCTGCAGACATCATTACACTGCTGCCGGGGCTGCACAGCCAGAGGAAATGCTGACACTGGTAAGATGAAATGTTATGTTATTTTGGATGAAGGGCCCGAGAGGGAAGGGTTGCAGCGTTAGTGGTTCTGATGATGCATTCAGGTGCTGACAGTGTTTCTGGCATTGCATTCATGTAAAGATGACGAACCAGCAGAAGTGCCATTCTGGGCACGAAACGAGCCGTTGTCCGGCATCCCTCCACGTCCCCCCCTCCCTCCATTGTACTGTATGGAATCCTGAACGGAAGCCTGAAAAGGGAATAAATTCCTAAGAAGCACCAAATGGGTGAGTGCCCTCTTTTTTTCTGGACGGTTTTATTTAACATACACTTGAGTGAGCATACCCAGGTGCATAGCTGCCTCATTTAAGACAACTGATACACAGGGAAACTCCCAACACAAAATCCCAGTAGTGCCCGGTCTTTATAATTTGGTTTTCATAAAGATGATGTTTCTGATGCTGCATTCATTTAATGATGGTGGTTCTGATGCTGCATTCATGTGCTCACAGTGGTTCTGATCATGTAGCAATTCATATTTCTATTTCATGGCTATGTTAAAACTTAAAAAGTGTCAAAACCTAGAAATTTGAGATAGTTGGATTTGGCAAGTCTCCGCTCCAAAAAAGTCAGTTTAAGTTCACTGTGACCTTCTTTCTTTTTTTTAAATATATATATAATATATCCACTGATGGTGGTTTTGTTGATGTATTCTTGTATTTACCCTCTTTTTTTTTAAACAGAAGAGAAAATAATAAAAAATGGCAGCCCTTGTGATTGGTGCAGTATGGCATTATGGCACTTGGACCAATAAACGTTGTGCACATCTGGGCTAAAGCTTAATACTTTTGAAAATTAAATGCTGGTATATGTAAAACTATATATTTTTTCTGCCATGTTGGTTTCCAGAATTTTTAAAGAATATCTGTTAGGGCCTTTTCACACTTTGTTTCTTTTTAAAAATGCGGCAGTCGCTGTAAAAGAACGCATCTGCCGCATTTTCCGCCTAACGGCCGCACTTGCAGTACACTTGCGGCAAGCCCCATGCATTGTCTATGGGGCTTGCGGTAAGTGTGCGACAAGTGCGGTTCAGGCAGTTGCAGCAGTTGCGGCTGTGAAAAAAAAACGCCTCTGAACACACTTGCCGCACCTGCTGCACACTTACCACAAGCCCACAGACAATGCATGGGGCTTGCCGCAAGTGTACTGCAAGTGCGGCGTTAGGTGGAAAATGCAGCAGATGCGTTTTTTTTTACCGCGACTGCTTCATTTTTCAAAAAACCCCAGTGTGAAAAGGCCCTTACCAGGTCAAAAGTGGTCAGTTTTTAATTTTATTTTATCTCTTGAGTTTTCTGGGTTTTTTTTCTTAATCTTTCCTATACCAATAAACTAAGTGATACATCATTGGAATTATGGTCTCTGCTGTTACATCATGGTTAATTCATTTATCATCTCCTATATCTGGTCTACGTTTAGTTACAGGTTGGAATTATGGGGGGATAATCTATATTAGCTCTTTATTCGAGTAAACCTAAGTTGTACCTTCTAATGTGTCATCTGTATTCCCTTTTATGTCTCTCTCCTCTGGAAAAAAATGTTAAACATATTTTTTGCCTAATAGATATTTTACATTCTTGGCATGGTATTAGTGCCATCTGCCTGACACATGGATCCCAATAACTGCAGTATTGTAAGGAATGAAGAAATTATTAGGTGTTCTAAAACTCTGTGCTAGTGTTTGCCTCTGGGTTTTATTTTATTTCTGTATAATGGAATATTAAATATATTGTAATTGGACTCAACCATAGGCATAACCTGACTAGCTGGCAGCAAGCCTTATTTTACCTATCTCACTCCTATTTCCACCAAGTAACTAACAAGCTTCTGAAATTCTCATTACAGTTCTTCTTGAAAGTGGAGTATTTATTATAAAAAGGAATTAAAATGTCATGAAATAGGTCTTTATACCGAAGAAATAAATGTCTTCAATCTCACATCCAGTGACCTCCGTAATGTTTTATAATGAAGAATCCTACAAGATTGAAAGTTAAAGGGGTTGTTATTTAGTGTTCAAAACCTGGTAGTATGTGTGAAGTCTATTTTCAATACATCCCTTAAAATAGTATGTGGTTATATTCTATATAAAATGTCATATATACATTCTATGTTCATTTGTGAAACATCGGATTGCACTCGCATCACCGTGAAACAATGAGGCAGTGTCTATTTGCAAGTTTTTTTCTCGCGCCCTATCGACATGAGTAAAAAAATCACAGCATGCTGTGTTTTGCAGGGAATCTTGTCTCATATGTGCCTATAAAAGTCCATGGGTGCATGTGAAACATCTCAGGGTGGTTTCACACTTGCATTTTTTTGTCTTGCATGCATACTACAGAACTGAATGACCCAAATAAACAGAACTGGAACTAAAGTATAATCTTGCAGTAGGTTTATGTTCACACAGGCTTTATAATAGCAAAAAGGAAAAATGAGCAAATATCCTAAAAATAAGTAAAAGTAACATGCTATAGTGCATAAAAATAATAAATAGGGTACTTGGTGACATAATTTTGATCACAAAAATATGCAAGCCGTCCCACAGTGACAAGATGACCGCATTGGGACGGTCCCTACCTAGCAGTAAAAAACCTTACCATTTGTCCTGCGATGTGTGCATGGCAAGGAAACATCAGGACCTGGGTCCCAACTGAGAGCACCAGCAATGGGAAGCTACGCACACATAAAAAATGTCCAGCTCATAAGGCAGTAACAGAACTGTCAGAAGTGTTGTACTTTCTGCTCTTACTCCACTTCTGACAGGTGTGCGTAGAAGTGGCATAGAAGTCCTGCTGCACCAGCAAAACTTGATGGGACTTCAAACAGGGATTGTAATAAAGTAGTGGTTTTAACCCTCTCGTGTAGCTCCTCACCAGGTGCCCACATATTAGAAGTATGCACTCAATATGTTTTATTACATTTCCTCTCATCCTCTTCTTGCTGGACCAGACATCCGGCAGCTGCGGTGGCATGTGTTTGCAGTCACATGGCCAGATCCGGATGAACCCGTTTTCATCCTGATCTGGCCGCGCCGCTAGTGTGAAACTAGCCTTACTGCAAATCAAAGTGGAGGTCGATACACGCCGTGAATGGCAGTGGAGCAGATGGAGAGATTAATCTCCTTCTCCTCTGCACCTGTGATACAATCCCAGGGTCGGATGACAGATATATGACACTTGGCTCACACTCATAGCAGAGCCTGAGCCCAGTGTCATTTTATCGTATCCAGTGCTTACACGCTATTGGAACCAAGGCCTAATAGCGTTTTTCCTTTTGGCTGGAGTGTGGGTCCACCATTGATACACATGCTCAGTAGATGCATAGTGATTGGACCGTGACTAGGACAATACTTTGTGGTAATGGAAGATATACCACATATGAAATAGATGTCAAGATAAGACAAGAGGATGGGCAGAAAGATACATATAAGGTGACTGTAGATGATAGAAAGATGTATTACCTCTGGGATCTGACTTTAGCTATTTGTTATGAGACTTTGAGGGACTCTATTCAATGCAGGTCTGTGGAGGAAGAAAGGAGATGAGAAGTTAGCAGATGCTAGGTAGTGTACTCCTTGGGAAGTTGCTACCTGCTCATAGAAAGAGAATAGACCAAAACTGCAAAGGAGTGAGAACAGCCTCATTCAGTCATTTGTCCTCTTAGGCCCCTTTCACATCAGCGGTTTTTGCTGATTGCTGCAGATCCGGCAGATTTACTGCATCTGCCGCATTTGCTGCCTAACAGTTGCACTTGCAGCACACTTGCATTGTCTATAGGGCTTGCAGCAGTTGCGGCAAGTGCGATCAGGCACTTGCGGCCGCGAGAGAAACGTGGTTAGCAGCGTTTTTTTTTTTGTTTGTTTTTTTTGCACGGCCGCAACTGCCCGATCGCGGCAATATCACACTTGCCGCACCTACCACAAGCCGCATAGACAATGCATGGGGCTTGCCGCAAGTTCGAAAGTTAGGCAGTAGATGCAGTAAATCTGCTGGATCTGCCGCTATCAGCGAAAAACAATGTGAAAGGGGGCCTTACAGTGTTGTTTGCTCTGCTGTACTGCCCTTCCCCTCATTAGCTGTGTGAGATGGAAGCTGAATCACTATTAGAGGACAACGGCTGTAAATTTGTTTGTATATAATAATAATAATAATAAAAATAATAAGATAAAGCTAAACTTTGCTGTACTTTGTTAGGCTACTATCACATCAGCGTTTTTCGCCAATCGCCGCAGATCCGGGAGTTTTTCACATCTGCTGTGGAACGGATCACTTGCGGCAAGACTGCGTTTGGCCTAATTCATTCCCTATGGGACTTGCGGACGTGTGGCACGTGCAGTTTTGCCGGATCTGCTTGCTGGTACCTTCCAAGAGCCTAGAGGCACAATGTCAATTTCACATTTAGATGAATTCTTTAGTCAAGTTCTAGTACCGAGGGCATTACACCACAGTACACACAATTACCTTCCAGGTCATGGTCTTTCACTTTGATGTAGGCCTCTAGTGAGCTTTGGTTTTACGCAGAGTTGCAATATAATGCTTTCGTCTTCTCATCTGATGTTTTCGCACTAAATTTGCTCTTTTGTCTGACCTTTTTGTTAATCCATTGACTCTTTAACAATGTTTCCGTTAAAAATGGATGGAAATTGGATGGGTTTTTGAAATAGAAATTGTTCATTAAAACCAATAGCTCAGTGAAACACTATGGATCTGTATGCCGTCCATGAAAAAAAAAATGGACTGCGCTGGAACATGTCACACTGACGTGAGTGCAGTCAACTTTTGTCAGGGACTGTAGTACCGATCAGTAATGTCGCTTATTCATGTTATGTAAATAAAAGCTTATAACCTGAAGTTAAATTCATACATTGGTTTTATGAATTACTCTTTTGAAAGCTGAAACCCTCCCAAATGTGGTTTAGTTAAGAAAATAAATTGGCATCAATGCTGAAATTTTGATCATTTAATGAACACAGAATGGTCAAATTTTAGCAAGACAAAAGTTTTGTCGCCCACAGAAAGTAATGTGATATTCAAACAAATAACTTAAAATGCAAATGTATGTTGCATAACATTGGTGAATGAAGTTGTGGTGCTATTAGTCATATTTAATATTTTGTGTGACTTCCATGAGCTTGAAGGACTGTATCCATGCCGTTCAACAAAGATTCATGCAATTTATTAATGAAGTCATCAGGAATAGCAAAGAATGCAGACTTACTTGCCTCCCAGAGTTCATCTAGATTCTTTGCTTTTGTCTTCCAAGCTTCCTCTTTCATCCTACCCCAAACATGCTCAATGATGTTCATGTCTGGTGAGTGGGCTGGCCAGTCCTTGAGCACCTTCATCTTTTTTGCTTGGGGGAACTTTGTTGTAGAGATGGACGTATGAGATGGAGCACCATCCTGCTGCAGAATTTGACCCTTTTATGAATTGGAATGTAATACTTCTTTTACTACTTCTTGATATTTTAGGCTATTGATATTGCCTTCCACCTTGCAAATGTTTCACACACCCCCATACTGAATGTAACCCCAGACCATGATCTTTCCACTATCAAATTTGGATCCATACGGGCTCCAGTAGGTCTCCTGCAGTATTTGCAGTGGCTGTGGTGTAATTCTACTGAAGATTCATCAGATAAATCCACCTTCTGTCACTTTTTCAGCGTCCATCTGTTTAGCAGGCTGTGGGACTTTGCAAATGCCACACAGTTGTTTATTTGCCTTTTGTTTAGTGCTTGCGTCTGGGGACTGATTCGACCATGGAGGCCATTTTGAGACAGAATCCTACAAACTGTTCTAGTTGACACAGGAACTTGAGGTGACCAGACCTGTTGGAGCGCTGCTGCAGCGGAAGAGGGGCTTGCTTTGGATTTTCTAACCAACAAACGTTCCTCCTGAGCAGCTGTCTTGCGGGGTCTGCCGGACCTGGGCTTGTCAAACACCTCTCCAGTCTCTTCAAATCTTTTTTTAATTCTTTGTACTTGACGCTGAGACACATTAAAGGTGCCAGCCACCTCTGCAGTGGATCTGGTCTCTTGATAATCAAGTCTTTGGTCGCAGGGTGGATTTTTGGCATGTTGTCAGAGCTCAAGTTGCAGTTCAAGTGAAGGTCTGGGGTGCTGGGTTTCTTTTTAGACACACCCACTAATTATCCAATTATTTACTGAGCACAGGTGAGGATGTAAACTAGGATTGGGTGCATTATATGACCAGGCGACAAAACGTTTGTCTTGCCAAAATCTGACCATTCTGTGTTCATTAGATGATCAATATTTCAGTATTGATGCCAATTTATTTTCTTAACCTTAACCACATTTGGGAGGGTTTCAGCTTTCAAAAGAGTAATTTATACAACCAATGGATGAATTCAACATCAGTTTATAAGCTATTGTTTACATAACATGGATAAGCGACATAATTTCTGTCAGGGAGTGTAGTTTGAAGCCGTTAATAACATTATTGCCTAAGAAGGAACAATATATAATACTGTCAGTATCACAAAAGCATTATTGCGGTGTCCCTAAAAGAAAGCTTAAAAGTAAAGTTAAGTAGTCTTACTGAAAATAAATGACTGACACAATATGTAATTTATTATAACATGGCATGCATAATAACATATCTATTTATGCAGTACACCATTTCCATTATATATACCTAAAGTATAGCTATACTCATCAGTTTATCTGTTTAAAACTAAAATGTAAGTAAACGTCCACTTGCTGTTTTCCCTGCTTGAGCATCATCATGATAAAATTAAAGTTGATTTTAGTGTTATTTTCTGACTAATGCTTTGCAGCAGGCAGGAACTAATTTCATTTTATGTTTGAACAGGACCCTCTTCTCTGTCTCCTTCAGCTAAAGTGAACACTGTGAGGATTCAGTACAATACATTTTCATTGTGCTAGACAAGACTATTCAGAAACTATCATGGATATCCTATTGCGCTATTGTTCAAGAGTTAAAGTGAAGCTGTCACCAGATTTCACAACTCAAACTGTATAGATTACCTAGAGCCTAAACGTAAGACTCGTATAGAATTAGAAAATCCATTTCAAAATGACTATATTTTGATATTAAATTGAGTGTTTTAGAGCTGTACTCACAAAATGCTCATTTTAATCAGTGATGTGGAGTCGGTAAGCCCAAACATCTGATTCTTCAATTTCCCTGAATGTTTCTCCACCAAAATGGACACCGACTCTGACTCCAAAACCCCGCTCCTCAACCATGGCTGTGAAGTCAGGAAGCCAAACATTCAAGTCCAACTCCTCAATTTCCCTGAATCCGACTACACCCAAAATGGACTCTGATTCCTCTGCCCTGATTTATAATCAGGCAATAAAACAAAAAATTACAAAAGTCACAAAATTAATTGTACACCAATTCGGACATGGATTTTATTACGAGGACACCAGCTTATTTTATGTCTGTTTTAATATTATTTGCAGCTTTTATCATGAACTTTGATAACAGGTCCTCTTTAGAAAGACATTTCTATTACTGGAATAACCTTATACAAATTGTCACTTCAGTGGGGAAGTGAAAAACTCTAATGCCATCTAATAAAGGTAGCAATCCTAAAAGTCATAATTGACTCTTTAACAAGCCTTTCAATATGACTCAGGATTCGGAATAACCTTACAAATTATTGCCTAAATAAAAAACTGTTCAGATTACTTGAAGCCAGGACCAAAATTGGGACCTTTTTTTTTTTTTTTTTTTTTTAATAATCTACTGGTTTTTTTTCAATAAGTTACTATTAAGTTCCAAATGTGCTGGATGGAAAATAGAAACCTAACAGAGAACTACAAATAGCACTGTTTCCTATGGCAAAGATATGCTCTGTCTAAACATTTTGGAGGGGTTGTCCACTACTAGGAAAACCCTTCTAATACCCCATGTTTGGCCCCATTAAAATAAAAAAAATCTATAACCCACCTTTCATGATGGCGACATTCCAAAGGTGGATGTGCTCATGTTCCCGGGGCTAACATGGTGTTGTGAGGTCATGGGAACCCATGCCAAATTACTTTAGTCTGTGTAAACAGGCATTGAAACGACTGCTTATCATCTCAGGCTGTCTGTCTGTAAACGGACCCTGTGTCCCCAAATAGCATGCACCAGGTTTCTGGTCTAAAGTTGTTTAAATTGCACAAATATTTAGTGATTCTTGCCATTTTTACACCAGATTATACATGTCATATGTTTTAAAGTGTGGCTTCTACCTAGTGGAAAGAACATGGATTAGTGCCAATTTATGATAGCATAGCATGGCAGAAATACAACAGAAAAGTAATCTGGCCCCCAACTATTGTAAAACAATTTTACCAGCAGGGCTGTGAAGTCAGTAAGCCAAACACCCGACTCCTCAGTTTCACGGAGTCCAACTCTCCGACTTCACAACCCTGATTACCAGGGCTGTGGAGTCGGTATAAAATGGACCCACTCCGACTCCTAAAATACATAATAAATTTGGTACATTAGTTCAATGCAGTATGTGCTGAATAATATTATTATTATGAATTGTGTTCTATCATAATAATGATTAAAATCCTTGTGTTCACATTGTACTTTTGATATGGTTAAAAATATGAATATATCAAGTTGCTTGCTCCTGTCCAAATTGATTTTGGCTGATGCATGCAACAAAGAAATACACCAAAAACACAGTCAGGTGTAAGCTGTCCTCAGCCCTCTACAATGCACAGCTCCAAAGGGAAGTTTATTTGAACAGGTATGAGCTTATAAAACCTCAATAAAGGGCTCGTCCAGCCCTACTCAGACATATTCATTGGTTAGTGGGTTGGATAATGGGCTAGTCCATGGGCGGATCCATGAGGTTACTGGGGGTGTGGTCTTAATCGAGGGTCTCTAGGTGAAGTGGCATTCTGTGATTGGCCAGTACTTCTATGGAATTCAGCTTCCTCCAGGAACTTATTAGAAACAGGATGTAGTCATAGATCCAGTCACCATCTTACATACTATGGCATGGTGTGATGAAACAGGAAATGGCAGCCATGTTTAGTTCTGAATGATAGAGGGAAAAGGGAGGGGGAAGTTTCTGCTCACCAGGATGTAATCCGTAGAACCTCAGTTGCTGCAGACGGTGCATGGAGCAGTCCTGGCTTCGGACAGAGGTGCAGTCCAATAGTTCACATATTAGATTCCAGCACTCAAGTCTTAAGCGTCTGAATATTTATTTATAAATTCCGAATGATTCGCAGTTGAGCGACTTACGTTTAATATCTGTTCCCCTAAAAGAATTCAATACTTTCTCTATTCCTTTGAATCGCAATGTATGAATATCACCACCATGAACCATTGAAAAATGGCGTGATACTGCAGACATATTAATCGTACCTGGGTTGTTTGAGTCTGAAATGTGCCTACAGATGCGTCTCTTGAGTTCCCCTGTTGTGCATCCGACATATTGAATCATATATTGTGTGTATTCTATAAGATAACCTACATAATTGCTGGTAGAGTTAATGTAGTTTTTGATTGTAAATCATCTGCCACTACTGTATGACTCAAATGTCTCTGATCTTTGCACATGGGAACAGATATTAAACATAAGTTGCTCAATCACAAATCGTTCTACATATTTAAATTAGGTACGAGAACCCCTTAAGGTCTTAATAAAAGACAGGATCTTATCTGGCAATATTAGACAATTGTGGTACAGTTTGACTGTCTGATAACAGTTTTGTTCTCTGTTCTAAGTATCCTTCATATCATGATTTTAAATGGATATGTTATATACTGTTGGTTCTGTGCATATCCTTTTTCAGGTGTGTTTTTTAATTATCTGTATCACATGTGTGTAAGAATAAGGAGTGTATTTAAACCCCATGTAGGGTGGCACCCCTGAGCCACGACTAAGACATTTGTCGAAACGCGTCAGTGAACACATTGGTTGTCTTATGATGTGATGGCATTGAATTTGTAAATACATTTTCAGAAGCATAAGACTTGAGTGCTGGACTCTTATATGTGAACCATGTTTAGTTCTCAACCAAGCTTATTCAGTGTAAAATAATACACTCTATGGGTCATTTCTCTCAATCCCCTATGTTAAGGTTAATTAAGTATTTGATCCTACGACTCTCCTCAACACTTTAATAAGTTTATTACTTAAGCTTGAGTCATGCATGAGGGAGCCTGAGTCAGGGAATTTGAGGAGTCGGAGTAGTTGATTTGGCTTACCGACTCCACATCCCTGTTTCTTACAAAATTAACCAAATTTAGTAAAGGTGTATTCTTCTTTCTTCAGCGGACCTTTCTTCAAGATAGGTTCTGACTAATTTTTCAAGACCATTTGCCAGTGGTACTTGTGTTCAGCATAATAACTTGATGAGAAATATCTTCTTAAATTTGCACCCCTTCTGATAACCAGTCATTTGTCAGGTCGCTTTCTTTGAAGGGAGGAATGAATGATCTCCCATTTTTGTAGTTTGTTTGATAAGATGTCATTTACAATGCTATGAATTACTTCAAACAACATATCTTTGCTGTAATAAACTTCAGGCCTAATGTTGATTAGAGACATCTAAAAACTGCAGGGCGCAATTTAATAAACAGCACTCAGTAGGATACATTATAAATTAAGATTCATGCGGCAGAGAAAGTGCTGGATTGCGCTTTAGTAACAGGAAGTCGATAACCTGTAACAAGCTTTGCAAACCATTGATCTGTTCCCCTCCAACTGGTTGTATCTCTCAATTAATATGCTAGAGTGGAAGGCGATTGTCACATTACTTGTGCTGTGTATACATGGATGACTGGCTAGAAAGAAATGAAATAAATGGTATTACCTGCACAGCTGTGCTAAAGAGATTCCAATCAACACCCTTGTAAAGGATTTCAATCATGCTAACGGTAGTCGTTGACTCGATGTTGAGATTCAGCTGTGCTTGTAATAATCAATTATAAATCTCAGAAGTGCAATAAATAAATACTGACGATGTTGTGTTGTCTGGTTCAATAAACTTTTAGGAGAAATAAATAAGGAAATTGTTACAGAATTTAAATATGACTGATAGACGCTGCTAACTTGTGTAAGCTATCTTCAAGGGGTCCGCACGTGACATCTGTCTTTTGTCATTCATTAATTGGCTTTTTGGGGCCCATAACATCAACATGTCAGAACATAGATCAAACCAAAGACTTACATTTGCAGTCACATAGCAACAATAATGTCACTAAGTTCATGTAAAAGAAAAACCAACCAAATTTTCACATGAGAATTCGGGAGGACACTGAAAGTTCATTAAATGTCTGTTCAATCTAAGCATTTTTACCGTGTTAGCTAGTAGATAGGAAAATATTAAAATATTTTCAGTTAGCCATTAAAAAGTATTAACCACTGAGGACTCTCAAATTTTATTTATTTATTTTTTTTTAATAACCCCTCTGGTATTACATGATATTGTCAGGTCACCTATGTCCTGCTTCCAGCAGCATTCACATCTCTGTTAATAAATTCCATGCCTAACCATCCCTGTGTAATGTTATTCACTTAATAAAATGTTTTTTTGTTTTGCTTTGTTTTTTTTTGATTTACAAGCTCCACTTTTCCTATGCTAATTAGGGCTTTGATGGAGCCTTAAGCCCCCGTCACACATAGCAAGATCGCTGTTACGTCACAGGTTTTGGAATGCAACAGTGACCTCGCCAGTGATCTCGCTATGTTTGACACGTAGCAGCGACCAGGCTCCCGCTGTGAGATCGCCGATCGTGTTGGAATGGCCTGGACCATTTTTTGATCGTCGGTTTCCCGCTGGGCAGCGTGCATCGGTGTTTGACACCTTAACAACGACCTCGTTGGCGACTCAGAACTCAGCCACGTAGGTCTGAGTCGTCAGACTAGCTGCTGTGTGCCAGGGTCCCAACCACCGCCACGGTTGTTATACGGGTCGCCGTATCGTTGCTGCATCGTTTAATAGATCTGATTGTTTGACATTCACCAGCGACCATGTAGCGACGTTCCAGTGATCCTTACCTGGTCGTATCGTTGTCAGGATTGCTGGAACGTCGCCAAGTGTAACGGGACCCTTCGTTTCCCTAGACTAGTCATCCTCTTTCCATGTTATCACGCCCCTGTTGATAACATGGAAGGAGGTACGACTAGTCTGGAAAAACTGACGCCCCATTGTCTAGTGAATGCCCGAATTAGCATAAGAAAAATAGGTGTTATAAATACTTTTTAAAACATTGAGTTGAGTGTATAATATCATACAGAGCTGGTAAGGCAGGGAATTTAGTCAGTCAGACAGATGTGAATGCTGCTGGTTTGAAGGGCTTAGGATGGCTTCACATTTGCGTTCGTGTCTGCATGCGTATGGCATGCAGACGCAATGCAGGGCAAGCTCCGCCCATACTGATGTGAACGCAGCAAAGAATCTCCACATGCGTTCACATTAGTATGCACCCCGGCCGGCCACAGCTGATTTCCCGCCGGTGTCGGTGCGGGAGATTTGAAGAAACAGCTAATCTGACAGCTGTTTAAATCTCCTGCGCCGACACCGAATAGGGTGATATCGGTGCAGGAGATATGAAACAGCTGATCGCTGTTTCAAATCTCCTGCACCTACCTCACCTATTCGGTGTCAGCGCGGGAGATTTCAACAGCTGTCAGATCAGCTGTTTCTTCAAATCTCCCGCGCCGACATCAGCGGGAGATCAGCGGAGGCTCTATCTGATCTTCCGATGGCCGCCGCTGATCAGCGGCAGCTACCGGGAGAGATTTCAATGTGATCCGCAGCGTTGTCCTGCGCTGTCATGCGGATGACACTGCAAATCCATTGACTTCAATGCATGGTTTGTGCGCTTGCGGGCGCTTGCAGATAAAACAAGCGCCCACGAACGAAAAAAAAAAATGCAACATGCTGCGTTCAGTGTGTGCTCGGAAGGTGCACAAATTATGCGCATCTGAACACAAATGCAACCGAACACAACCAAATGCAGACACCTGCGTTCCCATGTTAAACATAGGAACGCATGTGCGCAAGCGTGTGGCTGCGTTCGGTGTGAACCCAGCCATAGAGGACCTAACAATTTTCCTTAAAAAAAATATTGAAAATAACATGAATTTGCTAATCAGTGCAGTAATGCTTCTGAAAATCTGCAGCATCAAATACTCACCATAAGAGCTTAGACTTGAAGGGGTTGCCGTTGACTTTAATATTGATGATGTATTCGCAGTCTAGGTTATCATAGTCTGATTGGTGGGAGTGTGACACTCGGTGCCACTACTAGGTGGTTGTTCTTTAATCAGCATTTGAAGTTTTGGTGTAATAAGCTTCAGATGCACGTGGGAGTAACTGTGGGTCCAGTCTTCGACTCTGACAGGCCCCTCCTCCAGTCCATGTTGTCAGTATCTGCCTCCTTCATGAATGTTGCATCGGCACTGTCATAGTCCAGGGCTTTGGAGTCGGTAGAAAATGGACCGACACTACTCCTAAAATATATAATACATTGGGTACAGTAGTTCAATGCAGAATGTGCTGAATAATATTATGAATTATTATTATGTTAAATATCTTGATTATTGTATAATAATAATAATAATGTGAAGGAGTTGGAGTCAGAGTCCGGGAAATTCAGGAGTTGGAGTGGGTGGTTTGACGTACTGACTCCACAGCCCTGCTAGTCATAGTTGGCATTTGCATAAATTGATTTCCTGGTGGTCTTCAGTAAAATGGCACTAGTGGGTTATTTATGTTAATTAATTTAAATGTTGTTTTATATTTATTGTTTAAATGCCATACATACATGGACAAGCAAAAGGGAAACCATGTTTTAAACTTTTGACTTTCAGGTCACCATCCACTGTACAGCTGTCTACAAAATGAAGATATTCTCATGTTCAGTCACTTGGCCATCTCATGCATAAATTTAACTGGCAACTATTTAGCATATGATTAGTTATGCAAATTTTTGTCCTGTCATTTGTTACTGTTTTGTTCCTGGTGTTTGAAAAATGTTTTTCTTCCTGTATATGACAAATTACAACCTGGTTTGCTAAATCTTGCAAGTCCTATTTATTCATGAGATAGCCAAAATGATAATCTATAAAATGAAGGAAGTCTTATGATCAAAGATGTAGTGGATGGAGAGATATGAAGCCCAAAAGTTCAAAACATTGCTACACTTTAGCTCGTCAATGTAATTAACACACAAAAAATATATTTTGTTTAATTTTTGACTGTTTATTTGACATAAAAATTGCTAAGTAATGCTAAACTCACAATTTGATATGTTTTTTTTTTTTTAAATCTAGATTTTTTTCTTTGTCATGTTCCTAATTGCATGGGTTATATTAGAACTATCTGTGGTTCATCTATATTATATTCCATGCAGAATGATCCCTGGGAGTTTCATAGGAAACATCAAGCAAGATATAGTTTACTTTAATAAATCCTTTGTCTTAGCAGCCTCAATTTTAGGAGTGGGTGGACAGTTTTAGTGAAACATAGCCAGCCGTACACAAAGGATGTCATACAATTATTTTTCAGCCCTCTGTACCTTTTGCTAGAAATATGGGCACCCACTTATTTGGACTCTGCAGTGTTGTAGATTACTATCCGTGATATAAGGTAATGGTAACATGTCTGTAGGATTCATGGCTTTACAGTGTGACCTTTAAGCACTACCACAGAGTTTCTTTTTCTTCTTCACTGCTGTAGTGTTTTAAATCTAAGCCCCCTGCCCACCGTCATATAGTCACCTTCAGGCGTTTAATACTCTACCAAGCATGCTCCGGTCCCGTGGCGCCATCTTGCCCCTGTAGCTTCTGACTGGCCGGAGGCCAGAAGTTACGTCACAGGCGCTTAATGCATCTCTGAGTGCCAGAACCAGGCTTCCATAGAGATGTACTGAAAAATTACCTTCGGTGCGCTCAATGAAACATTGGATTTGTTGGCTAGTCACCTTTTGTCACAGACCTATGAGAGTACTACAGGAGAAGGATAAAGGTGGCTTAAGGTGAGTATCAGACAGGGCTCAGGTGACTTGAATTTAAAGCACTACAACAGTGGTGCAACAATAAAATGCTGGGGTGGTGCTTTAACTTGTTTTAGCTCTTATTGAAAGATCTCATATCAGATCTTGTTTTCCAAACGACTGTTTATTTGAATGGGTAGGTTTTAGTTAATCTAGTTTTTTTTTTCCAAAATGACTTCACTCCGTATCCTGTTGGTTGGCACAAGAATTTTTAACTCCCAACAAAGTCGATTTTGTTTAAAACTGTCTCCAACACGCTTCTTAATGGGAAGTTGTCAGAAGGATTGATAGCTGAACTGATGTCTTATTCCACAGAAATTTAGTTTTTTTTAATATATAGATGAGCTGTTAAAATCTATAGGTCATACACCGATCTCTCAGAGAATCTGCTTTCAGAGTTTATTGTAAATTAAAAGGACATTGCCAGTATGGTATGTAATGCCTGACAGTTTGCTCTCCTAGTCTCTCTACATAGTTGTGTGTGATTATAGCCAATACAGTTCAGCAGAGTTGAGTGAACCTCGTCTCATCTCAAGCTGATTTGTAGCTTCAGTTGTCTTACATTGAAGCCGGCTTCGCTGTACTTCCCCCCCCCCCCCCCTACCCCCACACACACACAAACACACACACACACACACACACACACAAACACACACACACACAAACACACACTACCTGCCTGTGAAATAGAAGCTAAAGAACTATGCGGGGACAATATCAGCTGCAATGTCTTTGTAACGAGACAAGGTTCACTTCTGCTGTACTGTTCTGATTTTACTGCAGACCTGTGTGTGATAATGAGAGCAGACTGTTAAGCATTACATGTGTCTCTGGTAACGCCCCTTTCATTTAAAACAATCTTTGGAGAAAGAGTCTCAGGGAGACCGATGTCCACCCTATAAATCTTAACAGCACATTTATGTAATGAGAAAAATATGGTTTTCCCTACAATAAGTAATTGGATTGCAGATATCAAGGTATCATGTTAATCAGCTTTCTATGACGCACATGCTCATATAGGCGGCATAGAAGGGTTGATCCCAGGGCTGTGGAGTCAGAGTTGTGGAGTCTGTGCCCATTTTTGGTGAATTCTGAGTAGGAATTAGCGAACTTGGAGAGTTGGATGCGTGACTTACTGATTTCACAGCCATGGTTGGGGAGGTGGAGTTGAAGTCCATTTTGGTGGAGTTTGAGTCAGATTCAGGGAAATTGAAGAGTCAGATGTTTGGCTTACTGACTCCACAGCCCTGATTGATCCAACTGACAGATTCCCTTTCATCTTCATACACAAAGAAAACAAAGTACATGAGCAGTACAATACCCAACTATTATTCATGTTTTCCTCCCCTATACAGAAGTTAAATATTAACACACTTATTGGGTCAGCTATTCCTCCAAGTCCACATGATTTCCTAATCTTTCACTTATAATCTGGGTTGTTTCAGAATCATTTATGGCATATGTGAATCCCACTTCTGGGACTTGCAGCTATGTCCAGTAACATGACCTCTTGATCCAGTGAGCATCCGACCACCAAGAAGAGGATTGTAATAAATGTACCTGCTCTCTGCATTCATTGCTTTGTGTGATCCTTATACAGCCAAGAGTATTTGCTCAGCTGTATTTGAAAATGCTATATGAAAATATGGAGAGACTCCGAGCCTTTGCCGCCATCTTTCTAATGACTGTCGATTACTCCATCCAGGAAGGAGGAATCTGAGGACCGCTGTTCTGGAGATAGGTTTGGGTATTAGACGTGGGATCAACATACCGTATATCAGACATTTGTGGCATATGTCTAGGCTATTCCATCTTTGTCTTGATGCAACCTCTTTAAGACACTCATGTTAATCAAAATTGGTGGCATTTCTTATGCAATATTATTATGATCTTGCGAGGTGTGCTGAGGCTCACAAATGCGCCTGTTAATGAATTTCTTGTATTTTATTCCTGCATGTCCCTCATTAAGACTCAGGTATCAAATTACTAAATGCCAGTCTTAATGAATCAGGGCCTTGGTTTCTTGCTGGACTACCTTTAAAGGGAACCTGAACCCTCCAAATTGGTCCCCAGCCTCTAAAAACCTGTCCCTGCACCTTCCTATAAGGTTTCAAGCTATCCCTCTCTTTCCCTTTAGAGATTATGTAAAGTGGAATAATCACATTTATTATCTGGCAAATCTGCGGCTTCTGCTGCCCTGAGGAGTCACAAAAGGCGTTCCCTCTGGTTCCTTATCACCGCCTCCACAGTTGTTTTTCATGCCCCAATGGGCGTGAAAATGAATATTGATGATCCTGTGTCGGATCGCTGGGCTGGTTTAGCCAGAATGACGCAAATCGCGTCATTTCCGGCGCTGTGACATCAATACACCCTCTGGGTGTATGTATGAACCTCACGCTGCGCATTGCGCGAGGTGTTATTTACAACTCACGCGTGCACAATGTGCAGCGTGAGGTCAGTCCATGGGTGTATCGACGTCACAGTGCCGGAAATGACGTGATTTGCGTCATTCTGGCTGGACCAGCCCGGTGATCCAACACAGGATTATTAACATTCATTTTCACGCCCATTGGGGCGTGAAAAACAACTGTGGAGGCGGTGATAAGGAACCAGAGGGGACGCCTTTTGTGACTCCTGAGGGCAGTATAAGCCGCAGATTTTCCGGATAATAAATGTGATTATTCCACTTTACATAATCTCTAAAGGGAAAGAGAGGGATAGCTTGAAACCTTATAGCAAGGCTGGGGACCGATTTGGAGGGGTCAGGTTCCCTTTAAACCTTTTATATAAATCCTCAACTGTCTAGTGTGCAATCAGGATTTATTTGATATTTTGGGGGGTAAAAAGTGACATATCTTCACTTTCAGTTAATTAGTAAGTGGATAGTGGGTTATTACTCTTAAGAATGTATAGAAGTATTCATGAGATTAAAAAAGTAATTTCAGTAGGTTTATAATCCCAGACATGGGTCCTAATACTCTCCAAAGCATCCTTTCATTTAAAGTAGCCCCTTATTGAATTAATGTCATTTTTAATACACTAGACTTTGGACAATCCTTTTTATCCTAATGCATTTTGTGGTTTTAGTTTTAACATGAAAGGCAGCACTAAATACAAAACACATTAACCTTTTTCTGGTTCACCTTGCTTGCTTTATCTGCGTAGCACATTGCTGACCCATTTCACTGTGGATGTTAAATTAAATTGCAGTAAATTGCTGTAATACTTCATGATTATCCTGATATTTCTAGACGTAACCATATTTAAAAAAAAAAAAAAGAGGACTGATGACTTAGAAAGTTGGAAAAAAAAATCAACCATTTACCAGCTTTCTGAGACTGTAGACCCATCAATAAAGTTGAAAATTGATTGTTCTACTAAAGTGAGATTTTTGAATTCATTTATCAATAATCAAGACAACACCTGACTGATGCGATCGCCCTCAAGAGCCCTGGGCGGCACAGCGATCAAACACTAGGGCAATGTTTCTGTGTAAACAACAGCATTCGCTCATTTATGTGAACCACAAAATATACAGTCGCTTCATCATAATTGAGGCATCGTTCATCCATAGAAAGGGACTGTCAATAAGCACAAATGGAAACCTTGCTTGATGTAGAAATACAACAGGAAAATAAAGCAATATTTGCAGAAAAGTTATATTTTATGTGACATTTGTGCTAAAAGAGATGTGCTTGTTAGAGTTTGACATTCGTGGAGCAGCTCTTAGCTTGAGCTCTCCTTTTAGCCCGATGCCCTAAATTATAAGTAGAGATGAGTGAACCGAATGGTAAAGTACCGGGTTCGTACTGGTCACCTTGGGTGCGGGACTCAGACCCAAACATGGACTTTAAAAAAAATTTAAAAAAAGTTCAAATTTGGGTGCTTTACATTTGCTAATAAAGTTTGTTGAAAGGTTGCGGCGCAACAGGCTTTTTGTTATGCAGAAGATGCCTGTATGTTGCTGTGGACAATCAATAGTAATAAAAAGAATTGACGAGGGCCCCCCACGTGTTTGATAACCAGCGTACAGCTGTGTGCTGCAACACTCGCGTGTCTGCTTTACCTTGGCAGGTTATCAAAAATAGAGGGAAAGTTATTCATTTAATTACATTTAAGTAAAACGGCATGGAGTCAGGACTATGGAGTCGGTAAGCCAAACAACCAACTCGGACTCCTCAATTTCCTGACTATGACTCCTACTTCTTCATGCATTGCTCATGTGTAAGGAATAAATGTATTGAAGTACAAAGTACATCAGGCTTTTAATGATTATTATGATACAATAATCAAGCTGTTTAGATAGAAAATAATAATTTATAATATTCAACTTACACTGCATTGAGCTACTAAACCCAATTTATTATATATTCCAGGAGTCACAGTTGGTCCATTTTCTACTGACTCCACCAAAATGGACACCGACTCAACAGCCATGCATAGAGTCGCCTTTATTTTTTTAAAACCAGACAGCTTATATTATTATATCTAGAGGGTTGAGAATGCGCACATAGGGTCTTATCCTTTATAGGCAGGTAAATGTGAAAATCAGATTTGCTCACCTGGTCAGGTTGTGTAGCACACAACCAGCGTAATCGCTCGAACAATGCAGCTGCTGCAGGGACTGTACTTCCACGAGGTGCGGTGCTGTGATCAGGTATTTTGGACGAAGTACCTTAATGTCCGCGCTGCTGCCAGAGAGGAACATACACCAACGACACTGGGACGTCTGAGTACTGGTAGTAGAGGTTTATTTCCAACGCGTTTCGGAGCCACGTACCGAGCTCCTTCCTCAGGGAATATATTATTAGGGTGAGAAAGCCTATGGTTATTTGGCACTTCTCAGCCTAAGTATACCAGCCCGCAGCTGCCCCAGGATTGGCACATCACATTAGATTTACCAATTCTGGTGCTTTGCCCGGCTCTTATGGATTGTCCTGGTGTGGTGGCAATCAGGGTAATGATTAAAGGGGCTGGTGTCGGCTGTGAATTGTCAGCTGGCATGAAGCTCATTAACCAATTTATTCAAATAAAAATGTTCCCACGATGCTTCAATGCAATTAATGATGACCCATCAGGGCTTCCGGCTCAATGCTAGTGAAACCCAGTAGCTCTGATGGTAGTTGTCATCACCCAGAGTCAGTGAAAAGCTGTACTTTACTGCTATTCACAGTCGCTAGAGCTGCAGTTGTGGACATTTTTTTTTAATTTTTTTTTTATTTAATAAATTGGTGTTCGAGGGAAAGTGTAGGGGAGTCTACTCAAATAAACCATTTATTTAAGTGGGTGTTTAACTGTAAACTTACTGAGTTACTAATACTGATACTGTTAATGATTTTTGATAAACATCTCTCTAATATTAGCCCCCTGGGCTTGATGCCAGCTGTCAATTTCCAGCTGACATCATCCCCAAATACCATAACCGGGTCATTCCATGTCAAGTGAACCAATGACTTTTACCTCTGTATTTTTAATTATTTTGAGATTTTGTTATTTCATAATCGCATGTTAGACAATGCAAAATGTGAAGAGAAAAAAATTCAAAATTTTTATTTTTATTTTTAATTGATTTTCAAAGTTTGGAAAAAGTGTGAATTTCGGTGTTGCCTGCCTTTACATTTCTCCTCATAACTCAGGCTAGAAATAAGATCGAGAAACAAAGTAAACACCATTCTACTCAGAACTGTACAGTCTTTCACCAGATATGTTGCATAAGTATCTTTGTTAATATTTTACCTACTCAAAATTTTAAAACACATTTCCGAAAAAAAAACGTATACCGTATATACTCGTGTATAAGCCGAGTTTTTCAGCCCAAAAATTGGGCTGAAAAGTCCCCCCCTCGGCTTATACACGGGTCATACGGTATGCTGTGGGGGGGGGAGGGCTGTGACCGGGGGCTGGAGGAGGCAGGAGGGGGCCGCGGTGACCGCAGGCGGTCACGTGGGACCGCCTCATTAGTGCAATGAATATGCACGGCATCCCCCCGTCCATCAGCGGCGGGGGGATGCTGTGCATATTGCACTACACAGCCCCCCCTCCTTAATATGGGTCCCCCAGTAGAATTAAACAGCCCCCCCTCCTTATCATGTCTCCCCCAGGCTGCGGCAGCTGTCAAAATAACAAACACTTTATACATCACCTTCCGGCGCAGCTCCTCCGCTCGCCGGCTTCTTCTTCCTTGTTGTGCCGGTGTCATGTGACCGGGCGCAGGAGATGACGTCATTTCCTGCGCGCGGTCACAGAAGCCGGCACAACAAGGAAGAAGAAGCCGGCGAGCGGAGGAGCGGAGGAGCTGCGCCGGAAGGTGATGTATAAAGTGTTTGTTATTTTGACAGCTGCCGCAGCCTGGGGGGGACATAAGGAGGGGGGGGGGGGCTGTATACTACCACTGGGGCTGCTGGTTACTACACTGGGGCTGTATATACCACTGGGGCTGTATATACCTGTGGGGCTGCTGTATACTACACTGGGGCTGTATATACCCATACTACTGGGGCTGTGCTGTATACTACCACTGGGGCTGTATATACCTGTGGGGCTGCTGTATACTACCACTGGGGCTGTATATACCTGTGGGGCTGCTGTATACTACACTGGGGCTGTATATACCTCTGGGGCTGCTGTATACTACCACTGGGGCTGTATATACCTCTGGGGCTGCTGTATACTACCACTGGGGCTGTATATACCTCTGGGGCTGCTGTATACTACCTCTGGGCTGCTGTTATACCTCTGGGGCTGCTGTATACTACCACTGGGGCTGTATATACCTTGGGCTGCTGGATACTACCACTGGGGCTGTATATACCTCTGGGGCTGCTGGATACTACCACTGGGGCTGTATATACCTCTGGGGCTGCTGGATGCTACCACTGGGGCTGTATATACCTCTGGGGCTGCTGTATGCTACCAATGGGGCTGTATATACCTCTGAGGCTGCTGTATACTACCTCTGGGGCTGCTGTATACTACCACTGGGGCTGTATACTACCTCTGGGGCTGCTGTATACTACCACTGGGGCTGCTGTATACTACCTCTGGGGCTGCTGTATACTACCTCTGGGGATGCTGTATACTACCACTGGGGCTGTATATACCTCTGGGGATTCTGTATACTACCACTGGGGCTGTATATACCTCTGGGGCTGCTGTATACTAACTACTGGTGTGCTGCTGCTGTTATACTACCACTGGGGAGGCTGCTGTATACTACCATTGGGGGGCCTGTATACCACACTGCTGGGGGCTGTATACCTGTGCTGGAGTCCACCCTCGGCTTATACACGAGTCAATAGGTTTTCCCAGGTTTTGGGGGCAAAAGTAGGGGGGTCGGCTTATACACGGGTCGGCTTATACACGAGTATATACGGTAATGTAAAAATTCCCAAAAGGCACATGTCTGCTATACTCTTAGCCACATCTGTACCAAAATTCAAGTTAAGATAGCAATGTGATGATATTTAAAAAAATGTAACTATTATAGCATCAATGGGTCATTCCATATCAAGTGATCTAAATATGAATATTTTTTTTTTACCTGACGACTTTAGATGTTTTTAAATTTGTTTTTCTATATGAGGTAGAACTTTAGTTAATTACAAATTAAAAATTATGCATTTTTTTCTTCAGTTAATTTTTTACAGATTTTTAAAGTTTTAAAAAAGCGCTAATTTTGGCCTGGTATGGCTTTACATTTTCTATCATATCTCGGGCTAGAATTAAGATAATGAGGTTGGACAGACATAATTTTTCTCGAATTGTACGGGCTTTCATTTGATATGTCACAAGACTGTTTCTTAATATTTTGTTAATAATTTTGTTAATAATCTACATATTCATAAAGGCTCATCAACAATGAGCTGGTCTATGACTCACTGAATGTCTATCGCATTCACAATCTGACAAGATAGTAGGAATCTATAGAACCTTTACTAATGCTCCACAGCTCAGACCACTTTGTGCTTCAAAGTACAGTATACATATTAACAAAATTATAAACAAAATATTAAGAAACATGGTCTTGTGACATATCAAATGAAAGCCTGTACCCTTCTGAGAAAATGATGCCTCTCCCACCTCATTATCTTAATTATCTTCGATGTTAGAAAGTGATTTATTCAAATCCTCTATTGTTAAATCAGGATTTATAAAATCCTCTGTGTTGAAAGTTACAGATTCTTCACAATGTTCTGCCTGCAGAGTATTTTTCTCTTTTGCAAGTTGCTTTCTACAACTGTCACAAATGTTCATGCCTGCATTGAATGATGGATTTTATATCAAACATCCTATCTTGGAGCAGCCTAAGATTTTTTTCTAGTGTGTCCAGTTTTTTTAAAGGGATTGCAGCAGTATATGTTATAAAATGTGGTTCCTTGAGAAGCAGCAGCCATTGCTGTGAGAAAAATAGTTACTATTCATAAGGAACCATTTTTCTACCGGGGCCATTTGGAAATTTGTACGATCCTTCGAGGGCCGCACAAAATTATCACCTTGAAAATTAACCGCTATATTTGGTTAAACAATCAACTCGCCCTACTGTGGTGGCTGGAGCTGCTTCTCTTTTGTGCGGCTGTGATGTTATGTGATATTGATCAGGTTGCTTTTCAACTGCTTTTTACATGTTTCCTAGGGTCATAGACATTACAGGAGAGGCTGGGGGCATATACCTCACTGGGGAGGCTGAGGCTGGGGCATAGAGATCACTTGGGGCTGGATTTAAAAGGCAGCCAGTCGGTAAAACGCAACTGCAAGCCTAAGCACTGCGGTCCCCAGGAATCTGCCTGGGGGCTGCAGAAAGGTCATCGAGGGCCGATGCGGCCCTGGGGCCTGAGATTCCCCACCCCTGCTATAAAGTATTAGGGCTAGAGCACACACAACCTTTTCTGTCTGCGGATAAACACTGCAGTTTTGGCAGCTTTTTTTCTATTGAGTTTTCACTATTTTTGCATTAGTTTTTTTTAATCCTTAGTGAAAACGATGGCAGATTTTATTTTATTTTTTATATATTTAATAGTGATAAATGCTGCGTTTTGCAGCGATCAAAAAGTAATGCAAGCAGTGATTTACTTACTCTCTGAGTGTTTCTAAAAACACATGCATGTGCTTAATCCAGTTATTTCTAGCCCGAGATATGATAAAAAATGTAAAGCCATACAAGGCAAAAATTCACGCTTTTTTTAAACTTTAAAAATTTGAAAAAAATTAACTGATGAAGAAAAAAAAAAACTTTTTATTTGTAATTAACTAAAGTTGTACTTCATATAGAAAAAAAGTTAAAAAAAAATCTAAAGACGTCAGGAAAAAAAAAATATTCATATTTGGATCACTTGATATGGAATGACCCAACCCTTATTGCCATCACACCAGGGTAATCAGGACGAGCCGGGCAAAGTACCATAATTGGTGCATCTAATGGGATGCGACACTTCTGCGGTGGCTCCGGGCTGGTATATTTATTACATTTATTTCCTATCCATATTTGTTAGCAAGGCAGTTACCTTCATTATGCTTCTTTTTGCAGCCCCCTAGCCCTTACATCGGTCATTTTACACCACCTCATTTGAGTTCTGGTTAGCGAACTGATCGAAATCACCCATGCATGTCTATAACTTACAGTGATAATCACACACAAGACATAGATTTTATCTGTGGGTAGAAACCTTTCCATATTTATTTTATTTAATAACTTTTGGAGAGGGGTGGGGAGACAAGTTTTAGATAGCCAGCAATGTTTTGGCGAGCAGTATCTTTTTTATTGCAATCCTGCCATTAACACTCTAGTTCAGTGCCCTCTAGACTCATGAACTGTGCAATTAGCTAATGTGATAGAGACCCTTAATTGCTTAGAGGTTACCCTTTGTTTCTTTGTGGCCTCATGGACTATAATTAGTCTTGTCCTTGTAGTGATTGTTGTTGGTCAACCATTCCTGGGTTGGGAATAATGGTCTTCACTTTCTCTTCTTGTACACAATCTGACTGTGAATTGGTGTAGTTCAGCATCAACAGCTCTTTTTCTCTAAACTCCTGTAGAATGTAAG
Source organism: Allobates femoralis (assembly GCA_033576535.1). Taxonomy (NCBI): domain Eukaryota; kingdom Metazoa; phylum Chordata; class Amphibia; order Anura; family Aromobatidae; genus Allobates; species Allobates femoralis. Next base: position 591,951,672 of record JARQOC010000002.1, on the reverse strand, counting down.
CCCGCAAGGGCAGGGTCCTCTCTCCCCTCTGTATCAGTCTGAATATAGCTTGCTACAAATTGAAATTTTGTGTAAGGTTAACAACTTTTAGAATAATCATTGTTGAATAAGAAAGTAGCAAGAGAATATATTGTTGGTGGATAACATGGTATAAAGCGTTCAGTTCCCATACATTGACTCTTCAGATGAAATTAGGGTTACGTATTGCTATTGAAGTCAATATTGTTTTTGTATGTTGCATAGGACAGGCCATGTCCTCCACTCTTATAGATAAGCTTTTTGTGTAGCTGCTTTCCAGTTGATAGTGGCTTCTAATTTGTACAGGAGCTCTACTTTTAATGTTCCATTAGGTTATTAGAAAATGGATTTTGCAAAGCAGGAGATGACTTTAATTAATCTTACCTAGTGGTTTATCTTTGCACAATGAGAGGAAACCAGCGCTGTGTAAAGTGCTCTGGCAGCTCAGTCTAGTGCAGTGGTTAAACATGTCTATATCCAACACGCTCTGCGGGGAATATCATTCCTATGTAAGGGAGGCCCAGAGCACCCAAGCAGAATGCATCTTTTTGTCACAAACACTATGCAAATTCCGGCAGAGCGTGGCTCGTGTCACTCCTGGATTGTGATCGATTTCTTTGAGTTGCTCCGCTTACAGATTTCTAAAGGTAAGTGCCGGAACGTGACCCTGTTTGCTCAATCGATTGTGTTGCTGCTTTTAAAAGTACAAGCTCAAATTTTGTGCTATCCGGATCATTGTGTTGTCCCCTTGGAGAAATTAGATCAGTGATCTATATCGCTCTGCCTTCCAGGCAGGTGAAGACTGTCACTTGTAGCAGCTGTTTGTAGGGTTTAAATGCTACATATTCCCTGTGTACAACCATCTTCTAGGGTTTGGTAGAGCGGACAAGAAAATGACTCGCAGCTGATCATGCAAGTAATCCAGAAATACCTGCTAAAATTTTAGCTCTAGCATGTGATTTATTCCCAGTCATTGGCCACTTCTTTTTCTTTCATTAAAATATTCTTATTACTTCCAAAGAGTGGAAGAAAAATGACAGTAATTTTGGAAGAAGCCGCAAAATGGTGCTAAACAAATCAAAATACTAATGTGCTAGTCAACATTCCAGCACGACTCTCCGCTCATTAAAATAATGTATCTGAATGATACCTGTGTTTATCTTCCAACTTAATTGTGTGCTCTGCTCCATGGAGAATACTACAGAATTGATATTACTGATCTGCATTAATTTCTGCCTGTTTTGTTTTTTTCCTGCTGTAGACATGACATGTTTGTTGTACATGAGCTGTCAATTCTGTCATACAAAGGCCGCAGCTGTCTATATATACCTCTTAGGAAAATTGGCTTCTACTATAAATTAAACTTTTTAATCTATTGAAAGACTGTTTTTTGCAAGGGGATAAAATATTGTAATAGGATTTATTGATGTCAAAGTGAATAATTATATATATTTTATTTATCTTTCCTTTTTTTTAACGTTGACCTTCACATTTTCTTTGACAGAGCTCACTATAGACATTTTTATCAGAATTGCTATTCAACATTTCTTCTTTCTCTTCACTTGTCAAATAAAAGAGTAAGGGTGGTTTCACATTTGCATTTATATCTGCATGCAGAGGGCATGCATACGCATTGCAAACGCTGCCATACTGATGTCTAACGCAGTGGAGAATCTCCGCATGCGTTCACTTCAGTATGTGCCCGGCCAGTCAATCAGCTGTCTCGGCGGCGGCCGGGAGGTGGAGATCAGCGGCGGAGATTTCCTCCTCCCGCGCTGCTGATTTCCGACGGTGTCGGTGGGAGATTTGAAGAACCAGCTGATCTGACAGCTGTTTAAATCTCCCCGCCGACATCACCTCTTTGGTGTCGGCGCGGGAGATTTAAACAGCTGTCAGATCAGCTGGTTCTTCAAATCTCCCGCTCCGACACCGCCGGGAGATTAGTGGCGGCCATTCCCGGGACAACAGTGGCTGTGCCGACTGATCTCCCGGTAGCCGCCGCTGATCTCACTGGGAGAGAATTCAATGTGATCTGCAGCGTTCTCCTGCGCGGTCAAGTGGAGGACACTGCGGATCCATTGAGATCCATGCATTTTTTGTGCGCTTGCGGTCGCTTGCTGATAAAACCCCCTTGAACGCACAAAAAATGCAACGGCTGCATTCGGAGGGTGCACAAATTATGCGCATCCGAATGCAGCCAAACGCAAGGCACCATGCGTTCCCATGTTATACATAGGAATGCAGTGCGCATGCGTTTGGCTGCGTTCGGAACACTGCGTTGACAAACGCAAATGTGAAACCGGCCTAAAATACTGAACTCCTGTACAGTCCTCAAAGTTGGGGAACATTGCCTGAGCAGAGCTGAGCTGTGTTAATCTGAATCAAGCTGTGATGTAAGGTATAACACTTGTTACAGAGCTCTGTACTGTCGTTTTTTGTCTGTTCTCTTAGCTGCTGCTCACTTCTCCCTCTCACCTCTAATTAGCATATTATGATGGTCTCCTGAACAAGACCGACTTGAGCTGCTTTTTCACAGTGGATGGTGAGTTCAAGGGTGAGGGGAAGAAATGTTTGATAAGTGGGGCAAAATGATGATTGCTTTGATAAGATTGATTATAAAGTTTCTTATCACCTGCAGTAATTGTCGCATCCTGGGGCAGGGTACTCTGAACCGGGCACTCACTTCGGTCTGCGGGGGAAAGTCATGGCGACGTGACCTGGCTCCGTATGCCCAATAAAAGGGGTTTAAAGAAAAAGGGGAAAATAAAGTTTTGAAGTAGTTTGTGACAACACCGCGGATTGTGGCCAGTAAAGCCACCGCTGCCGTCCAGGTCTCTGGGGAACGATGATGAAGACGGCAGCCAGGATGGTGAGTTCTCCACGGGTAGGGCTTGGTGTTATCCCAGAGCAGGTGTAAGGAATGGGTCATCTGGCCTCTGCGCTTATCCTCTTTCGGGAATAAAGAGAGTAAGACAGCAAGTGAAAAGGAATGATCACCAAATAGTATAGATTCCAAATATCACAATTTTTATTATATGAAAAACCACACACAGGACAAAGTTAAAAATATTGAATGGTTGCTTAGCATGTAGGAACAGATCCCGTTATTATTTTGTGGTGCCCTCGGCTTTTTGTCTTGTTGGTTTTTCTGCTGGCATATTCAAAGTATTCCTCTTTCGGCAGTCTCCGCTGCTGGTGCACAGTAGGCAGCATGCTGCTCTGCAGGCGGGAGCTTGTCACCGTCGTGCAAAGGAGGGTCTTGCACACACAGTTCTGAATCTGTCCGGGCACATTTACTCACATTGGTACAGTTCCAGTTACACACAGTACACACCCGGCTCCGAATACTGGTTCTGCAGCTGGGACAGTTCGCTAGGAGAACCCCCTTTCTAGTCCTTTCGGGTCTTCATTCCTTCCCATGCATCTACTCCGGGCCAGCTGTCGTGGACTTTCTGTGGACATTCCCGTCTGAGAATCCTATTCCCATATGACGCCTTTCCTTCATGTGCTGGAGATTGGGTTCCGGGCACAAAGTCCCTTCACCTCGCCGGTTAACTCATGGACAGGGTATGCAGCTGCCAACCACATTTACAGGATCGGTACTCTGGTTTTGGCCCGGTCCTCCCGGTGTCCGGACTCATCTGGACCCACCATGGACACCTTCTTCTCTCCCACGGTACTTGGCCAAGGATCCGTACCGGCCTTACAGTAGCACGGGCTGCGGGTACACGTTCTTCCTTTACGATGTTACACTTTGGCTCTCGGGGCGTCTTGGCTTGGGGGTTCTGTTCCTCACCTACTCACTCACGCCAGGAACATGAACCGGTGTTCTCTGTGTCTTCCCAACTAAGCTCCCCAACTTAGTGTTCCTAGGGTTTTAATCTAGTTCCTCCACCCCTTTCATGGGTTTTACTCTCTGTGCTCCACCCTCCACTTAGCTCCCCCCTCTATTCATTGCCTGACAGAGTACTAGGTTTAGGGATGGGGGGATGTGTAGGGTGTTGGTATGGGATGACTAGGTTACCTCTCCCAGCTGCATCACTTCTGTGGCCGCAGGTTTTCAGGGGCGCCACATAATGACTTAGACTAAGTTAGACAGTTCTTTTTTTTCACTAAAACCATTGGGATAATAAAAAATAACAACCCTTCAGGGAAATGGTAAAAAAAACACTTCAGAAGAATGAAATCCTGAAGCAATAATTGCATCGAGAGCCACGCTCTACTGCATATACCTTGTATGTGCTGACGATATGTTCATAAGGGGAGGCTGCTTCACCACACTGTTGGAGTGCAATCCCTTTGACAGAAAATTTTAGTAATCACAAGTAGAAAAGATAGGATGCACTCATCGTTGGTGGTCCACGCCAGTAGAAGCTCACTTGAATAAAACGTACGTCGTCCCGGTAGATGCAGCCCGCAACCTGCAGCCGCCTGCATGTCACCGGTGTGCTGGTCATAAATAAAGTCCTTCCAAAGACCACCAGTAGTGAGTGCATCCTATCCTTTCTTCTTGTGATTACAAAATCCTATGAAAATACCTGCGCACAAATCACACAGGCAAATGAATGGGAGCGCATGGTCATGCGCAATAAATGCAGCACCATGCGTCCCCATTATAAACATAGGGGCTTGCGGTGGCTGCGCTCACATGGCGGTTCCCCTCCGCAAGTGTGAACCCAAACTTATCCCTGTTGGATTGACTTGCCAGGTCCTGGGATCAAATTACAGCAAGGTCATCTGCATGAAAGTTGTTATGATCTCCTTGCATTTGGGTGTGAGCTTCTTCTTAGTACTCTGAGCTTCCCATCAGTGCATCTTTGTTGGAGACCACATTGTGAGCCTCAATGGGGACAGTGATGAAATATCTGAATCATTGTGGAATATGTCAGCGCATTATAAGCATGAATATAACCAGCTCTCTCTTTCTGGTTAACTGTATACCAGTGCTGGCAATTAAAAAAAATCTATATATATTTTGTCACTGTGTAGACCTACAAAGAAAATTGATTACTAGTATGCACTGCACTGTTTTATAAAATTATGGGAAGATCCCTTCAGACACACTCAGTATATTTACATGAAACCATTTTACCCGCCTTTAACTACTCTAATGGTTCCAGGGAAAAAAAATGGGATTGAACCGGCACAATACCAGGTCACAATGTTAATTTTCGTATTGTCTCAAAAATCTTGATATGCAAGAGACAAAAGGCGCATAGGGTCTTAACACATTAAAAAGGGGGTGATAATGATTGTAGGTGCTCACCTGAGTTAGTTGTGTAAACTCACAACCAGTTAATACGGTAGTACAGCTGCCGCTGGATCCACACCTCCACATGCAACGTGGCGCATAAACAAATCCAATGGACGGTGCTCCAATGATCTGTGCTGCTGTAGGGAAACCAGGACCACAAAAAGGTCTGATGCAATGATGTGTTTATATCCGACGCATTTCGGAGCTCGCTTTGTTCCTTCTTCAGGGAGATACAATCAACACCCTTCAGTACCCCTGAAGAAGGATCAATGCGAGCTCCGAAACGTGTCGGAAATAAACACATCATTGCATCAGACCTTTTTGTGGATCTGGTTTCCCTACTGCAGTGCGGATCATTGGAGCAATATTAGTATTGTGACTTACTATTGCGCCTGGTTCAAGCTGCAATTTTTTTCTCTCAGTTATCAATTAATCTAGTGTAATTTCCCGGAGCAGCAGCCAGTCTATCTTATACAGCTCATGCCCGTCTATCCAGTTGTGCATATCCATGTATAGCTTTCAGAGGTGAACAGAGTTTTGACTTCTTACATTTTTGGACATTACGTTATTACATCTGGTTGCACCCCACTTTCTATTTTGGAGATTATTCTAAGGGCATGTGCACAAGATCCGTGGCACTGCATCTTGGACGCAGTGCCTCCAGACCTGCAGGAAAACTCAGCCGTCCTGTGTCCACGATCTGCATTTGGAGTAGGGTGGCTTTTCCCTGCATTCACCTGCTAAGGCTCACTTCTGACTCCGCAACAATAAATTAATATACTGCGGACATGCTGAAGTTCAGCGACCCACAGCTGAAATAACCAGGGCTGTGGAGTTGGAGTCGGTACAAAATGGACCAACTGTGACTCCTAAAATATATAATAAATTGGGTACAGTAGTTCAATTCAATATATTCTGAATATATGCTAAATATTATTATGAATTATTGTGTTCTAGCTAAATGGCTTGATTATTGTATCATAATAATGATTAAAATGTGATGGGGGAGAAGCCTAATGGGCATGGGATTTCTAGAAATCCCATCCATTGTGCTTGTAGTTTACACGCAGTGTTTTGGAAGCCGTGGTAAGACGCTGCATCCAAAAGACTGCAATTCCTGATTGTGTGTACACACCTTTAGACTTCCACTGATTAGCTGGTAACTTCGAATGTAGCTGGAATCAGAATAGGAGCAGATGATCAGCCCTTGGGAGGACTGCTATACATTGGAAGTCACTCTGCTCTTCACGGTTTAATCCTGGTCACCACCAGATCAGGACTTGTTTTTTGACGTTGCACAACGATTATTATTGGTGTCTCCCATCATATGAGATTTTTGCACTCCTGAATAGAGGTTGAGACCAAGAATGCAAGTCAAACCTTTCAGAAAGGCCATTATGTCATATGGGGAGGCTTTTAAAGAAATATAATGTAGCATTATACAGATAGTTCTAAATATACAGCACTTTTATGACTTTCTGTTACATTAGTTTAGACCTTGCTGAATGTGTGGCACAACCCACTTTTTCAATTTCTTCTCCAGAGTAGCTAAATGCTAAGGCGTTTATGTAAAAATGGAAAGTGGAAGTTTGTAAACTGCTTAAATGAATAAATCCCGTGTAGTGCGATCATAATATGTGTAGATGGCATTAATCAATAAAAAGCCACCTGAAAGGATATAAGTAGCAGTATGTCAGAAGGTATTTGGAAGCAAAGCGGATGTCGGGAACATAAAATATATCCTCAATCCTGAAAATGAGCCTTGTCATTGCACTAAGTCTGAAACCTATTAGAGAAAGAAAGGAAAAAAAGCTATAAGAGAATGTAGCGCAGGGCTGTTAACCTTCTGCATGGGAAAAGTACAAAGTAGTATATCACTATTTCTTATGGCTGTTAGCTCGTCCGTCATTTATATTCACATTGATGCAGCTGACTGACCCAGATAGTGTAACTGTATGTATTTCTGGACTGATAATATTGCTTATAGATAAAATAGTTCCCACGTGTAAGCTGGGTCAAGTAATACAGCAAAATCCTCTAATTCTTGTCAATGCATAAAACATTTTTCTACCTGCATCATAAAGTAATGTATATAATGGTCTGGAAAGATGGCTATGCTGCGCTCCCACCCCTGCACCTGTAAGGAATAATTTTTTACTTGCCCAACAAGATTCAAATTCTAAGGCTGCCTTCACACTTGCATATGTGTTTGCATGCGTATGGCATGCAGACTGCAAACGCTGTGCAATGCAGCCCATACAGAATCTCTGCATGCGTTCACATTAGTATGCACCCGGCCAGCCAATCAGTGTCTCGGGGGCGGCCGGGAGGAGGAGATCAGCGGTAGAGATCTCCTCCCCCTGGCCACAGCTGATCTCCCGCCGGTGTCAGCGCGGAAGATTTGAAGAAACAGCTGATCTGACAGCTGTTTAAATCTCCCGCGCCGACACCACATAGGTGATATCGGTGCAAGAGATAAGAAACAGCTGATCGCTGCTTCAAATCTCCCGCGCCGACATCACCTATTCGGTGTCAGCGCGGGAGATTTAAACAGCTGTCAGATCAGCTGTATCTTCAAATCTCCCGCGCTGACAACAGCGGAGAGCAGCACCGGCTGTAGCTGATCTCCTGGTGGCCGCCGCTGATCCCCGGCGGCCACCGGGAGAGATTTCAATGAGATCCGTAGCGTTCCCCTGTGCTGTCATATGGAAGGACACTGCAGATCCATCGAGATCCATGCATTGTTTATGTGCTTGTGAGCGCTTGCAGATAAAACAAGCGCCCGTGAACGCATAAAAAATGCAACATGCTGCGTTCGGAGTGCGCTCGGAGGGTGCTCAAATTGTGCGCAACCAAACGCAGGCACATGCGTTCCCATGTTAAACATGGGAACGCATGTGCGCAAGCGTTTGGCTGCGTTCGGTGCGCTGCATTACAAACGCAAGTGTGAAGGAACCCTAAGTCTTAAAGAGAGTCAGGGTTTTTTTTTGTACAAAATCTGAATACAGCATGCTTTCAAGGGTTAACACAAAATTCAGCTGTGACTTTTGTCTGTGGTGTCATTGATAGGACTAGCTGGCTTGTGTCATACTGTCCAACACCCTTCCGCTGACTGGCAGCTCAGTCCTAATGTACAATGTATGTAGAGAGCCTGGTGTGGGTAGGGGTAGCTCTCTCAACTCTACTACATTGCTAAATCTTAAGGCTACATTCACACATTGCGCTTTTTTTGCGCGCACTTTTTACCAGAAGCGCACCTGCGTCTGCGTTTGCCGGCAAAGTGAATGGACTTCCACTTTTGCCATGCAGACGCCGCGTAAATATACGCTGTGCTTTTATGGGAGAAAGCGCGCGCTTAAAAGAATAAACATGTCAATTCTTTACATATGTACGCGCGCGCTTTCTCCCATAGAGGCCATTATACCACTGGAAGTACGCATCGCCTTTCACACAATGCGCAACTCCAGTGTTTATAATGTTGGCTCTGCAGTAAGTGATGTCACATGGGGGAGGAAGAATCCTGTGTTCCTCTCCTGTGTGACATCTGTGACATGCCTTTTGGCTTTCGCAGTGTATTAATATACACTGCAAAACCTAAGTAAAAGTAATCAAAAGTATTAAAAATAATAAAAATTGAATACTAAACGCCGGGCTCTATAGGTATTGTGTGTGTGTATATGTGTGTATAGGTGTGTGTATATATATAGTCCCGTTCTCCACAGTGCTCTTGTTGTGTACACCAAATACTTTGCCACACATTTTGCGCCATTGTAGTTGGTCTTGCAACTTTCTCTGGAATTTATATTCATCTAGTTTACAAAATCAGTGAAATGTTATACTGGTGGTATAGATATAACACTGCTCTAGACAGAACAGACAAACGGAAAAGATATACGGACATGAAAGCAGATCCTTAGTCTGAATGTTACAGTAGGTATACAGTAATTGATAAGTCTGCTATTTCTGCTTCTTAACCCAAGGGATGAGAGATCGGATTATCAACTAGGGTTTTATTAATTACGCATGCTTGTGGTAAGATGGTTATTACTTTTGGCAGACTGACTGTTGAACCTCACATTTCAGATCCAGATAAAGTAGTCAGAGGATTGCAAACTGGCTGAAAGGGGCTGTCAACAGATGTCCCTCCAGGAAGAGTAATGCTTGCCAAATAATTCCCCTGCAGATTGTCAAAGGACCCAGTACCCTGGCATTGATGAACTGTGAAACACGAGTTTTATAGGGGTTGGTTATAGGTGATTAGCCTAATGACCTTTTTGAGGAGACCAGGATTCATATTGATAATGGACATCTGTGACTGAATTCCTCAATCCCATGTATAAATAGGGTTATAATGCTGCTCATATTAATGTTGTTACCATTTCCGGAACCTATAGGTTCTGAGTGTCCAGCGCAGGTCTGTGGAGTTTGGGTAAGCCAAACCTCCGACTCCTCAATTTCCCTGACTTCGACTCTGACTCCTCATACATGGCTCATGTTTAAATGATACATTTATTGTAGTACAATGTGAACATCAGGTTTTTATCATTATTATGACATAATAATCAAGATATTTGGATAGAACATGATACTAATTCATAATAATAATATTCAGCACATTCTGCATTGAACTACTGTACCCAATGTATTATATATTTTAGGAGTCTGTCCTTTTTATACCGACTCCACCAATATGGACTCCGACGCCAGCTTCACTCAACAGCTCTGTTGGCTAATCCTCAGATTACCCACTGTCTGGTATTAGGGGGCCTAGTATGTAAAGTATCTCAATGAAAGCATTCTGTAAAATGTGCTCAGGCCCCTATTTCTTCTGTTCACCTCCGTTTTTCTCCTCATTTGTCAACCCTTCATCTGGTATCTTGTCCAATGTCCCATTATAGTGGTTGAATTTATTGGATTGGAAACCCTAAATGAGTGAGTAGAAAGTGTTGGCTGGAGGTTTCTGGGGCTGCTTTTTGTTGTTTTTTCCCTCATTGTGATTATTGTAATAGCAGCATGGTAACCGCTTCCAGTCTCCACAGTAATAGCATTTTCATTCTTCCTGTATTCAGTGTAGATGGTGAACTGTGCAATGTGAAAGCCGCATGTACCATAGTTCACACTTAGTATAACTCCAGCATCGGAGAGAAGGGTTGCCAGCTTCTCCTGCTCTCCCGGAGCACAGAAGGGGGCCTGTCATCAATTATCACCTATGATCGCCTATGGATTCTAAAGACGTACTGTAGGATGTTCAGATTGTGAGCCTCAATGGGGTCAGCATTACTGATGTATGTAAAGTGCTATGGAATTAATAACACTTTATAAATTAATAAATATTATCATAATTATTTATATTTTATAATAAACCTTCTAGCTACTACTGAATAAATTATTTTATTACAACAAAAATGAGAAAAAAAATTGACATCATTTAAGAAGATGTGTATTGTTTATTTTGTATTTTTCATGCCTATAATGTCTCATGCTCTCTTGTTTAATGCGATGGACAAGTGGGCATAGTCCGATACAAACTGGTCTATTAGATTCTCATAAACTGGAATTAATTTATCTGGCCATTTGCTGGCGATATGACAAAACAGTGACACGTTTTAACTTTCTACATTACATACCAGAAAAAAACTTGTGCTACGTTCACACAAGTAGCCTATAAGAGAGTATCTGATGTTCGTATAGAAAACACATCAGTGTTCTCATCCATAGGGCATCCGTTTTCACAAATGAGCATTTATTGATATTTACAAGCACAAATACAGTTTCCTATATTAATAGACAATGTATCTGAAAACTCTGATGCTATATCGCTTTATCCATATGTAATTGCAATGTTTCAGATTTTATTTTTTACTATCCATAGACTTTAATAGGCGAGACGTATCCGAAATACAAAGGACTCTAATGCATATGGTGGTCATCTGAACAGCCATATTGAATAGCAGTGGTCCGAGTGCTGTCAGTTCTTCTCACAGACAACACTCGGGCTCAAACGTAGTAGCCTCATTTGTAATGAAAACAGTAAGGTTGTTGTATGTGAGCAGATCTTGTACTGATGGGACCTGGGCGGTGGTTCAGAGTTGGACGCTCGATTCTACGCAGCCATTTGTTATCGGGCCTTTGTCTATGTAGCGTATTGTTTCTAAACAAGCGATGCACATGCTCAGATTTTTATTGGAATACCAAAGATATAAGAAGCTTATTTTTTTCCCTCTGTTTTTGAATATACAAAGACTTTTGTTAGATTGTATTATTAATTATGTGGTATTTTATTCTTTTCTTTCCTTCAGCCCTTTAATCCTTTAAAACGTATGACTCGCACTAAAGCCATTTCTTAATTTATGGAAATAACATTGGCATTGTTCTTTTTTTCAGCTTCCTTGACTTCATTGCAACGTTGAAGAAAAGAATTTAACTTCTAAGCGTTTGCTGAGGCAAGTGATAAACTGCATTATGTGTCGTTTACTATGTTTCCTTTCTTTAATACCTCTAATATCTGTGTTACGTGTGTAATTGTGAATAGATATAAGACATATGCACATTCTGCCATATTCTAGCATTGTGTATAGAGGATTGCTACATTTCCTTAAATATGCTTGCCATAATGATGTAGACTCTTTAAAGGGAACCTGCATAAAAAAATATTTGAAATACATATTGGACTTGCAGCTCAGGGGCGGAACTACCGTGGTGCAGCTGGTTCAGCTGCACCAGGGCCCCGAGCGGCTAAGGGGCCCCTTCAAGCCAGCCGACCCCCATAAGCCATTGTCAGAGGAGAGAAGGGTCAGGCAAGGGAAGCGGAAAGCTTCCTGCTTCCCTTGCCTGATCCCGCTCCTCCTCTCCTCTGCCCCTCCGACTCCAGGAGCGCACTCGGCATGGCTCAGCAGGTAGGGGTGCCGCCGCAACCACCTCTCTGATGGCCGCAGCACAACCCAACCCCCCCCCCCCCGGACCGCGCCAACGGCCACCAGCACGCAACCCCCCCCCCGCCCCCTCCTGCTCCTCACTTCACCATGGCTGTACCAGGGCCCCCGGGATCAAGATCCACCACTGTTGCAGCTGCAGGGAGAAAATGAAGTCTGCTCCAGGCAACCATTCACTTTGTCATTTGGACTGTGCACATTTAAAGCTCACTGGGGAATGAGTGCACTGACCTCTTTTCTCGCATGGACACACTACAGAGTAGGATGGCAGTCATCGAGCAGGGAGAAGGATTACAGTGCTCACATGTACATGTCACCTGTACCTATTTGCTTCCAGAGTAACTGAAAACAAGCAGCTGCAGGGAGAAAAAATAGCTTAATTTTCTTCCTGCTGCTTCCAATCCTATAATGGTGGCTTTACACGCTTCAATCGCGATCCGATATCGCAGTTCAATGGCGCGGGAGCGCGCAATTAGTGCACGTTCCTCCCGCATCGCATTGAATGTTTACACTCTGCGATATCGGATTACAACGTCCGTGCGATGTCTCCGCCTCCCAACCCAGGATCGCATAGTTAACATGGGAGTGAATGGGTGACGTATGAAATCACATCGTAATTGGGTGTTTACACAGCACGATCCGGCTTCAATCGCTATGCAATATCGGGGCATTGAATAGCACGCTCATTCAATCCCCGATATCGCATTGACATCGTTCCTGCATCGTATTGGACGTTCACACCATACAACGCAGGAACGATTTCGCCTCCGACGATTGAACCACGTGACTTTTGATTGAAATCGTAATACGATATCGCGACGTGTAAACCCGCCATTAGACTGTTACATATCTTAAAATGGCATTTACCTGTTAATCACCACTATGTCAGGTAACTGCGGAGTTTTGGTTTTTAAAGGGGTGGTCCGAGAGCTGAAGAAAGTTTCAGGGAGTGGGGGGAGGTTCTGTAACAGTGACCCACTGCCTCAGCCCTCTGATGACCCTCATTTGAGTATCTCAGCCTGCACTGGAATTCTCAAATGAAGAGTCATTGGACATTAAATAGGGAAAACAAATCTTAGGTATTTAATATGTAATTTCTTCAGCCTTCAGGCCACTCCTCTAAAGACAAGTTCTTTTTAAAGGAGGTAATTTAAGATACATTTTTTTCAACCCCCTCAAAAGTTGTTACATTTGTTTTTAATATACATAATGCTAAAACCATACCAAAAATAGTTTGTTTGCCTACTTTGAGCTAGTTCCATAAGGGCTAAAGTTTTATAATTAAATAGCCTAATATAATATTATTAATTTAATTATTTGCTACTATGTTAGGCCCTTTTCACACTAGCGTTTCTGTTTGGATTCGGCAGATCCAGACAGAAAACCACATTTGCTGTACAGCTGCATTTGCGGTACACTTGTGGCAAGCCCCATGCATTGTCTATGGGACTTGCGGCAAGTTCGGTATTGCCGCGATCCGGCAGTTGCAGCCAAGCAAAACAATCACAGCTAACTGCGTTTTTTTTCGCTACCACAAGTGATTGATCGCGGCAAATACTGCACATGCCCCAAGTCCCACAGACAATGCATGGGGCTTGCCACAAGTGTACTGCAAATGCTGCTGTGCGGCAAATGTGGTTTTCAGTCCAAATCTGCCGGATCTGGACAGAAACGCTAGTGTGAAAGGCCCCTTACAAATGTACATTACGTAAATATCATTCCATTGAAATTTTGGAAATAATTAAAACGGAACGCAAATATTTTTTTTAAAAGATAGAAACACTCAAAGTACCTTGTGAATCAAAATGATCACAAACAAAAATTTCCTTTCTACTCATATTACATAATACCCGAACCCCAGTAGCTGAGCGCTCAGGCTGACACCAATCTCCTCCCAGTACATGAGTGTTTTCGGTGGGAGGAGCGGTGTGCCTGGCAGGATTGGACATTTAAATTCAGATTGTGTGATTCTTCTCTGCCGTACATCATTTGTCAGGGGAGAGTCAGCAACCCCAATACACATCAGATGCTCGGCCAATGAAATTGGAGAATTGCTCTACTTTATCGTATATGGGGGCCTTTAACGTCAACGTCTTGTACTTCCAGCTCGGTAATGTAGAATTATGATTGATTTGTTATAGTGAAGAGCAAGGTCAGATGTCAACAGGTTTGGTACATGAAAGAAATTACCGATAGCAGATAAAGAAAACCACAATGTTATTTATCACTGCCGCGTTTCAGTATTAGTATGCTAATTGCATGTTACAGACAGAAGTAATGCACTCAGTGGTCGTGGGAAGTGATAACTGATCTATGTTGACAGATTAGTAATAATTTATAACATTAGTCACTTTTGGAGCTTTTCATTTCCATTATACAATTTGTTATTTTTAACTTGGGAACATTTCCTTCTAATTTGATTCAGATTAATTTGCAGTCAACAAATTAGGAGCTTTTTAGACTTCATTATCACCTTTTTATGGCGGAAGACTTCACTGGGACGACATCTAAATATTGGATCTAAAATAGTTTCCTGTGTTCTTCACTTTACCACTTTGAGAAGACTTGTGTTTAGGAAACCGAATACAGGCAGTGAACACTTACAGTTCATCCATGATACAGTTATTGGTGTTTGTAGTAATTTTATATGATAGACGTGGCTGTGATAGTGTCTTGTACAAATTCCCTGTTGTAATATACCGTATATACTCGCGTATAAGCCGAGTTTTTCAGCCCAAAAATTGGGCTGAAAAGTCTCCCCTCGGCTTATACGCGAGTATATACGGGACCCCCTCACTGTTTGGCCGCCCCCCCCCGCATGCAGCGCTGCGCTCATACATTACCAGCCTGTCAGCTGTCATCCTCCGGTGGCGGATCGCGGCTCCCGGCTCCGGCTTCCATCTTCATCTGTGTCTTCCTGTATGTCACATGACCGGCCGGCGTCGCGATGACGTCATCGCGATGAGCCCCGGCCACAAAGCAGGAAGACACAGATGAAGATGGAAGCCGGAGCCGGGAGCCGCGATCCGCCACCGGAGGATGACAGCTGACAGGCTGGTAATGTATGAGCGCAGCGCTGCATGCGGGGGGGGGGGCTGCATCCTGAGGTGGGGGCGCCAAACAGTGAGGGGGGCCTGGGGCTGCTGTGTACACCCCTGGGGCTGCTGTATATACCCCTGGGGCTGCTGTATATACCCTGGGGCTGCTTGATATACCCTGGGGCTGCTGTGTACTACCTCTGGGGCTGCTGTGTACTACCCCTGGGGCTGCTGTGTACTACCCCTGGGGCTGCTGTGTACTACCCCTGGGGCTGCTGTGTACTACCCCTGGGGCTGCTGTGTACTACCCCTGGGGCTGCTGTGTACTACCCCTGGGGCTGCTGTGTACTACCCCTGGGGCTGCTGTGTACTACCCCTGGGGCTGCTGTGTACTACCCTGGGGCTGCTGTGTATACCCCTGGGGCTGCTGTGTATACCCCTGGGGCTGCTGTGTATACCCCTGGGGCTGCTGTGTATACCCCTGGGGCTGCTGTGTATACCCCTGGGGCTGCTGTGTACTACCCCTGGGGCTGCTGTGTACTACCCCTGGGGCTGCTGTGTACTACCCCTGGGGCTGCTGTGTACTACCCCTGGGGCTGCTGTGTACTACCCCTGGGGCTGCTGTGTACTACCCCTGGGGCTGCTGTGTACTACCCCTGGGGCTGCTGTGTATACCCCTGGGGCTGCTGTGTACACCCCTGGGGCTGCTGTGTACACCCCTGGGGCTGCTGTGTATACCCCTGGGGCTGCTGTGTATACCCCTGGGGCTGCTGTGTACTACCTAAGGGCTGCTGTATACCACTGGGGCTGCTGTATATACTGCTGGGGCCTGCATACCACTGGGAGGCTGCTGTATGCTACCACTGGGGGGGCCTATATACCACACTGCTGGGGGCTGTATACCTGTGCTGGGGTCCACCCTCGGCTTATACACGAGTCAATAGGTTTTCCCAGGTTTTGGGGGAAAAAGTAGGGGGGTCGGCTTATACACGGGTCGTCTTATACACGAGTATATACGGTACGCAGGATGAGCAGAAGTAGGGCTGGGCGATTTTGGAAAAAGTCAAAATCTCGATTTTATTTAAACCTATGGACGATTTTCGATTTAAATCTCGATTTTTTTTTATATATGTATACAGCATACACAGTATATATCATACACACAGTATATGTATACAGCACCCCCATCCTCCTCTCTTCTGTCCTCCTGCACCACCGTCCTGCTCTCCTCTGTCCTCCTGCACCACCGTCCTGCTCTCCTCTGTCCTCCTGCACCACCGTCCTCCTCTCCTCTGTCCTCCTGCACCACCGTCCTCCTCTTCCCTGTCCCTCCTGCTGCACGGCTGTCCTCCTTCACCTCGTTCTCCTCTCCTTGTCCCTCCTGCTGCTCCCTTTGCACCCCCGTCCTCGTCTCCTTTGTCCCCTCCTGCTGCTCCTGTCCTCCTCTCCGCTCTCCCTCCTGCTGCTACCTCTGTCCTCCTGCACCTCCGTCCTCCTCTCCTCTGTGCTCCTGCACCCCCCGTCCTCCTCTCCTCTGTCCCTCCTGCTGCTCCCCTTGCACCCCTGTCCTCCTTTCCTTTGTCCCTCCTGCTGCTCCTCTGTCCTCCTGCACCCCTGTCCTCCTCTCCTTTGTCCCTCCTGCTGCTCCTCTGTCCTCCTGCATCCCTGTCCTCCTCTTCGCTGTCCCTCCTGCTGCTCCTCTGTCCTGTCCCTCCTGCTGCTCCTCTGTCCTCCTGCACCCCTGTCCTGTTGCTCCTCTGTCCTCCTGCACCCCCGTCCTGCTCTCCTCTGTCCTCCTGCACCCCCGTCCTGCTCTCCTCTGTCCCTTCTGCTGCTCCTCTTGCACCCATGTCCTCCTCTTCCCTGCCCTCCTGCTACTCGGCTGTCCTCCTGCACCCCGTCCTCCTCTCCTGTCCCTCCTGCTGCTCCTCTTGCACCCCGTCCTCCTCTCATTTGTCCCTCCTGCTGCTCCTCTCTCCTCCTGCACCCCTGTCCTCCTCTCCTGTCCCTCCTGCTGCTCCTCTTGCACCCCGTCCTCCTCTCATTTGTCTCTCCTGCTGCTCCTCTGTCCTTCTGCACCCCGCTACTCACACACCAGAGACATTACACACCAGATACAACTAGCACACAGACACACGACACACAGAGACACATGACACACGACACACAGAAGACACAGACATGACACACAGCTCACAAGAAGACAGAGACAGGACACACAGCTCACACAGAAGACAGAGACAGGACACACAGAGACAGGACACACAGAGACAGGACACACAGAGACAGGACACACAGAGACAGGACACACAGAGACAGGACACACAGAGACAGGACACACAGAGACAGGACACACAGAGACAGGACACACAGAGACAGGACACACAGAGACAGGACACACAGAGACAGGACACACAGAGACAGGACACACAGAGAACAGGACACACAGAGACAGGACACACAGAGACAGGACACACAGAGACAGGACACACAGAGACAGGACACACAGAGACAGGACACACAGAGACAGGACACACAGAGACAGGACACACAGAGACAGGACACACAGAGACAGGACACACAGAGACAGACACACAGAGACAGGACACACAGAAGACAAGACAGACACAGAAGACACAGACAGGACACACAGAGACAGAGACAGGACACACAGAGACAGCAGACGACACAAGAAGACATGGACACACAGAAGACAGAGACAGACACACAGAAGACAAGAGACAGACACACAGAGACAGGACACACAGAGACATGGACACACAGAGACAGGACACACAGAGACAGGACACACAGAGACAGACACACAGAGACAGACACACAGAAGAACACAGAGACAACACACAGACAGGACACACAGGAGACAGGACACACAAGACAGGACACACAGAGACAGGACACACAGAGACAGACACACAAGACAGACACACAGAGACAGACACACAGAGACAGGACACACAGAGACAGGACACACAGAGACAAGACACACAGAGACAGACACCACAAGACAGACACACAGAGACAGGACACACGAGAAGACACACAGAGACAGACACACAGAAGACACAGACAGACACACAGAAGACACAGACAGGACACACAGAAGACACAGACAGGACACACAGAAGACACAACAGAACAGGACACACAGAAGAACAGACAGCGACACACAGAAGACACAGACAGGACACACAGAGACAGACACACAGAGACAGACACACAGAAGACACACACAGGGCACACAACACGACAGACACACAAGGACACACAGACAGACAGACACACAGACAGACAGACACACAGAATGACACAAAAGACACACAAGACAGACACAGACAGACACACAGAGACATGACACACATGACACACAGAAGACACAGACACACAGGAGACACACAGAGACACGACACACAGACACACAGAAGACACGACACGACAGACACACAGAAGACAACAGACAGACACACAGAAGACAGCAGACAGGACACACAGAGACACAGGGCATGACACACAGAAGACACAGACATGACACACAGAAGACAAGACATGACACACAGAACATGACACGACAGGACAACACAAGAGACACAGACACACAGAGACACGACACACAGAGACACGACACACAGAGACACGACACACAGAGACACGACACACAGAGACAGACACACAGAGACACGACACACAGAGACACGACACACAGAGACACGACACACAGAGACACGACACACAGAGACACGACACACAGAGACAGACACACAGAGACAGACACACAGAGACAGACACACAGAGACATGACACACAGAGACATGACACACAGAGACAGACACACATGACACACAGAGACATGACACACAGAGACACATGACACACAGACACGACATGACACACAGACAGACACAGACACACATGACAACACAAACGACACACACGACACAGACGACACAGACAGAACACAGACATGACACACAAACGACACACACGACACACACACGACAAGACACATGACACACATGACACAAACACATGACACACAACTCACACAGAAGACACTCACGAGACACAGACACACAACTCACACAGAAGACACAGACACATGACACACAACTCACACAGAAGACACAGACACATGACACACAACTCACACAGAAGACACTCAAACACATATTTTACAGATACCTCACACATACACTTCTTTCTGCTGCAGGAAGGGGATACATATCGAGCTTCTCCTGCTCCCAGCAGCTGTCCCCGGGCAGCCCCTCCCCCACTCACTCCTTCTCTCTGCCTGCACAGCACAGTCACAGCAGGAGGTCTTTCACCTTTTTACCCGGAGGTTGGAGCTGCTTCTCAGCTGATTCTCCTTCCTCCAGACCAGCACAATCCTCTTCAAGTTCATCGGCTCTCATTTCTTCTCTTCCCGCGCAGTGCAGGAGGGCAAGAGCACGGGCCAATGAGCGGGCCTGATGATGACGAGGGGGGGGCGGGACTTACGACCCAGCCAACACAGGCAACGTCTGCTGGGAGTTGAAGTTCTTTCCCTGTACATATTGACGGCTGCTCCTCCTAAGAAACTACAACACCCACAATGCAAAGCGGCGCCATTTTAAATCGAATTACACGATTGTTAATAAAACCACAATCGTGGCCACAGCAGGGGGCGAATTAATCGAATTAATTCGATTAATCGCCCAGCCCTAAGCAGAAGTATTATACACTTTTCTGCCAGTGAACAATAATGATGATGCATTAGCTATACCAGCAGTTTATTTTTTGATAATTACTGGTATCTTCACCCCTCCTCATTAGGAATTTTGCCTCATTTATTTAAAAGGTTATCTGGGACTTTGGCTTTTTTCTTATGGGGTTCAGAAGCTGGTAGTTGAAGATTACCTGCCGACTCAAAATGGTCGCGGCCCACTCCTATGGCTTCTGGTGGTGTCATGTCAATCAGTAAATCAGGTTCTTCTTTTCCAGTGGATTTTTTCTTTGGTGCTTCATTGCAGATGTCATGCTGATTGACAGCTGATTTCCCACTAGCTAACTGTGGGGAGCCAGCTGTCAATTGTCATGATCAGTGGCGTACCTTCAGGCCCAGGTGCCCCGATGCGAAAGCTCCAACGGGGCCCCCAATTATTGCAAACCTTTAATATTATTAGTCTTTTTTTATAGGCCAAAGGGACTTCTGGGGCCCAATAGGCTGCAAGGCCCGGGTTCGATTGCAACCCTATTGTTGTTGCACCCCATGTCATGATGTCAGCAGTGACATCCTGTGGACAGAGCAAAGGAGAAATCTCTTTTCTGTTGATGTAAGGTGAAATGAAGTGGGAGAGTCACTGTTTGAGCTTGGAGAGAAGGCGGAATAGGCAGGTAGTTAGCAACTACCTGCCTTTAAGTTCTTAGCCAATAAGAAAACATAACTAAAGTTCTGGTTATGCCCATTATGTGACTAAACTTTCTCTGATCTCCCAAGAACATTGACTGATGGAAAGAAATATAGCAAAGTTCCTGGAAGTAAAGTAGACAAGCTCCGATTTATTTAAGACTGGTGCTTTGTTCACCGGTCTTATTGATAGATGTGCAGGAATAAGGCACACCTAACTCATTAAAGGTACTCTGTCAGTTCATTTTTTTAGTATGATACTAATATTACCCTTGAATATTTCTCGAGCAGACCTTTCAGAGCATGTAAAAATCATTGCTGTACTCTATGCAGTTCTCTTGCTATAAGCACCTTCACACCTTGCAGGCAGTAATTGAGCGGACAAGTGAATAGTCCAGATGTAAATGTTAATTTATTATTTACTCTTCTTCAAGCAGCTATCCCCTCCCTTCCCCTGTGCTCTGTGAATCTCTACTGGTTTCAGTTTCATTTTCCATCCACGGAGAGCAGACAGCAGGATACAGAGTCCTTTGGTCTGTACTTACAGATCAGAGCAGGCAGTGACTTCACTTCAGTAATATTCATTAAGTAAGTGATCACTTGCTGTGATTAACAGATGGAATACATTTTTTATTTTGCAATTTACACAGGATTGTGGTGATCATAGTAAAAGAAATACATTAACAGAAAGCTCTTCACCAGAGGAATTAGAAAATGGTATCCATTACATATTAATTTTTAACCCAACAGGTTCCCTTTAGGAGGTGCACGCATCACAATGAATTTGATGCATCTTAGCAGTGGCCTGCCCCTTACTATTGCCCACTTTTCAAAGTGTTTTACACCAGTTATCAGGTGAAAATTGTTTGACGAATAGAAGGAAATAATTACCAATGTGTTGCAAGGCTTTAAATTTGGCATATCCATTTTGTAATGTGATGGCATATTGCCAAGTCCTTGGTTTTTTTTTGCCTTGTGCTAGTCATCCTTCAGTCAAAATTTTGGGTGTAGCATTATGCCACTGAATGAGGCTATAACCAGAGCACTGTTGCCATGAAGGGGTTTCATGGTCTACAACAACGTCTAGGTAGGTGGTACATGTAATCCATTTAATCATATCAGCACTCAGTGCATGCTGCTATGATTTACAGTAGTTGTGGGCCCCTGAGATCAGTTACTGGTGGACCCTCTCTCTTTCGGTAGGCCAGTCCAAAGCTGGATCCACATGAATGTAATGTTTCTATAGAGATTTTCCAGATCATCACTCTGTACCAGCATAACATCTTCCTGTTGTGAATCTCAGTGCAGTTTTTTCCCCAGGTAATTGTGCACACACATGTAAAAGAAAACATTTTTCATCAGATCAAGGCACAGGCAGTGGATAAGAGTCAGCATGAGAACTCTGACTGGCCAACAGTTAGCTGTGATGTATAGTGTGCTCCAAAACCTTTTTACTATAGGCAGCAGCTAACTTGTTCAGCAAATTGTGCTACAGAACAGTCAGGCTAGCCTATGTCTTCCACATGCATTAATGAGCCTTAGGTATGTATCTTTACAAGCTTGTCCCTCTTTGGACCATTTTTGGTAGGTATGAACCACTGCATATTGGGCTTGCCCCTCTAAGGGCCCTTTCACATTAGCGGTATTTTCAAATCGCGGCAGATGCGGTGAAAAAACCGCATCTGCCGCGATTACCGCATAACCGCGACACTTGCAGCAAGCCCCATGCAATGTCTATGGGGCTTGCGGTAAGGGTGCTGCAGGTGCGGCAAGTGCGGTTTCAGCACTTGCGGCAGGTGCGGCCGCGAAATAAAACGCTGCAAGCAGCGGGTTTTTTTCGCGGCCGCACCTGCCGCAAGTGCCGAAACCGCACTTGCCGAATCTGCCGCACCCTTACCGCAAGCCCCATAAACATTGCATGGGGCTTGCCGCAAGAGTGCCGCAAGTGTCGCGGTTATGCGGTAATCGCGGCAAATGCGTTTTTTCACCGCATCGGCCGCGATTTGAAAATACCGCTGATGTGAAAGGGCCCTAAGAAGCTTTCACCCAGTTCCTTAGCCGTCATAATTCGGCTCTTGTCAAAGTCCCTCAGATAATTTCACTTGCCCAATTTTCCTACTTTCAGCTCATCATCTTCAAAAAATGACCAGTCACTTGCCACCTAATATATTCCACCCCTGACAGATGCCATTGTAACATAATAATCAGTGTTATTCCTGTAGCCCGCCAGTGGTTTTGTGTTATGACTGATATATAATTACCACAGATAAGTGATAGCTTACTTTGCTCTTTTACTTTAACCTGTTTCACATTAACGACAATCCTTGGCTTAATAATGATATTCCTCAGCTTGCACCTGACATTCGGGATGAGGCCATTGCACCACTTTTATCAGGATGAAGTCGCGGTTTTACTACAGGCTGCTGCTATGTAATACAGATAAAATGAAATGCTCACTTCTGCCTTTGAGGTATTAAATCACTGTATTTGCACTTCCAATTTTGGTTTGCTGTCAAAGTTATAAGAATAATGATTTCAGCTTTGAGGGCCGTCATTCTGATAGGCCATCATTTTAATACTGTTGATAGATTTCTTGACATCTATTCTAAAGCAATATTTGAAAGCATTCACGTCTCCTAATCTGAATATGAAGCTGTAGTAGACACGTTCTTTTCTATGAAAGGTAAGACAATAGTTATACTCATGATAGTGTGTTTAGGAAGTAATCCAATAAAATGTCACCAAGGTATGTACAGTAGATAGTCATTGTTAGGAAATATCAGTTCTTTCACAGTAGTTTCCATTACAGTCAGTGATATAGCGCGTAATTCTATTGCTTAAAATAATTTCTAAGCTAAATAATATGTGGTATAGATGAGGTACTGTTTTTTGGACTATAAGATGCACCCATGTTTTTCGAGGAAGAAAATGGGGAAACAAAATTTGAAGCAAAAAATGTGGTCATGTCGCATTGTTATAGGTGTGGGGAGGAGCTGCTGCTGACACTGTTATGGGGGTAATGTCCCCATCCTGGGCCCCTTCCAAGTATGTTCCTCAACCTGGCGTATGTTCCTCATCCTGATGTATACTTTGTCGTTAATTCTAGTATATGTCCCTCAACCTGGTATATATGGCTCAGATTCTGGTATTTGTGCCCCAGATCCTGGTACATAATCCCCTCTATCCTGGTACATGATTTCCGCCCCCCCATCCTGGCGCATCCCCCCCCCCCATCCTAGTGCATCATCCTTCCCCCTCCCCAATCCTGGTATATGATCCCGCCCATCATTGTATATTGGCCCCCATCACGGCGCAGACCTTTAAAAAATAAACGTTAATCATACGTATGCATGTACAATCTTCTGTGGCTGCTGATCATGTGCACCAGCTATTTAAGGTTATTTAATATTCACCTTTTCCCCCTGCCCATCATCCCACCCACCTCTCAGCATTGGCTTGATTAGCAGGGGGATGCAGTGAATATTAACTTAGTTTATTTAGCTGACACACATGGTCCCTGACAGACTCCCTACAGCATGCTGCTGCCTCCGGTGACCCATTCCACTGCCACAACCCCCCACAGGCAGAGCCAGACCGTACATACGGACTATGAGACACCCCCCACTTTTGACCTCAATGTTGGGAGGAAAAGTGTTTTTTAGAATAAGAATACTTGTAACCCACTGCTGCAAGTAGGTGAAATCTGTTGAAGGGCCGCTAATCCTTAAAGGGTTGTACACTACTGGACATGACATCATGTACAACCTTGTAGTCACAAGAGGTGCCCAAAATGCCGTCATCCGAATACTGCACTGCCCTAAACTAGCTGTCGAAGTTGATTGTTAGTACTATTTTTTATTTTTTTTATTTTGATGGAAAATCGGGGCTACTGAGAATTTAAGAAAACTTCTCGCTTTTTTTTTCTTAATTTATCTTTAAATATTATCACAAGGCACAACATTTTCAGAAATTGAAAAACAACAACAAAAAGTAGTAATTAAATAAGGAGGTCAGAGAGTAAAAAGGATTGTCTTAACATTGAGATCATGAAGACAATGCATGACTATAGCCCAAATTATACATATAATCAAAAAAACATACCTGGATATAAAATTCTAGAACAATACAAAATAAGTGAAAATATCACATCCATAAGTAAATAAAAAAAACAGGAGGTGAAAAGCAGAACAATCACCAGGGAAAGAATATAATCTGTATTTATATAGCACCAACATATTCCGCAGCAATTTACAATTCAGAGGTTCATATACAAACAGTCATAAGTAACAGTTATCAAAGAATACAAAAAATAAAGCGAAATAATGACGGCCCTGTTTATAAGAGCTTACAATCTAACAATGAGGTGGGGGTGACACGAATTATAGGGGCTTATTTACAGTGATAGTGCAACCAACAGAAGATGGAGAATAGATGAGAGCTGCATGAGTGGTCACCAGCCTTTCTTTGTCATGTTGTTGGGTCTGGTGGAGTAAATAGACTATGTCTAAGTGACTTCGATTAGGGTGCAAGATAGGCCGCCCTGAAAAGATGTGTTTTTAGGGAGCGCCTGAAAGTATGTAGGTTGTGGATAGAACTAATTTTTTGAGGCAGGGCATTCCATAGAGTTGGTGCAACTCGGGAGAAGTCTTTGAGCCGGGAGTGGGAGGTTTCGGATTAATGCAGAAGTTATTCTAAAGTCTCTACCAGAATAAAGAGAACGGGTGGGGTGATAGACAGAGATGAGCGTGGAGAGGTAGGGAGGTGCTGCACCGTAAAGAGCTTAGTGGGTGAGAACACCCAGTTTGAATTGGATCCTATAATGTATAGGCAGCCAGTGCAATGACTGGCACAGAGCGGAAGCGTCTGAGTAATGGTTAGCCAGATAGGTGACCCTGGCTGCTGCATTAAGGATGGACTGAAGAGGGGAAAGCCAAGGAGTAGTAAAGGAAGAAGGTAGTAAGAAGAAATGAGGAAAGGTGTTGGGGTATGGGAATCTATCATTTCGGACTCCGCTTTCCCCAATAAGGACCAAATTATAGCAGATGATCTCGATTCCAACCAATAAAGCAAGGTTAAAAACCCTTCAACAGAAATTTTTGATATTATATATAAGCTTATATTATCAGTTGTTAATATTGGTTAAACGGGTGGTCTGGAGGCTGAATATATTTTCATAATAAATCCTTATCTCTTTATAGCCCTAATCTACACTAACTTGTAATATCGCTGCATTAAACATTCCCTCTTCTTATCTCTCTACACTAGCTTCTATTGATTTTTTTTTTTTTTCTTGTAGTGAAAACTGAAGCATTTTTTAAGGCTCAACTTTGTATATGTTTAGGACATGTCCTTATGCAGGTCAATCTCCCACCTGTTGCTCCGGTTATCTATCCTTTACTAATTACTAGCTTTAGAGCGTGGTGTTGCCCAGTCATAGTAACTGTTCTTGGTTATAGAACAAAACAGTGATGTCACAATAGATTGTTAGCCTATAACCTTCCATGTCATGTCACTGTATGTGTGCTCTATTTGTCTCCAGAGTTCTACTTGTGGATTTACATTGTGGATTTTCATTTGATTTATTCTATTATGACATACACACATGTTTATACACACACACACACACTCAGATTTAGGTATTAGATGTGTTCTGTGACCTCTGTACAAGATCACAAGTGAACATGTCCCAAATAGCCGGAGGGTGGACCCTCAACAACCCAGGTTGTCTTTTTGGAGGTGATGTGAAACCTACCTGCAGAATCAGATTTTATCTGGAAGTTCAATAGCTGAGAAATGGTTATTTCTCCCCATGTTACGGTACTGATGTTCTCATCCGTTTATTCCAGACAATAGTCATTTGATTACAGAGCTAAAATAGAGGAAACAAATTGCATTAAGTCTGGAAACTCTTTGGCTATGTTCACACAAAGTGCTTTGATTTCACAGTGTATTAATATACACTGCAAAATCTAAATTAAAGAAAGGCAGAGGTATTAAAAATAATAAATAATGAATACTTACCTCTCCGCTGTCTTGTTCGTGCTATTCGGAGCTGAGTGAAGGCCATGTAACCTATGTGACAAGACCTGGCATAATGTCATGGGCGCTGAATGGCTGCTCGTGGTCATGTGATATGTGATGCGCACATCACATGACCATGAGCGGCCAATCAGCACCCATGACGTCTCGCAAGGTCCTGTCGCATTGGTACATGACCTTTGTTCAGCTCTGGATAGCACGAACAAGCCGGCGGAGGGTAAGTATTAATTCTTTATTATTTTTAATACCTCTGCCTTTCTTTAATTTAGATTTCGCAGTGTATATTAATACACTGCGAAATCAAGTGGAGGCGGTCACACATGTCACAGAGGGAAGGAGGAACCAGGATTCTTCCTCCCCCCCTCTGTGACATCAGATCCAGCAGTGCCGGCCCTTTTAGGAAAAAAATGCCAGCTTTGCTGCGTAAAGATTTGACATGTCAATTCTTTTAACACCTGCGCTTTTTCCCATATTAGCGCTGCATACAATTAAACAGTGTCTGTAATTCACTTAGCCGGCAGACACAAGGCATATTGCGCATTTTTGAAAAGCGCGCAAAATGCACAATGTGTGAATTTAGGCTTTGACCCCAATCTAACTTAGTACCAACTCCAATGTGTAATTTACACTATTGGTCTCATTCTATGCCCCATGGGGTCTTCTGAAAAATCCAAGAACTGAGGATAAAAATAAACTTATTCTAAAGCTTCCAAATGTCAACTGTTTTTTGTTTTTTTTTTACATAAAATTTTAAAACAACGTAAATTTCAGAAGAAATGTTGATAATGGTGGATCATGTAGGGATTATTCCACAGATAAGAAGAGGCTGATAGCATTTTCCAAACTAAGTGTGTTTTGCCAGAGTTATTTAATTATTAAACTTCTAAATCGTGACAAAGGGGTTAGGGTGCCCCCCAGAAAGCTAAAGTCACTTTTCTTGCAATAATTATGGGAAAGGGAGAGATAATGGATAAGTCATGTATAAAGGCCACTTCACACGCTACGATATCGTTCAAAAAGGTGTCACATTGAACGATGTTGCTGCTTCACAGAACGTTAATTGGATGACGAACGATAGATTTGAGGTCAGGATCTCTAATTTGTGATAAACGATCCAACGATTTATCATGTCAAGATCGTTCGTTTACACGCAACGACGCACAAACTATATCGTTTGAACGATCACAAATCCGTGATGGAACAGTTGCTCCACCAGCTCCTCTATTTGTGTCCTGAAAATTGGTAACGTAGCTGGAAAAGTAAGAAATGATGTTTCCTAGAGGTGTTCTGGGAAAGATGAGGAATCATTTTATATATTTACTGGAAACCTTTCTTTCTTAGTTCATGGTTTAATATATAGATGCATCCTGCATAACTCACCTCTATTCTGCAGCTGAGCTGGTCTTGCTATCACATGATAAATTATCTGTACAGAAATATGGACGAGTGAAACATTTTTTTAAGTTTCAACTTTCAATATGTTTAAGACATGTCCATAAGCAGGTCCATATTTCACCTGTTGCTCAGGTTATCTATCCTTATTAATTATATGTTCTGTGACCTCGGTACAAGATCAATTAAGAATATGTCCTAAAAAGACAGATGGTGGATACTGAAAAATCTTACCCATACTGTATACAGGTTTTTTTTTATTTTTTATGTGATGTGAAACCTACCTGTAGAATCCAAAGATTTTATCTGAAAGCTCAATAGCTGAGAAATGGTTATTTCTCGCCATGTTGCGGCACTAGTGTTCTCAGCCATTTATTCCACATAATAATCATTTGCTCACAGAGCTAAAATAAGCCAGGGTCACACCTACAAATTTGTTTTTTAAGCCCTTAGAAAAACTGATTCAGTTTTTCTAAGGGTGCCAATAGTGTCCCCTGGGGTCCTGGACTTTTTTTGGAATTTTTGGGACTTAGTAATTTTTTCTCAAAAAAACGCATTTGTTAACGCATGGTGCCTATATGTGCCATGTGTTAACGCATGCGTCTCCCATAGAGCCCCATGTTAAAAAAAAAATGCATGCGTTTTTGGAACGGACCGCAAAAATGATGCTAGCAGCATTTTTGGGCTGCTGCATAAAAACGCATGCGTTTTTTTAAAAACGCACATGCTCATGCGTTAACAGACATCCATTTTTGGACTTTGAAAAAAAATTCACAAAATGTTCCCAAAAACAGATTTAGCCCAAAAACGGATGGTATGTGTGACCCTGGCCATAGAAGAAACAAATACCATTAAGTATATGTCCTGATGCAGGTCAATCTCCCACCTGTTGCTTCAGTTATCTATCCTTTACTAATTACTAGCTGTAGAGGTCGGCATTGCCCGGGCATAGTAACTAACTGTTCTTAGTATAGAACAAAACTGTGATGTCACAATAGAATGTTACCTAAAACCTTCCGAGCCATGTCACTGTATGTGTGCGCTATTTGTGTCTACTGAGTTCTACTTGTGGATTTGCATTTGTTGAACATGGAAAATAATCAGACAGCAGTCAATCATTAAAGTACTAATAAGTACTAATATACTAATTGTAGTCTACTCTCCTTACTACAGTGTGTGTGTGTGTGTGTGTGTATATATATATATATATATATATATATATATATATATATACACATTCAGGGAAGTTTGTTGAAGACGATGACTTCTGGAAAATGCAACACACTGGGACATGACTCTCAGTGAAGCAGCAGCCAAACCCTAAAGCAATTAAGACACTTGGTTTCTATACCTCTGGATGTGTGTCCACATTTCTGCATTTATATATATCTGTCTGATACCTCTTGATCCTTAATAAAGTGTCTTTTCCTATTTTTAATCTTTGATTATATGGACTTTTTGATCGGTTATTCCCTTTATTTTGCCTATAAATTAGACATAACTAGGACATGTGCCCTATTATTTTAGTTTTTTAGATTCTATGGATTCATTACTGTATAACAACACATTCTAAAATGAGGTTGGAGATACAATGATATCATATCTGTCTTTCTAGCTGAAGGTGTCTGGATGTATCTTGAATTTGCATCATCTCTCCATCAAGGGTGTGTTCCACTTGCATTAGTTTCTTTTTAAGATCCTTCTGAGATTATAGTGAGACATCTGGTATGTGGGCCTTGCTTTGTAGTCATTGTATATGTAGAAAATGTACCGTATTTTTCGCACTATAAGGCGCACTGGATTATAAGGCGCACCCTCAAAAAATGACTTTTAAGCCGTCTTGGTCCATATATAAGGCGCACCGGATTATAAGGCGCACCATATTACCATAAAAAAAAAAAAAAGCTCAGACTCCAGTATCCCTGTGTAGCCTCCCATCACCCTCCAGCATCCCTGTGTAGCCTCCCATCACCCTCCAGCATCCCTGTGTAGCCTCCCATCACCCTCCAGCATCCCTGTGTAGCCTCCCATCACCCTCCAGCATCCCTGTGTAGCCTCCCATCACCCTCCAGCATCCCTCTGTAGCCTCCCATCACCCTCCAGCATCCCTCTGTAGCTCCCCACCACCCTCCAGTATCCCTGTGTAGCCTCCCATCACCCTCCAGCACCCCACACAGTCAGACACACACACACTCAGACACACACACATACACACTCAGACACACTCACACACACACAAACTGATTTTTACTTTTTATACCGGTACTTTTGCTTACTGTACTGTGTGGCAAGGCCACCTCTCAGCTCGCGTGGAGCCCTAGCAGCCAATCACAGCGCTGGAGCCCACAGCCAATCACAGCGCTGGAGCCCACAGCCAATCACAGCGCTGGAGCCCTCAGCCTAATCAGAGGCTATGGGCTGACGTCAGCTGGCCTCGGATTGGCTCAAGGCTCCTGGGCGGAGCTGTGATTAGCTGATGGGCTCCTGGGCTGTGAGCGCGCGCGATAAAGCGGCGGCACCGGACACCAGACAGCGGGGACGGCGGCTGGTGATCGCGTCCCCGCACAGTGATGGAGGCAGGCACCGGCACCAGCATGGATGGCGGGGACGGCGGCTGGTGATCGCGTCCCCGCACAGTGATGCGAGGCAGGCACCGACAGCGGCTGGTGATCGCGCCCCTGCACAGCGATGCCAGGCAGGCAACGGACAAAGGGGGATGGCGGAGACGGAGGATATTGCGGCACAAAGGTATGCCTTATTTTCTGGGGGGTGCCAATATTTGCAGCAAATGGCACCCCCTTAGCACTCTGGGAAAAATCCGTATATAAGGCGCACTGCACTATAAGGCGCACCTATGATTTCTGGGAAAATCTTAGTCTTTTAGGTGCGCCTTATAGTGCGGAAAATACGGTAAGCACAAAGTATTTGGTACCTGGTGCGTTTGAGTAATAACAGCCTGTGAAGTATGAATGCGAGGGCAAGTTCTTCTGACTCCTGCCATTTTGGATCCTGTCCATTCAGTACACAGGGAGAGCAGTATTAGGTTGGAAAGACACTGTCTGAGTGACATGCGAGTTACTCACACGAGTCACGTATCATTCACCCGGAACGACCCCTGCCTCTTTGGACGGGATACTGTCAGTGGTATGTTTTTCTATGTAGCTCCACTGCTCCCGTCCGACCGGGAATGATCTGAGACTCGTGCGAGTTACTTGCATGTCATTTGGACAGTGTGTTTCCAGCCTTACTATTATCCTTGAGCTAAAAAACAGCCCATTATTTTTAGGCAGCGGCTTTGAGTTGTCTTAATATCTCAATCTTGTGCCAAATAAACACATTGCTAAACAATGATGATTTCACACTTGTTTTCAGCACCATTTTTTCCTTCCCGACTCTCAGTAATTAGTTGAGACATCTTCGTTATATAATTAGGCAGAGTTCCCAATTTAACAAAACATCATATGAATCATGTTTAAATGCCGTTTGAAAGCTCCTTGATTTGTTTGAGGGGAAAGGGACATTTCACTTTTCATTTGTAGAGAAAGACATGCATTTGCTTTAATTTTTCTAAGAAAATCACAAATGGTGTTTTGTGAAGTGATAACCCTATCCATCCCCCTCTCCTGTGACTGCAGCGCGCTCTGCCTGCATGTATAGAAGATCTGGAAATATATTCATATTTTCCGAGAAGTTACTGGTGTGTGACAGTACATGCAAATGCAAACAATGCACAACCAATGTCGTTTCACCTTGAAAAGACTCCAGTAAACCTTTTATTCTCTCTCAGATATTCTCATTTCCCAAAACTACCTGCTTGGAGTGTGGGTTTACTGTTCTGGAATGTCAAATATTGTGACTGTGTATGTTACTGTACTCTTCTATACACACCTCGTGTCTTATGTGTATGGGGTCACTGATAAACAAGGGGCACTAGATGACCATATTGCCTCACATTGACAATCATTTTCTGGTTTATGTATTCTTTGTGTAGTGACTGGTTTTGCAGGGCTGTATAGTGGATGTGTCCGTTAACAATGGTCCCTGTGTTAGTCTTTCACTGTCAATATATGTTGACATGATCGTAAATGCTCATGATCATTGGGAGAGCATTAATCTCCATTTTGCCAGAACTCTTATACTTTGATGACTAATATTAGAGGTAAAAAGCTGCATCTACTTCCAAGGTGATCCCTTATTTTTAAAAATTTAGAATTACTCTTCTTTTTAGGGATATCTAATGTGTGGATTCAAATTTGAAACATTTTATGATTTATATCAAGAAAAAATAAAAATGAACTTTCATTTATCTTTATGTGGCTGTATCATAAAGTGTGTATGCATAAACTGGAATTTTATAAATAAGGTTACTCCGCTAGTGTCCCGTTTTGTACGGATCCGCTATTAGTGAAAATGCAGTGACATTTGCTGTCCCACCAAGTCAATGCATTTCACCATTTTGCATTCAGACGCTGTGTTTTTTAGGGATCCGATCTTGGGTTCAAGAACAGATCTGTAAAAAGAATGAGCATGTTGTTTTTTTTGCATTATCTTCTGCACTTTTACTCACCTCTCCGTGCTCCCACAGTGATCTCCGACAATGTCCTCTCATCCCAAAGGCTGCAGGACCTGCGAGAGGACATGGCACTACTCCATGTGACTGAGCGATGTCCGTTACATGCGCTTAGAGGCACCGAACACTGTAGCCTCCGGGAATGAGAACATCGCTGGAGATCACCATGGGGGCAAGGGGATGTGAGTAAATAGCGCAGCAGCATTCCCACTCACAAGGCAGTGTTTTATGAGGAACCGTTTTTGGTGCAGTTTCTGCTCCAAAAAGGATCCTCACAAAACGCAGCCAAAACACTGTGTGTGAATGTAGCCGAATAGTTTATAGATCTTGTCTAAAAATAAATTTCATGTACGAAAAAGAGAGGTCATAAAAACGTATTCTGAAGATTGAAAAGTGATCCCCTGTCATTGGGATAGGGGATGACTTCCCAATAGGTCCTGTCCCCGTGGACCACAATCAATCCCGAGACCCTTGTAAATGGAGTGGTGACTGAGCTTGCATACTGCCGCGTTGTTCATTTTGCCATTGGAGATAGTTGAGGGCTGTGCTAGAGTGCTTGTGCTCATGATTGTCCACAATCAGGATGGTATCTGCTTCGTGGATAGGGGGATAACTTTACTAACTTGAGAATGCCCTTTTAAGTTTTCACACAATTCAATTTTAAATTCAGTCTCTTTTTTTCAGCAGTTGAGGATTCAGGCTGATGCAGTGTTTGATCTCAAGAGAACACATTTATAAATCTGTAGGCTGTAATAATTATGGGAAGATTTAAAGTCAGAAACCTTATTTCCTGCTGACTTAATAAAATATAGAAATTACTCCACTGTCAGGGATGAGTCTGTCAATTTGTCCCAATAACAGAGATCAGAACATAGCTCTTGATTAAAATACAATTTGTACACACCATCTACAAACATACTGAATTTACGCTACATGATCAAAAATATAAGGTCACAGGATTATATTATGTGCTTCAAAGTTTCCACCGAAAATGTTAAAATACTTAGGCTATGTGTGCACGATGCGTATTTAGTACAAATTTTGCTGCATATTTGGTGTTTATATGAAGCAGATCTGCACTATATATGCATCAGCATAAATTGCAATGAAAGTCAATGTGCACTCATAACACTCTTCCCCAATGCTGTGGGATTTACCGCAGCAGAAATAGTGTGTTGTTTAGTGCGTGAAAATCTGCAGCATATGAATTCTTGCTGTAGGTTTTCCCACTCTATACACAAATTCCCCATCTCTATCTCGTCCAGGGCAAGACTTCCCCCTCAGAGAAAAGGCTTGTGCCCTATGTTATAGTGTGTTAATGTGATTAAAATTTATTGGGAGCATGTATACAATATGTGGGGACCTGGCGAGGGGCTGCATGATTGTTTTAAAACCACTACTTTATTAGAAACACTGTTTAAACTGACGTCTGCGTTTGCAGCAAGAGTGGGGACTTCTCTGTCTCTTCTACGCAATTAGCGTAGGAAACAAGGTATGCCTATTCTGAAAGTTCTGTACGCACTGAACTGTCAGAGTGGGCTTAGGAGTGTGATCTAAGCACATTCTGATAGTTCTGTGTGTTGAGAACTTTCAGAATAGGCATAGCTTGTGCTCCTACGCTAATTACGTAGAAGAGACAGAGACGTCCCCGCTCTGGCTTCAAAAACCGACAGCAGTTAAAACAGTGTTTCTAATAAAGTAGTGGTTTTAAAACAATCATGCAGCCCCTCACCAGGTCCCCACATATTGTATACAAGCTCCCAATAAATTTTTATCACATTAACGCACTATAACATAGGGCACAAGCCCCTTCTATGAGGTGTCACTAAACATGAAATCACACAGGCAGGACAAAATTCTGCACCTTTGTGCACCAAATACGCACCAACAAACGTATCGTTGGCATGACATCTTTTTTAGTGCAAATTTTGTCAGAAAGTGCAGATTCTTGTCTCCAAAAGTCCATACCTACATTTTGTCCATCGGCATATAGCCTTACTGTTGTGTATGCAAAAAAGTATCAGAAAGTGAGCCAGGTCTTTGGCGCTTGATATCTTCACCATTGCCAATGACCAAAATAAATGCACAAAAAAGTTTAAATTGATAGGATTTTCCAATTTTTTTCTTATTTAAAAATGGTTGTAGTTTTACATATTTAGTAAGTGGAAAATTAAAATCAGTATTAAAAATATTGCTACAAGTTAAGTCAACTAAAAGGTGGTGTTTTATTTTATCAGAGATATCTGCTTTCATCCCCAATTCAGACACTATTTTTTCTTCCTTTGAGCTCACCATCCAGTGTGAAAAAGTAGCTCAAGCCCGTCTTGCTCAGAGGAGACAGACTGCAGTCTATTATCCTCTATGAGAAGGGAAAGAGGAGTGAGGAGCAGGGAATTGAGGCATACAGAAAAACAGAGCTTGATTCAGAGCAACACAGCTTAGCTCTGTTGTACATCCTCCATGTAGCTTCAGTCCTTCTCTGTGAACTAAAAGGTGAATGGAGAACAGTAATTCCCCTCTCTGTTCTGTGCCGTTTGTGAAAGAATCACTTCAGCTTGTCTCCTCTGCATGCGAAGGAGAAAGCGGATGAAAATGCCAAATACCAGCCACTTAATGGGTAGAAATGGTTTTCCTCATGTCAACACACTGAATGACTCATTCTGAAAGTTCACTGTTTATTTCATTGCAGCCAAATGGTGAATTCAAAAAAGTTAATTTTTTGCCTCATTGATGTACACTCTGCACCCCATCTTGATTGAAAAAAAAAATACAAATATAGACATTTATGCAAATTTATTAAAGAAGAAAAACTGAAATATCTCATGGTCATAAGTATTCAAACCCTTTGCTCAGACTCTCATATTTAGGTTGCATGCTGTCCATTTCCTTGGATCCTTCTTGAGATTGTTCTACTCCTTCGTTGGAGTCCAGCTGTGTTCAATTAGACTGATGGGACTCGATTTGGAAAGGCACATACCTGTCTATATGAGACCTCACCCTCACAGTGCGTGTGAGACCAAATGAGAATGATGAGGTCAAAGGAACTGCCCAAGGAGCTCAGAGACAGAATTGGGGCAAGGCACAGATCTGGCCAAGGTTACAAAAGAATTTCTGCAGTACTCAAGGTTGCTAAGAGCACAGAGGCCTCCATAATCCTTAAATGGAACAAGACAATCCCATTATTTAAAAATGTACAAATTCCAGTGCATTTCATTAATTATAAAGCAATTGTTAGTTTTGTTAAAATTCTTAATACGGTTCCTCATAACATATGGATTTCATACATATAGAACCATTGAATATATATATTTTTCTAGTTATATTTTTTTTTGACTATTTAAAAATGTTTTGGAATAAATCCAGCAATTCTAAATTCTCAAGAAGAGGTGAATTAAATCTATGAAAGTATATATAATTAGGGTATTTTTTTCTATATACAATAATAAGTGGAAGTGTTTTATATCTAGATGTTATTTTTAAATAAGCAGTCAGACGAAAGATGTGAACTTACATTAAATTGCTAAAAAAAAATGTAATTTGCTTCTGTGCAGAAGAGCGATAATTACACATTATGTACAAATTGTTAGTAACTACAAACAACCCAAGATGTATTTGTTATTGCCAGACAAAAACCATGCTTGAGGTCTTTCTGAATGTCAACAAAGCCGCGCTGAAATGAGTTTGCAAACAGGATAATCCATCATTGATGGGTAATGTACTTTTGATGTGAAGTAGAAAAACAATGGATGGTAGACAAAAAAACTCATTTGTTTGATACTTGTTTCACACACAGTAGTAGAGGAGTGTAACCTCACTGTATGCTGGCAAAAAGCCACGTCTGAGTACAATCAGACAGACAAAAGTAAGATATGAGGCCATCAATGTATCTTAGTGCTGTGTTCAGAATCCATTAGTAATCAGTGTATGGCTCTCTGGGTACATTAAAGGTGACCGAATGGGGTTCCAGTCCAGCTAGAAGAGTAAATCCATAAGCTCGGCTCTCGTCTTGATAAGCGGTAAAGTTGATTTATTAATGCAATGTAAAAAAAAAAGTGATGATGATTCAGTCCTTTTTCTGGACCTTCATGAAATTACAATGGATTGCAAGGAAGATAGGCAAGTTATTGATGGCGCAATGGTAAGAGCAACATCAGTCCGGTGTATAGCGCAAGACTGAAACCATTAGCTTTTTTGAATTGTATAAATATAGTGATGAGTGCTCGGACTCAGTTTGAGTAACAAGTATAATGGAAGTTAATAGGGAACTCAAGCATTTTTTCAGAAGACCCCATAGGAGGATTGGGGGACAGGAAAATTGTTAAAATGGATGGAAACCACTCAAATGGAATGGAAACACCATGGGGAAGATGTTTGGATGCATCTCTGACTTCCAAGTCACTGCTGGGAAGTAAATAAACAAGAAAAAAAAGTTGTGGGGTCACCCCCATGTTTTTGATAACCCGCCAAGAAAATACTAGCTGCAGACTGGTATATTTAGGCTGCGAGGGGCCAAATAACCATGGGCCTTCCCAGGCTGCTGATAGCAGCCCACAGATGCCCCAGAATTGACACATCTATTAGATATGCAAATTCTGGCACTTCACTGGGATTCCTCCTGATTGCACTGGTGCGGAGGTAATCAGGGTAATATTTTTTTTAGGGTTGCCATCAGCTGTGAATTTCCAGCTGGCTTCAAACCCAGGGGGTAGTAATGGAGTGAATCCTATCACATTCACACACACTACTAACACAGTAAGTGCAAAGTGAAAAAAAAGTAATACCGGGAAAAAATAGTCTATTTGAATGAAAACTCCCCCGCACATTTTCTCATTCACCAATTTAACAAAAATGTTCCCGCATAGTTTTGTGGGATCCACGAATGCAGCTCTGGTGACTGTAAATAGCAGTGAAGTGCAGCTATTCACAGGTGCCAGGTTGTGACTACAACTCTCATCAGAGCTGCAGGGTTTTGCTGAGCACAGCATTGACCAGGCAGCTCTGGTGGGAGGTGTCACTACTCAGAGCCTGTGAATAGCTGTACTTTTCTGCTATGCACAGTCGCTGGAGCTGCATTCAGGCATCCTGGATTACGATGATAATAATAATCTTTATTTATATAGTGCCAACATATTCCATAGCGCTTCACAATTCACAGGTTTATATTTAAGCAATCATGAGAAACAGTTAAAAGAAAATACAATACAAAAAAGAGAAGAGACAAATAACCATGGGCCTTCCCTGCCTGGTAATATCAGCCTTTAGCTGTCTTCTTTACCTTACTTTATTTAAAATAAGGGGGACCTCGCAGTATTTTTTTAAATTCATTTATTATGTTAAACAAGGTTGAAAACGCCTTTTAAAGCCACATGAAAGGCACTAAAGGGGCAAGCATATCGCCCCCTAGTCTCATACAAAACCTGAAGACTCGATGCATCTGACCAATTACAGTAATTACCGTTTGTGTCAAGCAATACCTTTGTTTTTTGGCTGTCTAACATTTGGGGTGAACACCCGCAATACACGAGCATTCCTGATCACCCCAATGATAGAGTATCAAGCGTATGCTCACTGTTTATAATCAACTTTACCACTCAAGTTGCATGCTCGATATCCATGTTACGGGATATGGGAATGAGGTCTGTGTTCAATAATCACAATTTCTGAAATTGTTTCAAATATTGAAACTTAAAGCGGAACGTGACATATTTAGTACTTCAATATTTTTTGTACATTTCTGCAATTTTATCATTAGGCAACTGCTGGGAATACAAACTGGTTTGAAATTGGTGAATACATTAAAATTCAATGTATAGCACAAAACAAGCGTAGTAGAGAATGACAAACTGCTGCTTTTGCTCATTTGAGCTTTTCATTTAACTTCAATAAAGCTCCAGCATCTCCCAAGCAGGGTTCATTGGTGACATGTGCATCCTGCTTTATAAATATGACCCATGTATCCGCATTTCTATGTGATCTTCTCAATTTATTCACGATGGCAGCCAAAATAAATTGTTAGCAATTTCACCTGCATCTTTGATACATGCAAAAAAAACAAACAAGCAATTCTGCAAATTGCTTGAAGCCAAGTTAGTGAATTGACAGGAAACGTAGCAATTATAGCAAATTGCCAACCTAGAAAACATTAGAGGGAGGGACAAATTGGTTCCTGGCTATGGGTTATGTTTTGCAGTGCTCCCTGTCAGGTGCCCACAAACAATTATATTTTACTTACGGAATGTATTTTATCTTATTCCTCTTTTGAAATATAACTACTCCTGTAAAGGGGACAGTCCAATGTGAATGCATGTTTGATTTCCTTACATCTAATGTGTAAGACCCATGGTCTTGTTCCTATGCTGTACAAAAACTACTAGAAAAAAAGCAGCATTAGAAAACTTACCATCCATGCCAAAGACAGAAACCAAATGCACTTACAGGATGCAGTCAGAACCCAATTGTGGAGCAAGCCCAGCTGCTGGCTGATGAGTGCATATGCAGGCCTAGTGTATGCATGGCAGGTCGCCTCCCACATTTTGTTGGTAGAGGTGACTCATCAGCCAGCAGCTGGGCTTGCTCCACAATTGGGTTCTGACTGCGTCCTGTAAGTGCATTTGGTTTCTGTCTTTGGCATGGATGGTCTTGTTCCTATGCTCCAAGATTAAAAAGATTTGGGCTGCTTTCACATCAGCGGTAATTTGTCATTTGGCACAGATGTCATCGCACCTGCTGGATCTGCTGCTTAACGGCCGACTTGCGGCTCGAATCCGGGTAACGCCATTCATTCTCTATGGGGCTTGTGGTCAGGTGCGGCAAATGCGGTTTTGCTGGATTCGGCACTTGCGGCACCGCAAAAAAATGCTGCTAGCCACATCTGACTGCAAGCCCCATAGAGAGAGAATGAAAGGGGCTTGCCGGATTCGTGACGCAAGTTGGCCATTACTACGGTAGGCACATCTGCCACGAATTACAAATTACCGCTGATGTAAAAGCAGACTAACAGGTAAAAACAAGTCCTTAAATACATATTAAATAAACACAGCAGTCTCTCACCTTCTGTGGGTTTAGTGATTATTCCTTCCATCTATAGCAGTAGAGCCGCTCAGCGATTGGCTGCAGGGTTGATGGCACTGCTGCAGGCAGTTAACAGGGTCAGCGGTGGACAGCCAGGGAAAGTGCTTAGAGCCATGTGTAACGGTAGAACAAGTTCCACATACCTGTTTTACATCTGTCTCCACGATCCTCTGACTCCAGGGTTACTCATTTAACCCTGTAAAGCAAATTCTTACTGTCGAACACAGTTTTGCACAATTATATTGTTTTTCTTACCTTAATATAATGTTGCAGACCTATATTCAATCTCCCAATGTTGCCTTCTGGTTATTTGGCTACAGTGTTTTCTCTGGTGATTTGCATTCTAGGAAGTGTTTGTTAGGGAAATAAAAACTCCAGAAAGCATTGCCGGTGAGATCCTTGTAGAACAAGTGTTAGGAGGATAGGAGTAGTAGTCGGTGCTGCAGGTATTAGATTCAAGAAAACCAGACAACGACATACAGGATAGGACCATGCAATTTATTCTCAACCTCTTCATCAGGAGACCCACAATATTAAATCACATAGACTACTACGGCTATCCTCCGATAAGACCCTATGTAGAAACTCGAAAAAGTTGGATGACGGCTGGCGCTATTCTGACACCACCTGGGGCTCGAGACTATCGATTCAGGTGTGACAGATATGTGGAAACCTTGCCATAGGCCACGTTCAGTATTTGGTAAGTATTTGTAAGCCAAAACCAAGAAGTGGGTAAAGAATGCAGAAGTGGAGCACGTGTTTCTATTGGGGTACGTACCCACGATGCGGGGGAGCCGTTGATCTCTGCGGGTGAATGCAGCTGTCCTTGACCACAATCAATGTTCTGGCCTCACCGGCTTTTCACTGTATTCACCCGAAGAGATCCCAGCCGTCTCCACTGGAATAAATTGCAGGTTAAGAAGTTTCCCCGCTTGTCAGTTTACGCTGCAGAGAAAAGGGGCACAGTGAACACAGGATTTCTCCAAATCCTATTATCATTGCTTGTGCTGTAGAACACAGTATAACCCACTGTGTCCAAACCGCTGCAAACACCGATCCTGTGCACTCGCCCTTATACTGATATTGACTTACAAATACTGAAATAAAAAACTCCCCAAATACTGAATATGTGAACATGGCCTTGGGCACATTTTCTAGTAGATTTGTTGTGTGCATGCCAGTTTAAATAATTTAACCTGAAATGTAGAATATAACCCACAGTATCAGCTGAAGGTTCTAACAGTCTGACATCTCTTCAGTTAAAGAAAATTTGAGAAGGAAATTCCATTTTTTTTGTTTATCAGGGATGTAGTGGGTGATTTTTATAGCCGGCTATCTTATTTTAACTGTTTTACAAGCACATTCTGAAAAAATGATGTATTTGTTTCTCAAGCGACAGCCCATTAATCTGCTTTAAACTTTATTAAGAATGACTCAGATATTCTTTCAGCAGAAACTTTCTGCTTGAAGTTCCAGCAAAACATCTGCCTTCTACTGATAGTATTTATTACTCCTGTCTAATTTGCCTGGGAGGAAACCTGAAGCATTAAAGATCTTTACCTTGTGCCAGAACTGTCCGTGTAATACGTACAGCACCCCCCCACCATTAAACATCCCACAAGGAAACCTTATTTACCGAACTCTTCAGAGTTTGTTTGCCTAGCTTCGTTCTTATGTAGCCGATAACAAAAACGGTACTTAATAACTACACTGAGCAAATACGATGTGCTACACATGGCTGGCTAATATAATTTATCTCTGATTAAGCCTATTATATTTCCGATCACTTTACTTGAATAGACTTTTTGCCAGCCATGAGCTTATTTGACTTGAGATAAACAGTAAGTTAATAATGTGTGAAAGAGCGCAAAGTCTGCATTAAAATATTAATTTTACTAAATGACTTGCCAGCTTAGTACTCGAATAGCAGTATTATAATCATTATTCTGCATATCGGCAGGTTAGAATAAACATTGACTTTCTCCTGTGCGGCAGGTTTGTGGTTGTACTAATGCACACTACCAGGATAAATGAAATGCATTAATGAAAAATGACACACAGCTCTCAATGTGCAGACCCCCTATTCTATCATTAATAACCTCCTGCAACTCTAGAGCCGTCGGTAGCCCCATATGATTAGGGTTCATTATCCTAGTAATCATCATGTACTCCTAACACTGGTGAAATATAGCATTTGTTAAACAGTTGCATAAACATTAGTACAAGTATATGTGAGGGGTTTATGCTGAGCTGTGGAGTTACTTAGCGAAGCATTAATCAAAATGCATTAATTCTACTTGTGCTGCCAAGCTCTAGGGAGACCACTAAATTTCATGTTACTGTTTAAAGGATTGTTACGCTGGTAAACACCAGAGTAAAAGCTTCTTCTCCAAAATGGATAAAGATAGGGTTGTACAAAAGTATTGTTTTTCATTTTCCACACTTGTAATTGCACTTTATTACCATCCCCATCTGGTTTGTAATGCCGTTGGAGTACTTGCCATGATGGCCAGGGATCTCTGTACTCCGGTGTCTTTCTTGATGGTGGATGCTCCTTATCACAGTTAGTTATAAAGTTATTTTATAAATCTGGATAAAACCCTATTAAGGCTGCTTTCACATCAGCGTTTTACGCTGATCGCGGCAGCTGCGGTGAAAAAAACGCAACTGCCGCGATTACCGCATAACGGCCGCACTTGCGATTCACTTGCGGCAAGCCCCATACCGTGTCTATGGGGCTTGCGGCAGGTGCGGTATCGGCACTTGCCGCACACTTATCACAAGCCCCATAGACATTGTATGGGGCTTGCCGCAAGTGAACTGCAGGTGCGGCCGTTATGCGGTAATCGCGGCAGTTGCATTTCTTTCACCGCAACTGCCGCGATCAGCGAAAAACGCTGATGTGAAAGGGGCCTTAGATGTGTTTGTTTATTTTTGGGTACATTTATGTAACATAACCAACATTATTACTAGATAATTGAATTGATTACTGGATATTTGTCTCAGAGTCTTATTTGCTAAGGCTGCCTTCACACTGCATAATTTTCACATCCGTGTGGTTCCTTGAATTTCAAGGACCACATGAACAGACAGTGATCTGTTGAAAAAGATGGCAACTGGTGTCCACCAACCGTTTTTTTTTTTTTAACGGATCCGTCATCAGTTACCAGAGATAGGGCTGGGAGGATCTGTACCTTCTAAGCATGCTCAGTACAGCAAAACAGATCCGTTTTTTTCACGGGTCCACGCTCCATAGACATCCATGTTATTTGACACGGGCAACTACGGATCCATGTCTGTCCGTTTGTATCAGTGATTTTCAAGGCAGCTCAAAATCTGAACACTCTCCGGTTCTGGGTGCATGAAAAAAACGAACACAAATGGATCAGTGACAAAACTGACAAACACAGATGGCCACTTAGGACCAATCCATGCCCATAGGGATACATGGGAGGCCAAAACTGATCAGTGGCTATTAGTTTTAAAACTGA
The DNA here is from genome assembly GCA_033576535.1 of Allobates femoralis. NCBI lineage: Eukaryota > Metazoa > Chordata > Amphibia > Anura > Aromobatidae > Allobates > Allobates femoralis. The sequence goes on along the minus strand of JARQOC010000002.1, from coordinate 591,908,466 downwards.
TAGATATGGATCATAAATTATGCAGTGTGAAGGCAGCCTGAAGCAATGTAGGTTGAACCGATGTATCTTACATGTAAGGCCCCCTTCACATCATGATTTTTTCCTGCCCATGGGGATCATGTTTTTTCCAGGACTCCACAGATAGGAAAGGACAGGCCCGGATGTGGACTCTGGATGCCATTTCTGTGTCCAGATCTGTGATTTTCAAGGATCCCAGACACAGAAAGATCTAGGAGGAGCCCGAGCCTGCAAAGCACAGGCAAGTGGTGGTGGCGCTGTGATGTCACACAGAGGAGGTGTGGGGGAGAGGAAGAATCCTGTGTTCCTCCCCCCATGTGACATGTTGAACTGTAGTTTTGTTTTCCCAGTGTATCTACATACACTGTGATATCAAAATATAAGAGGAACCATGTATTAAAAAAAAAAAAAACCTCTCTGCTGGCTGTTCGGGACCCGAAGAGAAGACGTCTGATAGCTGACAGGACCTTAAAATGTGATTGGCCAGTAGCGATCAGGTGATATGTCACGTCACATACCAGCTAATCGCTACCGGCCTATCACATTTTAATAACATTTTTAAGGTCCTGGCAGCATTCGGACGTCTTCATCTTGGGTCCCGGAAAGGTGAGCATTTTTTATTTTTTTTAACACATTGCTTTATTTAATTTCACTTCAGCAGTGTATGTAGATATACTGCTAAAGTAAAATTACACTGAGTAGATCAGTTTTAGTGTACTGAACATGCTCAGTACACTAACATTGGATCTGGGAAACTATTCTGTTTTTCCTCGATCCGATCTCCATAGACCCCCCATGTTATTTGAATCGGACAGCGTCGGATCCAATGCTGTCTGATTCTGTCCGCTGTGCCCAAAACTGGAGCAGTCTCCAATTTTGGGGATGCGAAAGAAGCGGATGGCCATTAAGGACTAATCCGTGCCCATCTGTGCCTGTAGCGATACATGGGGTCCAAATCGGATCTGCGGCTATCTGTTTTTACAACGGATAGCCACGGATCTACAAAAATCGTGATGTGTAGGGGGGGGCCTAAGCTCTTATCCACAAAGAAGCAAACTGTGTCTTTGGTGCCACCAGTAAGTAACAGAGTACATCAATGTTTTAAGCACTACTGAATTTGTTGGCGCTATATATAAATAAAGATTATTATCATTTTACCCACTAAACAGCCTTTAATCATAACTAGAGATGTTATCCAGAAATGCACATTTTTAGATGGCGTGTGGTGAGTTATTGTTCCTCAGGACAGAGCAGTGTGCTGGTCAGCGAGATAGCATGGATTCAGCTTTTCAGAAGTGTGGGCTCTCATACCCTGCATTGCTGACACAATAACTCTGAGATGATTGTCTACAGATTGGTGTCTGGTTTGGCTAATAACTCTTCTCATGTTAATGGATCATACATTGACTATTATCTACTTCAAGAGATATATCTTGCATCTAGAGAAGAGCTAATTTGTATACTTTTTCCCAAGGAGCATTACCTATAAAGCCTTCCATACACATTTGTTGACTGTCTGGCAAACAATTCTTCAGCCCATCTTGGCCGGTTCTCCATCACACTCATACTCCTATATGCTCATTCCACTTAGTGCTTCTTTGTACATTATAGAAGACCCGTTGCTTTCATGCTTGGCGGCAGCTTATCTCTGCTTCAACAAATGGATCAGCAGTTCGAAATTGGACTTGCTGGATCTTTAACTCCCACAACAATTGTCCGTGCCCCCCCATACACATTAGATAGTTGGCTAAACCTTGTGATATGTTGTCATACTTTCAATATTGGAGACTGGGTTAGTACACATTACCATCTTAGTTTGTGGGCGTGGCACAGGATTTCTATTTTCAGCACAGTGGAATAAACATTCATTTTTAAATCCACATGGACATGGAGTTCTGTATAACAGAATATGGGGTCTAGGAGTAAGACCCCCTGGGGGAAGGGGACGGGGGTTTGGACATAATTATAGCTTAAAATGGGCAGCATTGCATAATAGTTTTATCATTTGGAAAGCCTCAGTGTCTAGGATCATGCCCACCAAGACTGGCATCTTGCCCACTAACTAAGCAGCAAGTATGCAGCTTTAATTATGCAAAGGGGGCTTCACCCCTGTATTGCCACCTCTATTATATTTCCGTTTAATGTCCACATAGACTGAAAAATTAATGTTTATTCCACTGTATCGCAAAAGGAAATGTTGGACGACGCTTACCACCTAAAATTGGGACACCCACTGACTACCGTTTCCCGATACTGGAAGTATGCCTATTTGTGAATGGGAATTTTTATGTATTTAATACAGGATAGCCCCATAGTATCCATTTTGGATGATTTAAAAAAAAAAATATGGAGTCAGTATGAACAGAACCTTAAAATATGATTAGCAAGTAAGCGCTGAAAAAGAAATCTGCAAAATCCATATTTCCAGGGACCGTCTTTTCTTAATTTAAGTTTCCTAATGCGAGACTTTCACAACTGTAATTGCTCTCATTCCCACAATGTTTTGAAGCTCCCCTTTACCTGGAGCCTTGTAGTGTGATAATTACTGTGGTCGTCTAGTCAAATATTATGCTGTAAAAATTAGCAGAGCGTGCACAAGCATTACACCGCTATCTGTATTTCTATCTAAAGTGGAAGCTCATTCACATTCCCTCTTTCAGCTTGATATGTGTTGCTGAAGGCATCAGAACCCAGAACGGTTAAAGTTTCTATTAATTATACATTTACAACTGGAACACAACAGTAGTGGCTCATTCTAATCATTTGCATTTTTATTAGCCATAGTACTTCGTTTTGCTGGGATTTAGTCATTTAGTTTACAGCATGAGTTATTAACAGACAATAAAAGAGTTTTCCTTTGAATATCATGATGTATGAATCCATTACTTATATTAAATAAAAAATCGGCTTGTGAAGGAGCGTTGGGTATGAAGATATGAAGCCACTGTGTATTACGGCCTGTCCTATTCCAGCACTGTGTCTTGACATTTAGCATTGCCAGGCTCAATATTTTAATATTGTTGTGTACAACATGAACTTATAGCGCCGTCTGAAATATTTAATAGAAGAACTTGAAGGTTATTGCTGTATTTAACCAGCATTTTTCTCATAGGCTCACACTAATGTCCCTTACAGCCACAGGCAGGATCTTCTGGGTATCTTGAAGTAACAAGTACTGCCATAATTTTTCATAGATTGGTTTATGCTATAAGTGATCAAAATGTTTTATATTCATGTTTGTTAACGCTTGAGAAATAGTTATTTTTTTTTCAACAGTGGAAAACGAATTGTTCAGATATATGGCTGGCTTCATGCTAGCGTTCCCCTCCGCAGCGTGTTGCGGAGGGGAACCACAAGCTGAGCAGAGGCACCGCAAGTCCCTATGTTTAACATGGAGACGCAGGTGCCTGCGCTCTGATGCAGATTGGCATGCGCACCCATTCACTGCCATATATGACTTGTACGCAGGCGGATGCATGCATACAATTCACACACTATCGTTCGCACCCTGAACTCAACGTGTCGCGTTCCTGGTGCGGACGAGAATGCATGATTTGTGCGCAAGCATCCGCCTGGGTACAAATCATACATGGCAGTGAATGGGTGCGAATGCCAATCTGCACCCGAGCGCAGACACCTGCATCCCCATGTTAAACATAGGGAGTTGAGGTGCCTGCGCTCAGCTTTCGGTTCCCCTCCGCAGGACGCTGCGGAGGGGACCGCAAGTGTAAAGGCAGCCTATTTCTGTTCACATCACTAACAAAAATAGATAATACATAGTTGGAGCATGGTACACCGAGCAATGCTATCTAAACAGGCATACATCAATGATATCTCAGCTTTGATATATATGATTTACTATGGGGCTTGACAAAGCTTCTACAAAATTGATAGTAAGGCTATGTTCACACTGTGTGCTTTCGATCCGTTTTTGCAGTGAACACATCACATTTTTGGAATCCCAGCAAACTCAATAGGTTTTCAAGTTGTCATTCAATCTGCATTTTTGACCTGATTCATTTTTTTGGGTGGAAAAGTGATCCATAAAAAGAATGAGGATGTCAATTCTTGCTGCGTTTTTCTGATCCACTTTTCCCATTGAAAGCATGGGCAATGGGCTTAAAATCGCAGCTGTAAAAAAAGCAGCCGAAACAGATGACAAGTTTCTGATGGATTTTTTTGGAAAATATATCCAGCTGAAAGAGAGAAAAAACGGATCTGAAAAAAACTGATTAAAACTGCACAGTACGAACATAGCCTTAATGTACTATGTAATAAAGAAACCGTTCAAAAGCCAGTATCAAAAGTGATGACGTCCTATTCCTCGGTCACCTGAGTGATGTATTCACTATTTTGAGCTGAAGTTTGCATTACAGCATGAGAAAAAGAGGCTATTGATTAGGTACTACCATGGTGACTGATTGATTGAACATCATAACTTCAAGTGCCAGCAATGACCAGCTGAGTAGCTGTGCTGGAGGAGTTTCATGGGATTAGTATTTGTTATATCTATATTTAGTAGAATACCCTATGTCATTGGTCCCCAACCTTTCTGACCTTGACAGCCATATTTAACTCTGAGAGAGAGTGACATCCATCCCCTTCACCCTCATAGTAGCAATAACCAAAACCCCCGTTACTGGTTGATTGACAAAGCTTTCCCACATAAATCACATTGAGGTAATATGCTTACATCCAGGGGATCCCACCTTCCCCCATTTCGTATTCTTGTCTTAAAGGCGTTGTCCGGTCTAAAATGACAAGTCTGCAATTAATCTGTGTCATTCTCTGTGACTGCACAATTTTAAACCCTCTGCACTGTGTGTTATGAGGATTCTCCGGTGTCTGAGCCAGGACCGTTGGTCACATTGCCATGAGTGTGCAATATGGAGACTCCCAGCAAGAATCTGACTAGATGAGTGCGACCTTGGTCAATGCAAGTGCATAGACAGTTGATGATGGTCAGAGAAGTTTCAGAGGTCTGCAGCTTACCTATCAGTACATGTCAGCAGCACTCTACAATTGGAAGACATGCGCAGGAATAAGGAGCCTAGTGGGGGCAGAGATGTCTTCAGTATTGCGAGGAGAGATGTAATAATTGATAATGTTACATAAAGAAATTCGAATGTAAAGGGAACACACAGCCATCAAAACATTTTCAAAACACTGTGTTTTTTTCTTTTTCTTTCAAAGTTGATGACAAAAATTTAAATCGTTGTAGTCCACGAATTTGTCCATTATTATAAAGTCAAAAAGGCGCACCAATAGATCAAAATGAAGTATTCTGGAATCCATTTAACACCACACCTCAGTAACATGCTCCGCTCTCCATTAATGGAGATATCATGAAACAGGAGTTGGTGTGGAGACGCACCTGACATTTTGGAGTGGAAACTTTTTTTCAAGTGTCACTTTTTCTTTATTTTTTTAAGTGATACTGTAGATCACAAGAGGTCACAGACTGACCTATCTACACCAGAGAGCATGTACGGACAGATGGGCATACTGGATATCATACAATGTCAGAGACTGACCTATCTACACAAGAGCATGTGTACTAGATAGATGGGCACACTGGAGATCAGAGACTGACCTATCTACACTAGAGAGTGCATACTGGGAAGATGGGTACACTGGTTATCACATGAGATCAGAAACTGACCTATCTACACCAGGGAGTGCATACTGGGTAGATGGACATACTGGAGATCACAAGAGGTCAGAGACTGACCTATTTACACCATAGAACCCATACTGGAGATCACAAGGGGTCAGAGACTGACCTATCTATACCAGGGAGTGAATACTGGAGATCACAGAGGTCAGAGACTGACCTATCTATTACCAGGAGTGATACTGTAGATCACAAGAGGTCAGAGACTGACCGTTTCTATACCAGGGATTGGAATACTGGAGATCACATGAGGTCAGAGACTGACCTATCTATAACTGGAATGTGAATACTGGAGCTCACATAAGGTCAGAGACTGACCTATCTATACAGGATGAATACTGGAGATCACATGAGGTCAGAGACTGACCTATCTATACCAGGGAGGGGAATACTGGACCTCACATGAGGTCAGAGACTGACCAATCTATACCAGGGAGTGAATACTGGAGATCACATAGAGGTCAGAGACTGACCTATCTATACCTGGGAGTGAATACTGGACTCACATGAGGTCAGAGACTGACCAATCTATACCAGGGAGTGAATACTGGAGATCACATGAGGTCGAAGACTGACCGATCTATACCAGGGATTGAATACTGGAGATCACATGAGGTCAGAGACTGACCTATCTATACCTGGAAGTGAATACTGGAGCTCACATAAGGTCAGAGACTGACCTATCTATACCAGGGAGTGAATACTGGAGATCACATGAGGTCAGAGACTGACCTATCTATACCAGGGAGTGAATACTGGACCTCACATGAGGTCAGAGACTGACCAATCTATACCAGGGAGTGAATACTGGAGATCACATGAGGTCAGAGACTGACCTATCTATACCTGGGAGTGAATACTGGACCTCACATGAGGTCAGAGACTGACCAATCTATACCAGGGAGTGAATACTGGAGATCACATGAGGTCAGAGACTGACTCATATACAGCAGAGGGTGTGTACTGGATTGCTGGGCATGCTGAAGATCACATGACACAATCCATACATAGATTTGCTGCATGCCAGCTCAGCAATATCCATAAGTTTCTAACAGACATGATTTCCTTCCTATACATTGTACCTTAGGTAATAAAGTATTTGAAACAAAATGAAAAAAAAAATAAAAATTAAGGCATGTTACAAATAAAGGAGTAAGTACGAAAAAGAAATTCTCTAGTCTGCAGTGTAGAAGGCCACACACTCATGGATGCTTTGGAACATTTTAGACATTGGTAAAATAACAATAAGTAAAAAGCAAGTGGCTTAAAGGGAATCTGTCACCAAGTTTTTTCCACCCCATCTAAGAGAAGCATAATGTAGGGGCAGAGATCCTAATTCCAGCGATGTCACTGACTGAGCTGCTTGATATCATTTTGCTAAAATCACCGTTTTATCTGCTGCAGGTCTAGGAGTTATGTAAATGTTGAGCTCTGATTGACAGCTTTCTGTCCATGTACAGTGTACACAAGAAGCTGCCAATTAGTTGTTGGGGCGGGGTTATACAGAGCTCATGAATATGGAGGACTGCATGGCAGCAGGTTACAATTCCTCTAATAATAATCTCCTGCTGATAAAACGCTGATGATATCAAAATTACACTAAGCTGCCCAGTACGTGGCACATTGTTGGAATCGGAGTCTCTGTCTCTACCTTTTGCTGCTATCAGATTAGGTGGCAAATGCTGGTGATAGATTCCCTTTAACTAATGGCTTTATTTTGAAGGTTTGAGGTTAAAATATTAATTGTCTAGTTAAATACCAGAATGCTAATTACTGAAATGATGATTGCTCGGCAACAAAAGCAGTCAATATGTGAGAGTACAATTAAAAATCTCGGAAGACAAAAACAGCAAGAGGGTTTTCTGCCAACGGCGGATAATTAAAAGGACAATAAGTGAATCTAGATGTAGCAGCCTAGACTTTATATGCATCATGTTATGTATAAGGTGTGTACATTTCTAGATGTATTTTTCTAGAACATCTTATTACAAGATTCTCAGACTATGGAAAGCAAATAATATACAATACAACAAGACTTCTGCACGTTCTGTAACCGGAGAAGCTGAGCAGTCCCCTGCCTCGAGTAGCTTAGTTTAATTAGGTAGGAAACAAATTGAAACAGTAGGTGTTAATTTAATCTAAAGCTTTAAAATGGGCATGCTTGTATTTCGATATTAGGAGCATCTATTTATACTGATGAAAATCAACGATACAATATCTGTTTTTAGGATGAGCTGTATGTACAGATGTATATAGAATAGAATTTTCTTGATAACCTAGACAATTTATATTTCACATTATGTATTTACAACACTTTCATATTATATAGTATTAAATAATCCCTAAATTTGGAATAAACCAAGTAAGAAATTGTCCTTAATATATTACAGTGGCTCCATGTTTCATTGATTCGGGTCTCACTGGGTGTAATAAGTTTGTACTTGCTTTTTTTGTGCTAGTCTTCTTTAGCCCACTGGGAGTGATGACCTCACAAGATCTGGAGGACCATATATTGAAGACCACTAATCTGTAAAGTAAATCCTTGAACACATTTGCAAAGTGACTACAGTCTCAAGTACATTTTCCACAAACTTTTCTGAACCCAATTTGCTGGTGATCAGCAACAGTGAGTCCCTGATGGTTGTCATCATTTTGGAGCTGGAATATAACCACCCTATGTAAATTAAAGCCTTAACAAAAATGTAATAAAGGGAATCTGTCATGTCCTTTTTTGTTATTAAACCACCATGTTATGTAGATAATGTAGTGTATTAATTAGCTTTTTTTTATTTTATTTTTTAAATCATTGTATTCATTGCAAAAAAGAATTTTAGATACTTACACGTTTTATTAGCTAGCTGGACAAAGAGTCAAGCAGTCATCCGGCTGGTTAATAGTTATCAATTCAGTTAACTGAACTTTGTTGCAATGCCGAAATTCAGAAAATGCTGAAAGGACCTGTGTGATGTTACGCCCATATGACTCTAATAGGTGGAGCTAAGTATACATAGACCCAGGGCCAACGTCGGCACCCAGGCAAGTGTCGGGGCCTGGACTGCCTAGGATCCCCACTCAGTTTGCCACAGGACAGTGACCCTTGCACTGCTTCCTCCTGTGGCTGTAGTTCCCTGAAGCTGTGCATTTGCCCCTCACAGGGGCCCTCTGTTCCCTGTGCTCTCTCTACCCCCATGCTTTCCTTCCTAACCTGTGTGAGAGATGGCCGCTGATCACAGTGCCTGACTGTATGAGCAGGGAGCAGAACTCTATGATCTCCTGCAGGAAGTGCAGCACAAGAGTTGTATGAGATTATAGAGTTTTGCTCCCGGCTCATACAGACAGGCACTGTGTTCATTGGCCATCTGCCATACAGGTTAGGAGGGAAAGCATGAGGGGAGCACACAGGGGGCGGGGGTACCCTGTCAGAGACAAATACACATCTCCCAGTGTCCCACATCCATCAGGGGGAGAAAGCAGCAGGGGGCAGCGCACAGGGGGGCCCCTGTCAGGGGCAAATACACAGGAGCCCACAACCATCAGGCATCGCGTACACACATTAGTTGACATGTTTGGGGCACCAGTGCTCTGCAAATCATGTAATGTGCCCAGTGCTCTGCAGATCATATACAGTGCCCGTGCTCTGCAGATCATGTACAGTGCTCAATGGTCTGCAGATCATGTAATGTACTCTGTGCTCTGCAGATCATGTAGAGTGCCCTGTGGTCTGCAGATCATATACAGTGCCCCATGCTTTGCAGATCATGTAATGTGACCAATGTTCTGTAGATCATGTGATGTGCCCAGTACTCTACTATTCTGCGGCAGCTGTGTGCATGTGATGAGCATGGGCTGCTGAGCATTGCACCCCACCCCGCTAGCCCTGCTCTGTGCACTGGCTGCTGCATTGTGCTGAGCGCCGGTGTGCTCTGCTGTCTGTGCTCGACCATCTGGTGTGCTCTGCTGTCTGTGCTCGACCATCTGGTGTGCTCTGCTGTCTGTGCTCCACCATCTGGTGTGCGCTGCTGTTTGTGCTCCATCATCTGGTGTGCTCTGCTGTCTGTGCTCCACCATTTGGTGCGCTCTGCTGTCTGTGCTCCACCATCTGGTGTACTCTGCTGTCTGTGCTCCACCATGTGGTTTGCTCTGCTGTCTGTGCTCCACCATCTGGTGTGCTCTGCTGTCTGTGCTCCACCATCTGGTGTGCTCTGCTGTCTGTGCTCCACCATCTTGTGTGCTCTGCTCTCTGTGCTCCACCATCTTGTGTGCTCTGCTGTCTGTGCTCTGCCATCCAGTGTACTTTGATGTCTGTCCCCTGCCGTTGTGTGAGCTCTGCCGTTGTGTGGGCATTGCCGTCCATGGGCTCTGCCATCCGTAAGCTCTGCTGTCAGTGGTCTCTACATCCGTGGGCTCTGCTGTCTATGCTCTGCCGTCCGGTGTGCTCTGCTGTCTATGCTCTACGATTCGGTGTGCTCTACTGTCGGTGGGCTCTATTATCGGTGGGCTCTTCTGTCTATGCTCTGCCATTCGGTGTGCTATGCTGTCAGTGGGCTCTGCCGTCCATGGGCTCTGCTGTCTATGCTCTACCAGTGCACTCGTCTCACATTATTGATGATGATGATGATTATGATGATTATGATGATGATGAAGAAAGTCCATTAGCCCCGCCATCAAGGGGGCGGGGCTACACGCGAGGGAAAAAAAACTCAGTTTAAATGCTGCAGACAGGGAGAGAATGATTGGCAGCGGTGGGCAGATTACACAGGCAGGGGGTGTGAATCTGCCCTTGGCTGCAGCCCTAGCCACCTCCTTAGTGGCTGTAGCATGTAAGTTTTCTAACTGTATTATCTCGGGGTACAGGGCTGCTCAGGTGCTGGGTGACCCCTTGCCTGCATGCTGGAGACATGCTGTATCCAGTGCTGTAATTAGATCATCATGCCTGGTTTGGTGACAGGGTCCTCTTTAAGTAGCACTGAGAGCAATATATGTACATGTTACAGTGGTATTCCTGCAATTGCACATCGTATGATAGCAAATGTAAAAAAAATACCGTATATACTCGTGTATAAGCCGAGTTTTTCAGCCCACAAATTGGGCTGAAAAGTCCCCCCCTCGGCTTATACACGGGTCTATACGGTAATGCTGTGGGGGGGGGCTGTGACCGGGAGCTGGAGGAGGCAGGAGGGGGCCGCGGTGACCGCAGGCGGTCACGTGGGGCCGCCTCATTAGTGCAATGAATATGCACGGCATCCCCCCGTCCATCAACGGCGGGGGGATGCCGTGCATATTGCACTGCACAGCCCCCCTCCTTAATATGGGTCCCCCAGTATTAATAAACAGCCCCCCCTCCTTATCATGGCCCCCCAGGCTGCGGCAGCTGTCAAAATAACAAACAGTTTATACATCACCTTCCGACGCAGCTTCTCCGCTCCTCCGGTCCTCCGCTCGCCGGCTTCTTCTTTCTTCTTGTGCCGGTGTCATGTGACCGGGCGCAGGAGATGACGTCATTTCCTGCGCGCGGTCACAGAAGTCGGCACAACAAGAAAGAAGAAGCAGCCGGCGAGCGGAGGACCGGAGGAGCGGAGAAGCTGCGTCGGAAGGTGATGTATAAACTGTTTGTTATTTTGACAGCTGCCGCAGCCTGGGGGGCCATGATAAGGAGGGGGGGCTGTTTATTAATACTGGGGCTGTATATACCTCTGGGGCTGCTGGATAGTACCACTGGGGCTGCATATACCTCTGGGGCTGATGTATACTACCACTGGGGCTGTATACTACCACTGGGGCTGTATATACATCTGGGGCTGATGTATACTACCACTGGGGCTGCTTGGGCTCCTGTATACTACCACTGGGGCTGATGTATACTACCACTGGGGCTGTATACTACCTCTGGGGCTGTATATACATCTGGGGCTGATGTATACTACCACTGGGGCTGCTTGGGCTCCTGTATACTACCACTAGGGCTCCTGTATACTACCACTGGGGCTGCTGGGGCTCCTATATACTACCACTGGGGCTGCTGGGGATGCTATATACTACCACTGGGGCTGCTGTATACTACCACTGGGGCTGCTGTATACTACCACTGGGGCTGCTGGGGCTGCTATATACTACCACTGGGGCTGCTGGGGATGCTATATACTACCACTGGGGCTGCTGGGGATGCTATATACTACCACTGGGGCTGCTGGGGATGCTATATACTACCACTGGGGCTGCTGGGGATGCTATATACTACCACTGGGGATGCTATATAGTACCACTGGGGCTGCTGGGGATGCTATATACTACCACTGGGGCTGCTGTATACTACCACTGGGGCTGCTGTATACTACCACTGGGGCTGCTGGGGCTGCTATATACTACCACTGGGGCTGCTGGGGATGCTATATACTACCACTGGGGCTGCTGGGGATGCTATATACTACCACTGGGGCTGCTGGGGATGCTATATACTACCACTGGGGATGCTATATAGTACCACTGGGGCTGCTGGGGATGCTATATACTACCACTGGGGCTGCTGGGGATGCTATATACTACCACTGGGGCTGCTGGGGATGCTATATAGTACCACTGGGGCTGCTGGGGATGCTATATACTACCACTGGGGCTGCTGTATACTACCACTGTGGCTGCTGTATACTACCACTGGGGCTGCTGGGGCTGCTATATACTACCACTGGGGCTGCTGGGGATGCTATATACTACCACTGGGGCTGCTGGGGATGCTATATACTACCACTGGGGCTGCTGGGGATGCTATATACTACCACTGGGGATGCTATATAGTACCACTGGGGCTGCTGGGGATGCTATATACTACCACTGGGGCTGCTGGGGATGCTATATACTACCACTGGGGCTGCTGGGATGCTATATACTACCACTGGGGCTGCTGGGGATGCTATATACTACCACTGGGGCTGCTGTATACTACCACTGGGGCTGCTGTATACTACCACTGAGGCTGCTGGGGCTGCTATATACTACCACTGGGGCTGCTGGGGATGCTATATACTACCACTGGGGCTGCTGGGGATGCTATATACTACCACTGGGGCTGCTGGGGATGCTATATACTACCACTGGGGCTGCTGGGGATGCTATATACTACCACTGGGGCTGCTGGGGATGCTATATACTACCACTGGGGCTGCTGGGGATGCTATATACTACCACTGGGGATGCTATATAGTATCACTGGGGCTGCTGGGGATGCTATATACTACCACTGGGGCTGCTGTATACTACCACTGGGGAGGCCTGTATACCACTGGGGGGGGCCTGTATACCACACTGCTGGGGCTGTATACCTGTGCTGGGGTCCACCCTCGGCTTATACACGAGTCAATAGGTTTTTCCAGATTTTTGGGGCAAAAGTAGGGGGGTCGGCTTATACACGGGTCGGCTTATACACGAGTATATACGGTACTTTATTTTCATAAAACATGCAAAAAAAATGCAGTAAAATCAGAATAGTATAGAGGGCACAGCCACATAGAAACCTAAGCTGGAAACTTCATGGATAATTAGCGATACATCATGAATGCACAGTAATTGAATGGTTAACCTACCCTGACAAGTATATAGTTGAAGGGCAGCATGACATGAAACCCAGCGAAGAGTGAGGAGTGTAAAAAAGCTCCAATGTATACAATGAATAGCCAGTAAGTATAGAATACTGTATAAACAGGAAATAAACCATGAGATACAACAATACCGCAAAGTAAACCAAAAATAACAGAAAAGTAGTAATACACAGAAGTGATTATGACATTTAATATACGCTGACATTGCAATGCCCACAGTACATACTAAACAGCCAGCGATCATGTAGGTAAAAAATGCAAGTGTGTATTTAGTGCGTTTCCGCAGTGGTAATGCATTAAAAACACGAGTAATACACACTTGAAGTTTTGCTGCAGCCAATGGGTAACAAAAATGGCAAACATTACATACCAGAGAGCGAAATACCGTGGCATTAAAAACTTGGTTAAAAAAAAGCAAGAAATCTAATTTATATATTATTGCAGAAATGCTGCAACATTAAAACCTTGCTGAAAGCTTCTCATAGCACTTTTGGCAATAAATTACATTGTGGTTATTTAAAGAAACTATATACAGGTAATGTGCAAACAGCACTGTTGCATTTTAGTCTTTGATAAATAAAATGATGTTTCACCTTTAATGTTCGTACATGCCTTATGTCTAATGTTGACATTTCAAAGCTGCATGTCGTCGCATTATGCATGATTTATTACCGGAAAGACAGATTATGTGGAAAAATACCCATGCCACATTCAATCACAGGAATTAAACTCATAATTACCAGAAAAACTTAGTGAAGACATAAGTAAAATATAATAATTCACTTATACGGAAACTGAACCACCTTTTCTCATGTTCCTCTGATATACAAGTACTTACTGTGTTTGTGAATTTGAAGTTGTAATATAGAACCTCTGTACCTTGTACCTCTGAAGGAGCCGCTGTGCCTCTAAAAGACGCCTCCTGTACCTCTGAAGGAGCCGCTGTGCCTCTGAAGGAGCCGCTGTGCCTCTGAAGGAGCCGCTGTGCCTCTGAAGGAGCCGCTGTGCCTCTAAAAGACGCCTCCTGTACCTCTGAAGGAGCCGCTGTGCCTCTGAAGGAGCAGCTGTGCCTCTGAAGGAGCCGCTGTGCCTCTAAAGACGCCTCCTTTTACCTCTGAAGTAGTCGCTGTACCTCTAAAGATTCCACCTGTACTTCTGAAGGAGTCCCCTGTACCTCTGAAGGAGTCGCTGTACCTCTAAAGGCGCCCCCTGTACCTCTAAAGGAGCCGCTGCGGTAGTTAAAGAATACAGCTTCTTTATAGATCTTAGGCTGCTTACATATCTACGATACTGCCCGTTTGCGGCAGATGCAACAAAATATGTTAGATCTGCCCAGAATCAGCAAAAACGCTGATGTGAAAGGTCCCTTACATTCACTTTCATGATGCTGAATTGCAGTTGGTTAGGAAAGCAGGTGTGCGTGAGAAATGACAAAGAACCCTCGTCCTAAGGATTGCAAGGCACCCAGTGTTTATAACCTTTGTGATCATATTCTATCTTCATCTTTTAGCTCACAACTGTGACTTGCCTACAAATTCTCCATCTCCATATAGAAATCCAACATTTATGTTTCTAGGCACGTATAAAACAAAAAATTTTGCATTTAACCACATATTTTTGTGGTTTTATGTATGTGACATGTTCTCAGAGAGCTAGAAGATATAAAGGGAGACAAACGAGGCACAAATAGTGCCCTATCACTGTCGTTTCGTGAAAGGTGCGTATGAAAATACAGGTACACTAACCTGTACCAGTTGTGATCCCCACAACTGGTTAGTAGGCGTTTTGCATGTGACAGCTGCCGCTGGACCTCCACCACCACTTCGCACGTGGGAAGAGAATCAGGTATCAGGATATAGGTGTCCATGGTCCGCGCTGCTGTCACCGGGTGATTATCCCTGGATGCTTCAGTTGGTCCCCCAAAAAAGACAGGATCCTAGGGGTGATGTGACGGTTCCTTTATTCCACTTCCACCAACGCGTTTCGGCGCCCCTCTTGGCACCTTCCTCAGGGTATAGGACACCTATATCCTGATATCTGATGTTCTCAGAGAGGGTATTAATACTGTTTCCTTCTAGCATTATAAGGCATAAATACTTTCTCTGAATTACTTGACAAGCCCTAAATTGACCATATTACCACATGATTCCAAAATATACAATTTGTTAATGCAGTACTCCAGTGGTTTTTTTTTTCCGTTTCTTTCAGCACTGTAATGGTGTTGAAATGCAAGTCTTCTTCCGCCACCTTCATCTGTTTTCAGTTGCTTCGGTTGGTCTTCTTTGAATTGTGACCTGCCGTCAGCTCTAGTGTTTATAGATCACACGGAGATCACAACTCATTACAAGAGCCTCGATCTGTCCTCGTTCTGGCTCTCAGCGTTGCATTACGCGCTTGTGACGTAACTTCTGACCAGTCATAGGTTACGGGCAAAGATGATGTTGTGGACCAGAGCTGCGCTGATAAAGGAGGAAGACACCGACAGATGAGTATAAGAGCCAGGACAGGGGACTTAGATTTAAAGTGGCACTCCAACGCCCGGAAGAAAAAAAAACTAGAGTGGTGCGGTAAAGCATATTGTGAAGAGGGAAATAAAGGAGTACACTTATTTTAATAGATACTTTATGGAAGAAAAACATTAAAACATATTTTTTCTTTCATGCACAACTTTGTAGACTTTTTTTTTTTTTGCTATCTAGCAGTTTCCCAGATTGCTCTGTAATATCACACATGGTTTACTAAAACTTTACAGACCAAATCATCATCTTCACAGCATGAATACCTCGAGGCACCTTTATATTTTAAATATATTCTTTTTACAGCAGCTTGAGCAACACTTTATTACTTAGACCTGAATAATTATTTCTGCTTCCCTGCTTGTTAAGTTGGTTACAGGTGTGCAGGCATTATCTGTTAGAAATATCCCTTGGGGTTAAACAAGCGGCTGGCCAATATCCGAGCTACAGGAAGCCTCCGTGTGTTTGTAACATAAATCATTCTTGAAAATTTGATATGGAATATGTTTTACTGTCTCTTTTATTAGAATGTGTTATTCTTTCTCATCTATACTGTTCTAGAAGGATACATCTGTCAACTGTTCCTCATATCTCCATGTTCTGAGCACAGTAACCATATTAAGGGTAAATTCCTCATCTCAGTCCAATTCACTTCTCTCATTCTGCCATTAGGGTCAATTTCTGTGTTACTATGCTTTATTGTGTTAAGCAGAAGGGCAAACCAGAGCTTGACGGGAACACAGACATGGGGAGAGCATTTTACATGAAGGATTTTGTTAATTTACTATTTTTTGGCTACTAAAAAGTACAATAAAAATACATTGTTTTGTTATTTGACAAAATCATCAGATATTTATCTAGCATAAAACGTGTCAGTAATGTTCACCGGTCAGGATCTGTCTCACATTTGTCGTGTTTTTTGATGACAGCTGAAGAGTCCTTCAAACTCTTTAGGAACAGTAGGCTTCTTATCAAATTTGGCACATTTTGCTCTTCATCAAGGCTGGTGTGCAAAACGCCTGGCTTGATGAATTAGGGTTGCATCATGTAACCTGTCTGTCTGCCTCTAGCGCCCTTCTCCTCCTCTCCTCCCTCTCCCTATTCCATTGAAATTTATTATCAACAACTGTTTTATTGCCTTAATTATGTAAATGTGTAGTAATCGGTCCAGAAAGAGAAAGATGTTCTAATATATCTAATATATCTTGAAAAAAATCTTCATTTTCTTACCTTCACCAGTACTATTGACTTCTGTAAAACAAAATCCCCCCTCTTTAAAGGGGTTGCCCACTATTCGGACACCCCTTTTTCAGTTGCTGTGTTTTCCCACACTTAAATAACAGCAATACTCAGCTCCATTCCATTAGTGTTTTATCAGTACTTACAAAACAGAAAAGTATCTTCTTCATTCCTTTTCTGGTCTTTCTAATTAATAAATATTTACTTAGTGTTGTCTTTCAACCTTGATAATTCTGTCCCTCTCCCCCCCCCGCCCCCCCTTCGTTCCTTTTTTTATTATCTGATCATTTAAACTGCTCATGTTAAGAGTATGTTAATGTGTTTATGTAGTTGTCCTGAGGAAGGAGTCGGATTGACGTGTTGACGTTAAACCACGTTCTTCAACTCTTGTCCGGGATCCTCATTCAAACTAGCAGCGCAGATTTTTATCCACCTTCCTTGGTTTCTTGTTAGCGTTGTTTCTCGCTCTCTTAGCAATCACATGACATTATTATGTCGCTGTATCGTTCAACCAATCAGTGCTGACTACACTCTCCCCTCCTTCAAACAAATTGGACTTCTGGAAGAAGTGAGAACTCTGTATATCTACTTTTTCTGAATAAGAAGGCAGTGAAACTAGTGCTTATTGGCTGCAGAGATCTGACACAATACCTAGTAAAGGCAATGCAGATACCACTGGAATGGCACCTAAGGTGAGTATAGCTTATTATATTACTGGAGGGGAATATGGGCTTGAGAAGGAGTTATCTGACTAGTGGACAGCCCCTTTAATCTTCCACAGGCACTGGTTAGGAAACCACATATAATATTTAATTTTTTAATTTCAGGACTCTTAAAAGGAATCTGTGACTTTTATAGGGATGCGTTTAAAAAAAGAGTATACATAATCAGATGGAAAAAAAAAAAACTTTTAATAACTAAAAAAAATATTACAACGAAAAGAACCACATTTCTCAACTACCATCAAATAGCTTCCAGGCTTTATGACATGCCTATTAATCATTAAAATTGGAGGGGAAAATGAATGGTAATGCATTTAGATGCTACTTCATTACTATTCACTCTGATTCAGGTGGTATATGTTCAGCTAAATAAACAACTGTGATGAATAATAAGAGAAGATACTAAATTTCAAAAGTGGGACTAGTTCAGGCGCAGTCTGCCTGAGAAGCCATAAAGGTCAGATCTGCTCTCCAGAATGTCTTGTGTAATACTGTGAGCATATAAAGACAAGAAATTAACGGGGGGGGGGTGGGGGAGATCTTTAATAATTTGGAGAGGAGAGAGAAAGGAAACTAATTGAGTTGTGCCTGTCAGATTGGGGGGGGTGGGGGGGAAGCTATTAAGAATTCACTTCACTTCATGAGCTGAAACATGATGACCTAAACCTGACAGGAGTGTGCATAAGAGGAAACTAAGCCGCTGCCACACAATTTATTGACAGTTGCTTACATCCTGTGACAACAAAGTATCCAACAACACACCTAATCCTCCCGTCCCTCCCCGTCTGGATTTAGGGACAGTTAATTAGTTCATATACCGTATTTTTCGGATTATAAGACACACTTTTGTTCCCCGGTGCGTCTTATAATCTGAATACGAATTGTACACTGCAGGGGAGGCTGGGGGCAGCTCTGGAGCGTGTCCGGGGCTGGAGTGGGCTGGCTGCAGGGCTGCAGAGAGAGCGGGAAGATCTCCTGCTCCCACTCATTTAATATGCACTGCCGCTGTCCACCTCTCAGTGCTGAAGTTGCACTGAGAGATGGAGGGGGGGAGCAGTGCATATTAAATGAACCTGCACTCACCCCGGTCTCTCTGCAGCCCCTCCATATGCCCCCCCATGTCCTGCATATAGCCCCCCCCACATAATACACCCACCCCCTCAATATGCTGCCCCCACATAATATGCTGCCCCCCTCCCTCCATTAGAAAGATGGTCCCTCGCCCTGCACTCCCCCCATCATTAATATACCCCCCACGCTGGCCGGCAGCAGATAGAGTAAAAAAAAAAGCCTCCTTCCTCACCCTCTGGCGCTAAGCTCAAAGCGTCACCGCCGGCTCCTGGTCTCCATGGTGCTCTGCTTCTTCCGCTCATGTGATGGGGCGATGACATCATCGCCCGATGATCAGGTGCGTCTTATAAAGCAAAAAATACGGTACATATTAGATCATCAGAGGATTGTGCCACAAATGGCCAGCTAAGTGACTTTTACTGCATTTGTGACTTTTATATGAACTCTTGCTCTGACAAACTAATTAGAATATCTTTTACTGTTCCAGCACTAATTAAATAGTTAAGGGTATAGTATTTCAGAGATTTGAAGAAAACCTCTTCAGGCCAACGTGGCTCAGGGTGAAGTGTAAAGCACATTTGCTTGTTAAATATCCCATGTCTTGCCATTCCATTCTCTCTGTTATATCTCATGCTCACAGCTATGTTTATATGAAAGTCTCAAAGAAATAGGAGCAATTTAGATTGATGCTTAATCTTTTTAATACATTGTCAAATAATACTCGGGTCTAGAAGTCCTGTGCTAAAAGGAGCTACTGTAGGATTTAAAATACCTAGTCTCTTCGTACTTAAAGAGGACCTGTCACCAAACCAGGCATGGTGATCTAATTACAGCACTGGATGCAGCATGTCTGCAGCATGCAGACAAGGGGTCCCACAGCACTTGAGCAGCCCTGTACCCCGAGATAATATACTTAGAAAACTTACATGCTCCAGCCATTAAAGCGAACCTGTCACCCCCTCCAGGCATCTAAAGATAACATAGCCACCTTCTGCAGCACTAAGGCTGCATTCTGACAAGGTGTCTATAGCATTTATGCTCCCTTGATTCACTGAAATAAAGACTTTTATAAAATCTGTTTCAAACCTGATCCAAGACCAGGAGGCGGGTTTTCAAGTGTCTGTCTCCCTCCTCTGTGGTGTCAGTCATCCCTCTCTGCTCTCTGTGCACCTCCTCCAGGGCCACATCCCTGCATTACAGAGCTGTGTCAGATCTGCTACAACATAGAGCTGCTGGTATAGGAGACCCCACAGTAGTAAATCTAGCAGGAGGATCCTTAGCAGACAAAGCCGTGCCTGCTACGTAGCTGCCCTTGAGCTGAGCAGGTTTCACTTTCAGTTTCTTGTACCCAGCAGCATTGCTCCGTCCTCAGCCCCTGATCTAAAGTACAAACTCAACTGTGCTGCACTGCTGACAGCTCAAGGGCTGCTACGTAGCAGGCAGTGCTTTGCCTGCTCAGGATCCTCCTGCTACCTATAGATTTACTACTGTGGGGTCTCCTATAACAGCAGCTCTATGTTGTAGCAGAGCTGACACAGCTCTGTAATGCAAGGAGATGGCCCTGGAGGCGGTGCACAGAGAGGAGAGAGGGATGACTGACACCACAGAGGAGGGAGACAGACACTTGAAAACCCGCCTCCCGGTCTTGGATCAGGTTTGAAACAGATTTTATATAAGTCTTTATTTCAGTGAATCAAGGGAGCATAAATGCTATAGACACCTTGTCAGAATGCAGCCTTACTGCTGCAGAAGGTGGCTATGTTATCTTTAGATGCCTGGAAGGGGTGACAGGTTCGCTTTAAGGAGGGGGCTAGGGGCTGCAGCCAAGGGCAGATTCACACCCCCTGCATGTGTAATCTGCCCACCGCTGCCAATCATTCTCTCCCTGTCTGCAGCATTTAAACAGAGTTTATTTTCTCTCTCCCAGAAAGTCTGTTTAGCCCCGCCCCCTGAGACAGGGAGAAAATGATTGGTAGCGGTGGGCAGATTACACATGCAGGGGGTGGGAATCTGCCCTTGGCTGCAGCCCCTAGCCACCTCCTTAGTAGCTGGAGCATGTAAGTTTTCTAACTGTATTATCTCGGGGTACAGGGCTGCTCAAGTGCTGGGGGACCCCTTGTCTGCATGCTGCAGACATGCTGCATCCAGTGCTGTAATTAGATCACCATGCCTGGTTTGGTGACAAGTCCTCTTTAAAGGCAATCTGTCAACAGGCTTTTACTACCTAATCTGAGAGCTGCATAATGAAGGACTAGACACCCTGATTCCATCTGTCAGAGCGATGTCAGTATTAGGACCTTTGACATCAGCGTTTTCGCTGAGTCACATTTTTTCTGCAGATTTTGCCGCATCTTTAGCATATGGGACTTGCAGTCAGGTGCAGCAAGTGTAGTTTTGCCGGTAACGGCAGATCTGGCACTTGCAGTGAAGGAAAAAAAAAGACGCTGCTAGCAGCGTTTTATTTGAGCAGCTGCAAGTGATGGATTTGCCGGCCCGGCAAAACTGCACTTGCTGCACCTGACTGCAAGTCCCATAGAGAATGAATGGGGCTTGCCGCAAGTCGGCCATTATGCTAAAGATGCTGCAAAATCTGATAAAAAAAAAATTACCCAAGTAGGTTTTTGAGCATTTGCAATACAGCCAGGGATTAGAGTGAATTTACGTGTTTGGTGTTTACCGGCTGCTGATCACCAGATGAACAAGCAAAGCACTCCTTATTTGTGTCCTGTGATTGTTCTCTGTACACATTAAATGCAGATCGATAGGATGCTAAAGGGCAGCTGATCAGCGGTCAGGTAGTGTAAATCCGGCGTAAGGGATATGTGAGGGACACAGTGCTCACTAGATGACATCAATTAATGGGGCGGCACGGTGGTCCAGTGGTTAGCACTTTTCAGCACTGGAATCCTGGGTTCAAATCCCACCACGCAAACATCTGCAAGGAGATTGTGTGTTCTCCCCATGATTGTGTGGGTTTCCTCGGGGCACTCTGGTTTCCTCTGATAACCCAAAGATTTATTGATAGGGAGTGTAGATTGTGAGCCCCAATGGGGCCAGTGTCATGTCTGTAAAGCACTGCAGAATATGATTGTGCTGTATAAGCAATGCATAATAATTGTAAAGAACCGGTCCCCTTCTCACGTGACATCTCTTCCAACTTGAGAGCTCACACTGAGTTCTGGGTGCGAGTCACTTAAACAATTCAAGTCTATGAAGTGTCACAACCAGGTTCCATAGGCTTCAATTGTAAAAGCAATTTCAGGCTCACACATAGAGCTCAGTGTGATCCAGAGGCTCGGGATTGCAGTCACATGAGTAAGAGGAAGAGTGGAGCAATGCTAGATATGGGGGAAGACGGTGATCGGTAATATTACTGCACTTTCATTACACTACATATACATGTACACAGGTTTAAGCAATAACAAGTTTCGTCTGAGCGCTTCTTCTTCTGCACCAATAAATTTATTTGTTTTGAGGAATAACCTTTTATTTTTAGTTTAATTAACATATTCATTATACTTATTACAATATTTTAATGGAAAATGTTTTATTTCTGCATTGTAGAGTGAATAATGTACTTGCTACCAATGTCTTTTTAAGATGCTGTACCTATTTTTCTTTAAAATAAACTATTTCTATAAAAGAGTTCAGGCTCTTTCCTGGCCAAGAAAAGCAAATTAAGTTTATAGATTTTTTGAAAGACCTTTAGGAATATCCTTCCCAAGATATTTAAGACATTCATTAGCTTTACTTAAATTACAAGTTACGCTTTATATATATATATATATATATATATATATATATATATATTAATTTTTTTTTTTTTTTTTTAACTCCATATTTTAAGATGTTTTCAATTAAGTTGAGTATATGTATGTATGCATGTATGTGTGTATATCTATTATATAATCACGAATGGGTTTTTTGCCCCTTTTGAGACCACTCGCGCTGCGAGTCAATGTCGTCATGTGGATACGACCGAAGCATTGGCCGCGCAGCGGCCATTGCGAGCAGCTCTAAGGCGACTCGCTATGCCCGCGCAGCGGGCATGGCGAGTCGCCTTAGCAGCGCGAAGCATTGGCCGCCAAGCGGCCATTGCGAGTCAGAGACTCGCTCTTCTAGAATCCCGATGCATCTGCATCGGGCACCCAGCTAGTATATATATATAATATTGTGAAGAAAGCAGCACAGCTCCTTTGGGGTGGAATTCAGTCCAGCCTGATCCACTAGCTGCCTCCAATATTTAAATAACGACTGCAGCACTCCTTTGCTTTTGTTACCTTTCGCCTTTATTGGGCCTTCAGGTGTATTTGGCAACGTTTCGGGACAAATCTCCCTTCTTCCAGCAGAAGGGAGATTTGTCCCGAAACGTTGCCAAATACACCTGAAGGCCCAATAAAGGCGAAAGGTAACAAAAGCAAAGGAGTGCTGCAGTCGTTTTTAATAATTAAATAAATTAATATAATATATTATATTATATATATATATATATATATATTGCTATCCATGATTTTATTTACAATTATTCTAATAATTATTTTTTGTTCATTCATATTGCACTTTAATTGACAGAAATCAACTATTAACACTTATATTTTTGAATGCATTGTTACTATGCAGCATTTTTCTCCACACCTGTGTAAAATCTTTTCCACAGTACCATTGGTGTATATATTTAGATTAGTCATATTTCCAAAATCTATAAACACACATGAATTTGAACAATTTGTCGTTTTGATTTATAAGTATCACAAAAAAAAGCTTCCTACTTTATCATACCCTGCTGCAGCGAGAGCGGTCTCATGACGTCAGGCTTGGCCGCTGAGACTTTCCCATTGTAGCCAATCGTGGGGACTATCACAATCACTATTTGGACGCATTTAGACATCTATAAAAATCAATCATGGACTGGTCCGAGCGTGATAGTGTTATAGAAGTTGTGTATGGAGACCCGCAGCCAGTCTCAGTCTGATTTGTACGAACGTCTGCGTATGCACCTAAAAGATGAGGATTTTACATCTTAGGGGTAAAAGGTCAGATTGCAAATCTCATTTCGCACAGGGGGTAGAAGATGTAAATCTGATAATTACTATTCCTGTTTTCAATGTGCATCAACATTTTGTAATACACCATAGTCTATGAATTATAATCCAAAGATTTAATTGATAGGGAGGAAGTGTACCTGCATAGTCAGTGTGACTGTGAATTGATTTATCTCTAATACCTTTCAGTAATAGCATCTTAACTCCAATGAGGGAACCTTTTACCTTGGAAAACTTTATAGGCAGATAGTTTTAATCTACAGGTAAATAATAAAACTAATTTCACCAACCATAAAACCTGTAGAGGCAGCAGTTGGTAGTTTAGGCTAGAAACTCCGCTCATGAATAGACTTATATTTACAGTCTTTGGTAATTAATCTCTCCAGTTACATCAGGGACATGAAACATGTATTCTCATTATATAATCTATATATCTATTATATAAAGTCTTGTGATGTTATAAGACTCTACCCCTCCATCCCCCATGGCACTAAGAGCTCTTGTGCACTTCTTACACACAGCTTATATCCGGTTCTGATTCAATAATTCATTTTGATGGCAGTAGAGTTTCAATTGCTCCATAACTATTTCTCTTACATTTGATGTTTTCTTCAGAAGCGGGGTGTTTATATAGGGGCAGGTTTTTCATCCTCTATTGTTAATCTTTATATATCCATATGGGAGGAGCTATATATTTTTTCAAATTCAAATCCTTTTCTCTCCCATATTAAGTGGTATTGCAGTTTCATTGACGACTTCCTTGATATGGACATTGGCAGGGGACTGTATGTAATATGTCAAACCACCGACTCCGACTCCTGAGTTTCCCTGACTCCAACTCCAACTCCTTTGACTCAGACTCCCTCATATATGGCTCATGTTTAAGTTATAGATGTATTGTAGTTCAATGGTAACATTAGACTTTAATCATTATTAGGATACAATAATTAAGATTTTTAGGTAGAACATAAAAATAATATTCATATTCTGCATCAAACGACTGTACCCAATTTATTATATATTTTAGGAGTCTTGAGTCGGTCTATTTTTTTTTATCGTGCTTGCCGCACCTGGCCACTAGTGCCATTGAGAATGAATGAGGCATTGCCGCAAGTTGGCCATTACGCGGCACATGCGGCAAAGCTACTGGATCTGCTGCGAACGGCACTAAACGCAGATGTAAAAGCAGCCTAACAGGGATAGAACGAGTTACCAGACAAATCATAGGAGGAGATCCTAGAACGAACATCTTGAATCAAGAATCTTGGTAGATATATCATTTACAAACGAGATTGCCATTGGACATAAACATTAGGCAAGACATCATATACTACTATGACTGAAGATTTATATAAATGTGCTTTATTATTTTTGTGTAACATGCAGGAGACACCAGTCTGAAAGGTGTTAGCTGAAACTATTACATACAGGAATACTTATCTAATAGTAATTCTATTGAAGATCTTGGAGCTGGAATCCTGTCTCTTTTTAAAATTATTTATTTACATATTAAAAAAAACTGTGTGCAGCCAATATAAAGTGCACGACTGAGGGCAATATTAGAGGACCGAACGCAATTTTTTCAAGTACAGTAGTGATTTTATTTTGACGTGTGTGTGTGTGTGTGTGTGTCTGTCTGTCTGGTTAGTCCAGTCCCTAACCAGACTTTATTTTTAAAGTCTGTGTGGATTCGCTGAATCTTGACCTCCGTGGGTTTGCCCATCTCTAATTATCAGTGGAAAATTCCCTGCTCTTAAACTGGTACAAAAAAAAAGTTATTACTTTTTTCTAATGACCATAAGCAGAATTTTTATTATTAACCTTAGATCCATAGCAATAAGCCTTCCCTGATGGATGTTTGTAAAGTGTAAACTGAAATAAAACTATGCATAACCAGCACAATCCACCCCCCTGAATATGTACATTAAGTTGTATATGTGTTATCATATTATCAAGTCTTGTCTTACAAGGACACACAAGAGAATTGTCTCAAACTGGTAAAATAATGCTGCAGTCTACGGCATGGCCAAAATGGATATTCCAAAGATGTAAAGACTAAGAGAAAGCTGTCAAATCACAGACATGGGTGTCACAAAATCAATTCTCCCAATCTTTAGACGTCAGATAGCAGAACTATTGTGGTTTGTGCTGGAAGGAAAAGAATAAAGTTCTGTATCTGCTTCAAACACCAGAGACACTAGGGACATTTATGTTTGTTTTTGCTCAAGTCTAAACTTTGTTTGGTTTGTTAAAGGGAACCTGACCTCGAAAAATGTGCCCCCAGCCTCTATATACCTGTCCCTGTACCATGCTATGAGCTATCTAGCCATCCCTTTGTGATTGTAAATCAATATAGTAAAGTTTAGAAAAGTTGTTTTGATACCTTATGATCTGCGGCTTCTCATTATTTGAGAAGCCGCAAAAGGCATTCCTTTCTGGACCTCCCCGCCGCCTGCTTGTTAATTATTCACGCCCCTATGGGCGTGCTACAAAGCAGGGAGACCGTGCTCGTCATGTAAGGTGCGGTAAAGCTGCTATGACCCTAATCCGGCTTTACATGTCAGTACACCCATTAGGTGTACAGTGAACACACCTCGCGCATGCGCACTCAGCATCGCGAGGTCGTCAGTGCGCCGTAATGGTAAAGCCGGATATGACGGAATTTATGAGAAGCCGCAGATCATAAGGTATCAAAACAACTTTACTAAACTTTACTATATCGATTTACAAGCACAAAGGGATGGCTAGAAAGCTATTAGCATGGTGCAGGGACAAGTATATAGGGGCTGGATGCACATTTTTCGAGATCAGGTTCCCTTTAAGGATGTGTTTCATATTATATTTATTGGTGTATGATTATAGTTATCTCACACACACACACTTTATGTTGAAAGTCTCAAGGCAGAAAAAATAGTCCATTACACAGTTTTTATAATGTTGTAAGCCCATAGTAATTGCTAGGTACAATATAATTTTTAGGTTTTATCTATTTTTACCGTGCTTTGAAAAGAGTCCGATTGCAGATTTTCCAAAACTAGAAAACCAAAAGGTATAAAAATGAAAAAAAACAAACACAAAGCAAAAAAATAAATATGTAGATCCAAGCAGTAAGGGGCTGTAATATCTGTACTGTATACAAATCCTGATATTGTGCAGTCAGGCACAGTGACCATCTTTACTTGCTCACCTGTTCACATTGAGCTTTTAGGCCACGTCACACGCTTCAATATCGTTAACGATCGCACGAACGATCTCCCGTGAACAAGATCGTTCGGTTAATCTTTCGAGATCGTTGGTGAGATGTCACACGTCTAGATATCGTGAACGACGCACCAACGATGTGGCGAGCAGCTATCCTTTGTACAACCCAGCGAACGATACTTGTTCACTGTTGTGAATAGGCAAAGTCGTTCACAAGATCATTATCGCGGTGTCACACGCAACGATGCAGCAGGTTGAATGTTGGTTAATTGAACGACGCACAATGGATTTGAGGTCAGGATCTCAAATCTTTGAGCGATCAAACGATTTTTCACTGCAAGATCACTCGGGTACACGCAACGACGCACAAATTATATCGGTTAAGCGATTAAAAAACCATGACGTTTCAGCGATATCATTAACGATATTGAAGCGTGTGACGTGGCCTTTACATATTTGTCAATTTGGGGACACCCTTGCAAACTGTCCATATACTTAATATACTAAGTCCATATACCTCATAATTTGGGGTGGGGTGTAACAAAGTCAAATATGACCAATTTTTGTGTCCCTGCTTTTTACTGTGTTATGGCCATGTCTGACTGTACAGGAACATGGTCTGATTATACCACATCTCCTGTGCTGAGACAATCATATATATGTGTCCCTGCTATGTACTGTGTAATGGATGTGTCTGACTGTACAGGGACATGGTCTGATTATACCGCATCTCCTGTGCAGGGGAAGAAATAAAAAAAGTATACAGACATCAAATCATAGGATTGGAAATAATTATTTCTCTGGGGTAAAAAAAACATACAGGGAAATGTTTTACCTCACAGTAAGAATCAGCTGTGATCCCATGCTGTAATGCCTGTATATTCTCTTTTTAATCCTCCCTTGCCCAAGGAGATGTGGTATGATCAGACCATGTCCCTGCACAGTCAGACACATCCATTACACTACATAGCAGGGACACACATATATAAGATTATCTCAGCACAGAAGATGTGGTATAATCAGATCATGTCACTGTACGGTCAGACACATCCATTACACAGTACATAGCAGGGACAGATATATAAGATTATCTCAGCACAGAAGATGTGGTATAATCAGATCATGTCACTGTACGGTCAGACACATCCATTACACAGTACATAGCAGGGACACATATATAAGATTATCTCAGCACAGGAACATTTTTATTAATACCATCCAATTGTGGAAATTATTATTATTCTGTTGATTAAAATGAACTTTAAAGTTAACTTTGTGGGAAAACCCCTTTGACTTTAAAAAGAAATCAAAACAATAGTTGTACTGGTATAGAAAGTAGTGAACTAACCATCCAACAAACAAAGGAATGACACTAATATTTTTAAAAATAAAGAAAAAAAATTTTTTTTTACATTTTAGAATAAAAATAGTTAGCATAATGACATTTTTATTCTGGCTTCACTGTTCACTTTGTGCCTGGCTGTGATTCAGGGCTGAATTTCAGTTTTTTCTTTTTTGTTTTCTGAAGACATTTCAGAATTGACCTTTTATAAGCAGCAGATGACGATTTATGTCGTGGATTACATGTGGTGCCTTTGATTGCTAATGCTCAGCCAAATAGTCTATGTTCTTCTGTCATCCAAATGTCTTGGGACATCTGTAAAGCATTCTTCTACAGCAAATAATAAAATACCGCTGCACATGTGCCTCATATTGTCCCTGCCATGTAGTATAAAACTAGAAGAGCAAGGTAGCCTAGATTTATAGCATGTGTATATGGACTGTAAATTACCGTAAGTAATACACTGTGAGCAGAATTATTAGGCAAGTTGTATTTTAGAGAATTATTTTTATTATTGATCAACAACTATGTTCTCAATCAACCCAAAAGACTCATAAATATCAAAGCTTATTTTTGGAAGTTGGAGTGTTTTTTTTTTTAGATTTGGCTATCTTAGGAGGCTATCTGTTTGTGTAGGTAGCTATTAAGACCCAGTCACACATAACGATCGCTCCAGCGATCCTGACAGCGATAACGACCTGCTTGGATCGCTGGAGCGTCCTTACCTGATCACTGGTGAGCTGTCAAACAGGCGCGCTGCCTACATACCTGGTGTTTATCATAGTTACCAGCGTCCTCCCTGCTTACAGGCAGCGCTAAGCAGGGAGAACGCTGGTAACTATGATAATCACTGGGTATGTAGGCAGCGGGCGCTGCCTGGATACCGCAGTTTATCATAGTTACCAGCGTCAGGGGAGTGTCAGAGTGGCAGGTGCCGGCGCCCAAAGCAGCTGAGCTGTACACTGAGAACAGGTACCGCTGCAGCTGCAATCACCAGCCTGCTCCTCAGTTCAGCGTGGGTGCCTCTGAAAGCAACCCCCCAGCTCTGCACTCAGGTGGCAGGGAGGGTTAGTTCACCCCTGCTGGTAACCACGGTAAACACCGGGTATCAAGGCAGCGCACGCTGCCTAGATACCAGGTGTTTACCATAGTTACCAGCCCTGTGAGGTCACTGATCGCTGGTTTCTCGCGGTCACACGCAGCAATGCGTGCTTTCCAGCGGGAAACCAACGATCAAAAAATGGCCCGCAGCACTTTGCAGTGATCAGCGACCTCACTGCAGGGGCCTGATCGCTGCAAAGTGTCACACATAACGATATCGCTGGAGAGATCGTTGTAACGTCAGTTACAACGATTTCTCTAACGATATCGTTATGTGAGACGGCCTTTACCGTGCAGAATTATTAGGCAACTTGATAAAAACCAAATATATTCCCATCTCACTTGTTTATTTTCACCAGGTAAACTAATATAATTGCACAAAAATTAGAAAAAAAATTTCGATATGCAAAAACAAAACACAAAAAAAATTGTGACCAATATAGCCACCTTTCTTTATGATGACACTCAACAGCCTTCCATCCATAGATTCTGTCAGTTGCTTGATCTGTTTATGATCAACATTGCGTGCAGCAGCCACCACAGCCTCCCAGACACTGTTCCGAGAGGTGTACTGTTTTCCCTCCCTGTAGATCTCATATTTAAAGAGGGACCACAGGTTCTCTATGGGGTTCAGATCAGGTGAACAAGGGGGTTATGTCATTATTTTTTCTTCTTTTAGACATTTACTGGCCAGCCACGCTGGGGAGTAGTTGGATGCATGTGATGGAGCATTGTCCCGCATGAAAATCATGTTTTGCCTTGAACGATACCGACTTCTTCCTGTACCACTGCTTGAAGAAGTTGTCTTGCAGAAACTGACAGTAGGTCTGGGAGTTGAGCCTCACTCCATCCTCAACCTGAAGGTTCCACAAGTTCATCTTTGCCCAAACTTGTCATTTTATCTTATGTTTCTTATGTTTCAAAGGTGGTCGTTTTTCAGCCTTCCTTACCTTGGCCATGTCCCTAAGTATAGCACACCTTGTGCTTTTTGATACTCCAGTAACATTGCAGCTCTGAAATATGGCAAAACTGGTGGAAAATGGCATCTTGGCAGCTTCACGCTTGATTTTCCTCAATTCATGGACCGTTATTTTGCGCCTTTTTTGCCCAACATGCTTCTTGTGACCCTGTTGGCTATTTGCCATGAAACGCTTGATTGTTCGGTGATCACGCTTCAAAAGTTTGGCAATTTCAAGACTGCTGCATCCCTCTTGCAAGACATCTCACAATTTTAGACTTCTCAGGAAAGGCATTTGCCTAATAAATAAGCACACCTTATATAGGGTGTTGATGTCATTAGACCACACCCCTCCTCATTACAGAGATGCACATCACCTGATTTACTTAATTGGTAGTTGGCTCTCAAGCCTGTGCAGCTTGGAGTAGGACAACATGTATAAAAAGTATCAGGTGATCAAAATACTCATTTGCCTAATAATTCCGCACACCGTGTAGAAGACCAAATTGATCCAGTTTTGTGTATAATTCTTATAAATAGTTCTTCGGTCAGAAAAGTTTTTTTTAATGTGATTAAAATACTGGACCTTGAGGACAATTGGCATAAGTCTCTCTGAACTCCCGGTTTGTTTCAACACCAAAAGAGGGAGCCGGCTAACTTACTTCATCACATCACTGGTCAGTCATGTAGCAACGCAGAGTAGGTGGGGAAATCTGGTGATAATACATTTTTTATAAATCAGCATTTTTTTTTTTTTTATGTTGGCATACGCCTTTATAATAATTTTGCATTTACTAAACTTTGTGAAAAATAATGAGCCTGTGGGAATAACCCTTTAATCCCTCCGAATACACCCCTCAACAGTCAGCAGCTCAGTCAGCTCCTTGATGAGTCTCCGGATCCTCCGATAGTGGGTTATCTCTTGTATTAGTGGGTAAAGTGGAGACACCCTGACAGGTTCTAGATCAATGTTTCACCCTCCTCTGCCAAAACCTTAACTAATACATGATCCTCTCTGGTTAGCAGGAAAATAACATTTTTTTAAAACAAGAAGACTCAGTGGCTCTGTGGTTAGCACTGCAGTCTTGCCGTTCTTAGGTCCCAAGGATTCAAATCCCACCAAAGACAACATCTGCAAGGAGTTTGAACTTTCTCCCTCCCTGGCTGTACATGGGTTTGTGGGTACTCTGGTTTTCTTCGATACTACAAATATTAATGATGGTGAATTTAGATTGTCAACCCTAAAGGGGACAGTGATGATGATGTCTGTAAAACACACAAAATTTATGGGGCTATATACTGTGGGTACAGAAAATATTCAGAAACCTTTACATTTTTCACTATTTGTTTCATTGCAGCCATTTGGTAAATTCAAAAAAGTTATTTTTTTTTTCTCCTTAGGGCCCTTTCACATCAGCGTTTTTCATAATTCGCGGCAGATGCGGTGAAAAAACCGCATCTGCCGCGTTTGCCGCATAACGGTTCCACTTGCGGCACAGTTGCGGTTTTTTCAATGTAAAGTATAGGCGTACTTGCGGCAGGTGCGGCAAGTGCGGTTTTGCACTTGCGGCAGGTGCGGCCGCGAAAAAAACCGCAGTAAGCCGCGGTTTTTTTCGCGGCCGCACCTGCCGCAAGTGCAAAACCGCACTTGCCGCACCTGCCGCAAGTACGCCTATACTTTACATTGAAAAAACCGCAACCGTGCCGCAAGTGGAACCGTTATGCGGCAAACGCGGCAGATGCGGTTTTTTTCACCGCATCTGCCGCGAATTATGAAAAACGCTGATGTGAAAGGGCCCTTAGTGTATACTCTGCACACCTTCTTGACTGGAAAACAACAGAAATGTAGAAATTTGTGTAAATGTATTAAATAAAAATTGATATCACATGGTCATAGCTATTCAGACCTTTTACTCACACACTGATATATAAGTCACATACTGTCCATTTCCTTGTGATCTTCCTTGAGAAGGTTCTACTCCTTCATTCGAGTCCAGCTGTGTTTAATCTGATACAGTGCTGTGCAGTTTAATTGGGGCAAAGCATTTTTGTACGTAAAATCGTAAGTTACCAGTCAGTTATTCAAACCAGTTTTAACTGCTTTAACAGGTGTGAGTGTACAACATTGAGTAACAAAATGTGGTTTGACTGGTTTTAGTCAGAAAATAACAGCTAGCTGCCCCCTCATCTTCAGTTGAGAGCTTGTTTCTGTGAGGAGTGGTTTAGTGTACTTTTTCTCTGTGTGATTCGTGCCTGTAAAACTGGATGTTACTCCACGGAAGATGTCTAGAATTATTACTCTTAATGAACACACAAGTCTGACTGTAAGAGAAATCGCTTCCACCGTTGGTATTGGAAAATCTACCGTTTCAAGCATAATTTGCACACACAATGAAACTGGATCGTTTTCGCCAAAATGAAAAAGAAATGTGGAAGAAAAAGGAAAACGACACCAAGAACTGATAAAACACTTATCAGAAATAGTAAAATTAACGCAAGAAAAACTTGCTTTGTCCCAATTAATTTGCAATTAATCAAGTCCTATCTATATAAGACCTCACAGCTCACTGTGCATGTCAGACCAAATGAGAATCAAGAGGCCAAAGGAATTGCCCAAGGAGCTCGAAAAAAGAATTGTGGCAAGGCACAGATCTGGCCATGGTTACAAAAGAATTTCTGCAGTACTCAAGGTTTCTAAGAGCACATTAGCCTCCATAATCCTTAAATGGAAAATGTTTGGGACCGCCAGAAGTCTTCCTAGACTTTGTCGTCCCGCCAAACTGAGCAATTGTTGGAGAAGAGCCTTGGTGAGAGAGGTAAATAAGGGACCTTTCACACTTGCGCTTTTTTCCTGATTTGGAAGATCAGGAAAACACCTGATTCTGACAGGATTCATTTTTTTTGCCCATTCTCTTTAATGATTTCAGGAAAAAAACATGAAGCAACAAGATTCTACCTGACAAAATTAAAGTGAATGGGCAAAATACTGTAAGAATCAGGTTTTTTCCTGATCTTTCAAATCAGGAAAAAAACGCAAGTGTGAAAGGCCCCTAAAAACCCCAAGATCACTGGGTCTGAGCTCCAGAGATGCAGTAGGTAGATGGGAGACAGGTCCACAAGGTCAACTATCACTGCAGTCTATCACCAGTCTGGCCTTTATGGCAGAATGGCCTGACGGAAGCCTTTCCTAAGTGCAAGACATATGAAAACCCGCATAGTTTGCACAAAAACACATGAAGGACTCCCAGACTATGAGAAATAAGATTCTCTGGTCTGATGAGACGAAGATAGACATTTTTGGTGATAATTCTAAGTGGTATGTGTGGAGAAAACCAGGCACTGGTCATCACCTGCCCATTACAATCCCCATAGTGAAACACGGTGGTGGCAGCATCATGCTTTGGGGGTGTTTTTCAGCTGGAGGGACAGGACGACTGGTTGCAATTGAAGGAAACATGAATGCGGCCAAGTACAGAGATATCCTGGTTGAAAACCTCTTCCAGAATGCGCTGGATCTCAGACTTGGCCAAAGCTTCACCTTCCAACAAGACAATGACCCTAAGCACACAGCTAAAATAACAAAGGAGTGGCTTCAGTACAACTCTGTGACCATTCTTGACTGGCCCACCCAGAGCCCTGACCTAAGCCCAATTGAGAATCTCTGGAGAGACCTGAAGATGGCTGTCCACCAATGTTCACCATTCAACCTGATGGAGCTGGAGAGTATCTACAAGGAAGAATGGCAGAGGATGCCCTAATCCAGGTGTGAAAAACTTGCTGCATCATTCCCAAGAAGACGCATGGCTGTACTAACTCAGAAGGGAGCGTCTATTCAATACTGAGCAAAGGGTCTGAATACTTATGACCATGTGATATTTCAGGTTTTTTTTTTTTTAATAAATTTGCAAAAATTTCTACATTTCTGTCTTTTTCAGTGAAGATGGGGTGCAGAGTGTACATTAATGAGAAAAAAATGAACTGCTTTGAATTTACCAAATGGCTGCAATTAAACAAAGAATGAAAAATTGTAAAGGGGTCTGAATACTTTCCGTACCCACTGTAAGAAGACATATACATATAAATTAGACCTAAATATAAAAACTATTTATCAAAAGCGTTTTTGTTTACAATTGAGAGAAATGGATATATACATTTTACATTGTGGTCTCTAGTAATCCTATGATCATGGATACAGATTGCTGTAGAAAAAATGAAATGTCGAATTTCGTGTTGAACAGTGGGACTTCAAGTAATCTTTAAATGACCCTCAGAGTCTTACAATTCAAGTATGTATAAGCTTCTTGCACGTCTCACCAGCCTTATGGCTACAGAATGACATTTCCTCAATTTTAACATACAAGACCTCTGTTGTCCTTAACCTTGCAAACCTTTTTCTATGTTCATCCGCCTGAGGGAGGTCTCACAGAGGAGGTGCTGCCATTACCCTCAGTTCAAGGAGCACTGTGTGGAGACATTTAAACTCACAAGAATCATGCAAGAAAGTATGTGTATAATCCAGATCTGTCAGGCATGAACGGCCGGAGTTAACCCTTACAATTTATTAATACAGTATATAAGAGGGCTGACATGATCAGAGCTGCACATTTTGGTCTGCCTAGAGAAGGTCGTCCACTCTCTTCTCATATTTACAATGGTTCGGGTGTCTCGGTTTAGTCCTCCAGATAATGGAGTTGAGAACTCTGCTGGAGGTATGTTTTTGTCATTGGATCTTTGTATTTGGTAGGAAGGTCTGTTTTGTTCATTTGACAGTAGTGTCTAACAATAGGGTCTGTACATCCGGTAAATAGACATTAAAGTGGTAACGATAATCATTGCATTTGTTGAAGCAGAACTTATTAATTGTGTCCGAACAATCAGTTGTTACATTGATTACTACTTCATCAAACTTTTTCTTACATAGGATTTAGTTAATTATTCCTAAGCAAAAGAATTGCAGCTTAAGTCATATTCCATAATTCATAGAGGACAAACAATTGTATTCTCGGCAATACCTTTCCATATGTGACCACCTTAGGTTAATATGTGTTAGATCATGGCTATGTCATTTAGATAGGTGGCTAGTTTTTCTAGTTTTAGAAAAGGATGTCAATGGAGGTTCAAAATTTAGTAGTTCTTTCAGGTCCAACATTACAAGAGTTGAGGTGGTCAACTTCACAATGCAGATGTCCATGCTTATGTGATTAGGTTCTTCCTTGCTTTCCAAGATGCCTACTTGTGATGATACATATGACTCCATAGTTCTTTCTCCCTTGTATGCTGCTTTTTATGTGCTTTTGTGTGAATCTCACAAATACATGACTGTCGGTGAACTAACATCTTCTAGACTTTGACTGTAACGCCCCCATCACACTAAGTGAGATCACTGCTGCGCCACAAGTTTGGTGACGCAACAGCGATCTCGCTATGTTTTGACATTTAGCAGCGACCATGCCCTACTGTGAGATCGCTGGTCGTGTCAGAGTCGCCTGGACCATTTTTTGATCGTTGGGGTCCCACTGGGCTCCATGCATCGGTGTGTTTGACAGGGACAATGACCAACGACCTCAATACTACAGGTCTGAGAAACAGGGTCACAACGACCTCCGTATTATTCCGGATCGTTGCTGCGTCGCTGGTGAGATCTGACTGTTTGACATGTCACCAGAGACCACATAGCGACGCACCAGCGATCCCTACCAGGTCGTACCGTTGTCGGGATCGCTGGTCCGTTGCCCAGTGTGACGATACCCTAACGCATTGTTCCACCATTACCATATAACTGATAAAGCCGTGTGAGCAGTCAGATAATTGAATCCTCTGCCAGTAGACTTTGTGATGGCTGGAACAGATTCAATTTGGCTAAGATTCCTTTCTGTAAAGAATCACATTTATGCATATTAAATGTAGATTTAAAGTGGTAATTATTGCACATATTTATTGGCCAGGATAGTAAAGGCTGAATACAGAGTTATTGTCAGTTTGGATCTTTTTTATTCATTTGGATGTCAAAATCCTGGCAGCAAATCTGGATAAATAATCACATTTTGTGTCCAGTTCTGGGTGGCTGGTGATGGTCAGATATTTGTCCTAGTTAGAAGGATGTGGTTAGATAGTACGTGCGCTGACGTTTTATGCTTTAGTGTCCGTACCCTATCGGTTATGAAAAAAAGATGGAATTGGTCCATTTGTGACTAAAAAAAACACACATTTGACAAATCTGCAACTAAATCTTCATGGGTAGAATACGTCTTTGGCGTTAGTTTTACCTCTGCATTGAAAGGGGTTGTTATACATGGGGGTCATTCCATGTCAAGTGATCCAAAAATGAATATTTTTTTTCCCTGACGTCCTCAGATTTTTTAAATTTTTTTTCTATATGAAGAACAACTTTATCTAATTACAAAAAAAAAGTTTTGAATTTTTTTCTTTATCAGTTAATTTTTTACAGATTTTTAAAGTTTTAAAAAAGTGCGAATTTTGGCCTGGTATGGCTTTACATTTTCTATCATATCTCGGGCTAGAAATAAGATAGAGAAACAAAATAAACACCAATCTACTCAGAACTGTCCAGGCTTTCATCAGATATGTCACAAGAGGATCTTTGTTAATATTTTACCCATGTGATCGCAAGCGCAAAACTTTAAAACGCATTTCCGAAAAATCGGCGCGCTTTAAATATTTCAAAAACTGCCCATGTGTCTGCTTTGCTCTTAGCCACATCTGTACCAAATTTCAAGTTGGGATCGCAATGGGATCATTTTTTAACATATTTTACTAGTAATAGCGTCAATGGGTCATTCCATATCAAGTGATCTAAATATGAATATTTTTTTTTACCTGACGTCTTTAGATTTTTATTTTTTTTTTTCCTTTATGAAGTACTACTTTAGTTAATTACAAATTAAAAGTTTGGAATTTTTTTCTTCATCAGTTAATTTTTTACAGATTTTTAAAGTTTAAAAAAAGGGTTAATTTTGGCCTGGTATGACTTTACATTTTTTTTTATCTCAGGCTAGAAATAAGATAATGAAGTGGGAGAGGCATCATTTTACTCAGAACGGTAACAGCTTTCATTTGAGATGTTACAAGACTATGTTTCTTTATATCAAATTCAAACTATTGACGGTCAATTGTGAAAAAATGACTGATTGTGTTCTTGGTGATTTTTGAATTGACACTATAATAGTTAAATATTTTGCACTTAGGTCCAATGAATGCGTCCATGGGGTCAAGCTGGGACAGAGTCATCACAAATTAGCCTTATTTGCAGATGACCTGCTACTTTACATCTCCCAGCCCCTGGTCTCCATCCCTTCGGTCTTAATGGAGTTTGAACGGTTCGGACAATTGAGCAACTTTAAAGTGAATTGCTCCAAAACCGAGGCACTCAATATTTCTTTGCCTGGAGAATTGGTTTCTCATCTATCTAAACAGTTCCCATTTAAATGGAAAGTAGAAGCCATTAAGTACTTGGGAGTCCTTATACCAAAAGATCTTAAACAAATATTCAATTTAAATTATCAACCCCTTTTGACTAACGCGGAATCGCATTTACCTCCTATAGACAATTAAAGCTATTCTGGTTCGGGAGAATAAACGTAGTCAAGATGGATGTCTTGCCCCGACTCTTATATACTTTTCAGACAGTTCCTGTTGTATTGAATAGAGGCTTCCTCTCCAAAATGCAATCTATGATCCTTAGATTTGTCTGGGGGGGCAAGAGGTCCAGATTGCGAATGAATATCCTATCCTTGCCCAAGACCAGAGGAGGGGTTGGACTACCCAACATACGAGCGTACTTTGTGGCTTCCTCTCTTGTTAGAGCTCTAGATTGGCATTATCATGCGTCCTCCAAGAAATGGGTAGGGGTGGAGCAAGAGGGTTTGGGGATTCCGCTGAAACACCTGCTTTGGATTTCCCCTAAAGACTCCACAGACCTAGTACCTTTGACAGACATGAACCCGAAACACCTTGAAGGTATGGCACCTAGTGACGAAAACCCTCCGCTTAAACGACAGACTTAGCCCTTTGACTCCCTTTTTTTCCAACCCATCTTTCCCACCCAGATTTGACAGGCAGAGATTTTTATGTTGGCGGATTGTGGATGACACCCGAGTAGGACAGACTCTGTCCAGTGGTGGTTTGCCCCCGACGGCAGAGCTACAACTCAAAGAACCTACGAGACCTCTTAAGTGATTCGAATTTCTCCAATACAGAGCATACTTATATTCAGCTGACCACTCTTGCAGGGTAAGATTGACGCCCAACGTATTGGAGAGGTTATTCCAACTGGAGGCTCCACCGAGGCGCAAAATATCAGTTCTATACCAGGCCTTAGGGTCCATGAGAGAGCAGGGCACCCTTTACTTCCAACGTGCTTGGGAGAGGGAATTGGGGTGTAGCATTTCAGAAGCTAATTGGCAGAAATGCTTTATATTTACTCACTCACTAGCTAGCGCTTGTTCTGCACAAGAAAGAAGCTATAAGCTGCTCACTAGATGGTACTTGTGCCCGACGACACTCCGGAACATGTTCCCTGGAACCCCTGATACCTGCTGGCGCTGTAGGGAAGAGAAGGGTACAATGATACACATTTGGTGGAGTTGTGGGGAAATCTGGCGGTTCTGGTCTGAGGTTTTCAATGCATACGCCCGGATAACAGGTAAACAAGCCGAATGCTGCCCAGAATCGGCAATGTTATCCATTTTTCCAGATCCTATTGGGCTACAGAAGAGGGATATTCTCCGCTTTTGCATCTCGGCTGCTCGTGCTGTGATCCGAGGTTCTGGAAATCAAGCCGGGCTCCATCTCTACTTGATTGGTTCAAAGAATTGATGGACATATATCGAATGGAGGAGCTCGCAGCTGATGCGTCGGGATCTCGGAACAAATTCTTAGGGATTTGGGTTGAATGGATTCTTTTTCACGACTCTGCAGAATTTAGGAGTATCTTTTCCAGCACAGATAATATGGCTCGACCTCTGGCTGATGGGGAGCCAGTGGGAGGTACCCTTTCTCCTTCCCATACCTCACCCGTCCCCCCACCCCCCTCCTTTTTTTCTTTTTCTCTTACGTGGCTTTTCTTTCCCAGTATAACTTTTTCTAATGGTTTTTGTTTCTCTTCTCTCTCTCTTCTTTTCTATCTCTCTTTTCTTCCCATCTGATACATTCAGTCTAGGTATTTCCTTTCTACACCTATACCTTCAGAATTCTAGTGAACATTAGACAGGTATCGGAAACTCTGAGCTGTGAGTAGATCATTAATATTTCGGCCTTCCTTTCCGGTACACCAGTCGATAGACTATTCCAACTAGGCCTCAACGGGTAATGACCCACTTACGTGGTCAACCTGTTAGAAGGGGCCAAGTGATAAAAATCATTCTGCTGGGGCTGCTTGTCCCCTTAAACATCAGAACATCTCAAAACCCTGAGAAAGGTTGTATACTTGTGTGTTTGGAATTATATTTAGATTGTAGTATATATTGCACCAGAGATAAGCGCAAAAGTAAATTTGCAGCTTATCTTAAAGTTACTAATAACTTTGTGAATTCTCTTTTTGTATATTTTATATGTCTCAAGATTTTGTTAAAAGATTGAATGTATGTCTTTCATATGTTTTTTCAAAATTTAATAAAAATGAGATTAACCATAGTTAAATATTTTAAAATATGATCCCATCACGATCCCAACTTGAAATTTGGTACAGATGTGGCTAAGAGCATAAAAGACACATGGGCAGTTTTGGAAAATTTTTATTAAAACGTTTTTTCGGAAATGCGTTTCAAAATGTTGCGTTTGCATTCGCATGGGTAAAAAATTAAAATTAACAAATATACTCTTGTGACATATCTGGTAAAAGCCTGGACAGTTCTGAGTAGAATGGTGTTTATTTTGTTTCTCTATCTTATTTCTAGCCCGAGATAAAAAAATGTAAAGTCATACCAGGCCAAAATTTACCCTTTTTTTAAACTTTAAAAATCTGTAAAAAATTAACTGATGAAAGAAAAAATTCCAAACTTTTAATTTGTAATTAACTAAAGTAGTACTTCATAAAGGAAAAAAAAAAAAAAAAATTAAAGACGTCAGGTAAAAAAAAATATTCATATTTAGATCACTTGATATGGAATGACCCATTGACGCTATTAATAGTAAAATATGTTAAAATATGATCCCATTGCGATCCCAACTTCAAATTTGGTACAGATGTGGCTAAGAGCAAAGCAGAGACATGGGCAGTTTTTGAAATATTTAAAGCGCGCCGATTTTTCGGAAATACGTTTTAAAGTTTTGATCTTGCGATCACATGGGTAAAATATTAACAAAGATCCTCTTGTGACATATCTGATGAAAGCCTGTATAGTTCTGAGTAGATGGTGTTTATTTTGTTTCTCTATCTTATTCCTAGCCTGAGTTATGAGGAGAAACGTAAAGGCAGGCAACAGCGAAATTCACACTTTTTCCGAACTTTGAAAATCATTTAAAAAAAAAAAAAATTTTTTTTAAAATGTTTCTCTTCACATTTTGCATTGTCTGACATGCTATTATCAAATAACAAAATCTCAAAAGAATTAAAAATATAGAGGTAATAATCATTGGTTCACTTGACATGGAATGACCCATGGGGAAGATAAGAAATTTGTTAGTACCTGATCCAGGGGCCTAGCATTGTATTCCTTTGCAGATTTGGCTGCACAAATCTTTAATTAAAATCCATAACATTTTTGTAACATGTATATTTTCATATTGAGCATACTCTTTAAAATAGACCTGTTAATGGAGAATTTAACGGTTATTCTTATTTAATATGCACTTTTTGTGCATTTTTCCAATGACACGCTAAGCAGATCAGTATCACAGGTACTGATTTTCAGTTTCCCAAGAATAGAAGTCTGGAAGGGGTCAAAAGGGGAGGGGAGAAGTGAAAAAGAAGTAAAGATGGAGGAGGAACAGAGGAATAAGTGGTGTTGGACAGTTCCAATCTACCTAACAGATAGATCTATCCTGTATAAAGCCAATGGAAGATCACTCTAAATTGTGATAAGGGCCAAATATTCTGTGCAGGATCAAAATTTCAACCAATAGTAAGTTTTGTGGTACAGTAATTGTCATATTGATAATAGACTGATGAGGTAAGGTCATTAATTTTGGAGAACCAACGTGATATGGCGTGAGGAGTCTCTGATTCCAGAGAGGTAGGATGGAGGCCCAGGCTGTTGAATCCAGATGGTGTAGGGTAGAACCTTTTATATACGGTGATAGATATCTCACACTGATGAAGACAAAAGCAGGGCAGCCCCTAATTTATTGTCAGTATAGATACCTTCTGAACCATGTGCTGGACTTTCTGCTAAAAAGGTTAAATGTTTTACAGGACCAAAAAAATGTGAGGAGCTTCATCTTCCTCCGCACATCTCAGCACATCAGGTTTAGCTCAAATGACATTGCTCTTAGAACTGATAGGGTGAGTTGAACTTTTTTCTTCAGGAAATGAGAGGTCCAAGTGCGATTTCCATTCGGGCATATAGGTGTGTGTGCGTCAGGGGCGGTGGGAGACTGATTCAGCTTGGTCAGTGTTTGGGAGTACGAAAGAGCGGGTGTGATGGAGCTGACTGGATCCCAAGCACAGTGCCACAAAGATGGTTTTATGTCTCCTATATTCAGATTTTAGGGGGCAGAGCATCGATTTAAAAAAATGCAGAAGTTGATTCATTGTCCAAATCCCCAAAGGAAGCTGTTCAGAGCTCTGAGCCAGGGTGTCAGCTGTGAACCATCTTAAATAAGTCAGCATGAAGTGGTCTGCATTTGCCTTTTTTATTCAAATCATCTAAAAATGAGAAGTTCATGGCAACCTGTTATCAGAACGATGTTACCTGAACCATGGGCAGCATGAATCCGACAATGGCCGCACAATTCCAGCAAGGTGTGTTTTACTCTGAAGTGCTACAGAGTTTGAGGAAACATTCTTTGAAAAGTCAGCAGGTTCATGTTTAGTTTGACTCTTGTATGGTCTCCAGCCAACTTCATCCCTCTCTGCTTGCTATGACCTGCAGGTCTCTCCCTGTGTATAAACTTAGGTAAAGGCCTGTTAGTCAACTTAATTTGGACAGGAAAACGCTGCTGAGAGACTCTTCTGACTCTTCAAAGTATGTTTACTCTGAAATCATGCCTGGCCGAGGAAATACTTATCAAATCTGTTTTCTTGCCACTTTGGTGCCAGATGTGTGGGGCCCCCTGGTGCTGAATATATTTGTGTTGTCAGCTCTACCGTGATCTGGTCAGAGGGTTGGTTAGTGCACCTCCATTTTTTCCCTTTATTTTTGTACTTTAGTGCTCTGTTAGGCCACTTTCACATTAGCGTTTTGAACACTGCGTTTCATGCATGCGACGCATGCCAAAATGCTGAGAAAATTCTTTGAATGCAGCAGGATTTGTCTGCATGCATTCACAGAATTTTGCCCACAGGAATGCTTTGCCGCCCATTGGAAATCATTATGAAGTATCGAGAGAGAGAACGAGAACAACCAGATTGGGATGCATGTTGGGAGGAGCAGTGAATTACGTCACCAAGTGCTGCGTTACTTGCGCTCGCCTGCAGATGGCAATGCGCACACATTCACTTTCATTCATTCTTTGTGCGCGCCTGGCTGCTTGCGTATAAACCAAGCAGTCAGCGACGCACAAAAAATGCAAAATTTTCCGTTTGCCGGCCGCTGCAAAACCAGCCAACGAACGCATACACACACATACTGACTCAAACGCATGTCCTTGCGTACACCATGTTAAACATAGGTGTGCAATATGCTTGAGGATTTTAGAAAACAAGTACGCAGCCCACGCTGTGTTCAAAAACACAAATCCTTAATCCTTTTTTCTTGCCTGTGGTTGCAGCAGAGTGCATCTGCTGACAGGTTCCCACTAAGCAAATTTCCAAATATTGTTGAGTAAAAATCTCTACTGCTTCAGATCTTTGTACCAATTGTATGTGCATGTAAACCTTTTCACATATACAGCACTATTGAATCACTGGTGCTAAATAATCATAATGATAGTTAAACTCCCTTCTGTCTTTTTCTGGTCTACTAAAACACACAGATGAGAATAGAAGGGAATAAGACTTGAGAACCTGACCACCCAGGTTTTAGTTCTTGACTGTTCCCCTGACTATAGATCTACTAAGCTGCTAAAGACCCAAAATGGTAGACATTTTTTAATGAAGATATGCAAAGTTTACTTATTTTGCTTTATACATGCTTTGGAGCAATAATAATGTTTTTTTTTAGGCTGCTTTCAAATTGATACTTTTGGAATCCGTGGGCATGCAGGAAAACCATGTATGTCCATGGATTCCCATGCAACAGGCAAATTGGATGCTGCAAGCAGCATCCGTTTGTGTTCTTCTCATGGATCTGTAGGATCCATAATGACACGCCTCCTAGGGGTATGTCATTAACAACTACGTTATGTGCATGTCCTGCATCATAGACCAGAAGTACGGATCCGCTGGGATCTGTACTGTCCGTGTTTTTTTATGCCCATAGAGACTCCTTTTTATTTTTCACATGGTGCCGTGGATCAGTGTGGATCCGCGGCATCATGTTACTTTTATCAAGATGGATTTTTGGTCTCTATGAAAATGAATATGATGTCAAGGATCCGCAGCAAAACGGTTACACCAGGATGCCCAAAGAAGTGTTTTCTGTCCCCATTGAAAGATAATGGGGCTGAAAACTGATCTGTGGGCATCCTGTTAGTGGAATATCAAGCAGACTTTAGAGGTTTGGCTGTATTGCAAGCAATGCATCCCAACCACATTGTTAAAAATAACTTTGTGTTCGTCTCAAAACTGGATTGACACTTTTCTGACAGCTAAGA
Source organism: Allobates femoralis (assembly GCA_033576535.1). Taxonomy (NCBI): domain Eukaryota; kingdom Metazoa; phylum Chordata; class Amphibia; order Anura; family Aromobatidae; genus Allobates; species Allobates femoralis. The sequence goes on along the minus strand of JARQOC010000002.1, from coordinate 591,864,118 downwards.
AATGGAAATACAGCTTGGCAGCAGGCACCTTGTGGATTCCCCATTTCAGCCTGGGTTAGTGAGAGAACTTATTTTAAAACAATAGTATTAAATTACATCCAAAATCTGAAAGGCGAGCCATGCTCTTATTTCTCTAAAGGCCATCCATAGTCCGTATACCTTGTGCACTGCTCAAGTGTAAAAAGGTTGTATAAGGACGGGATCATGTACCAGATAGTAAGAATTGTGGTGTGTGGAGGAGCCTTGGAGCTACTGTTTGTTCTTCTCTAATGGAAAAGCATTCTTTACACAGTTCTGCTTGATTAAGTGACAAATTGGAATGCATGGGCTGCAGCAGCCCCAATGTATATGTTTAGCCAACAAGACTTAAAATGATTATCCGTTCCTGTTTTACTTTCCATAACAGATGCACGCTGGGTGACAGGGGGATTAATCTAAACTCTAGCACCAGTAAATGTGTTTAATGTATTCTCTCTCCTTTTCAAAACTATGCAGGGCTGACTTGTCTTGCAGAGAAGGAGTTAAATACTCTCACTTTTCAATTACCTGGACATGTTTCCCTATCGCTGCTCTTTGTCTGTGCCTTTATTTAGTTTGATGTTATGTCCTTAAACAGTCACTCCTTACATTGCACAGATAACCTCAAATCAGTTTGTCCACGTTTTACAAATTAGCAGGAGACCTCCATTATTGTGCTCCGCACAATGGTTTACGGTGTGATGTCTCTTCCGCTTTGTTTCTTTGTAACCAACAATCTACCACCACTCACTTGGCTCAGAAACCAGAACACAAGTATCTAAAGCATTACATTTCATGCTCAAAAATGAATGGCTCTCTGTAGACTGCAAGAGGTCGGCAAGATTGTATTGGCTTCAAAACACGGCCACTGCTGACATACATGAAAGTTGTACTTCAATGTACAGATGTAACTTTGCCTGAACAGTTTGATAATATTGACCGTAGCAGCTGAAACCAAGACCCAGAATGTGACTGGTAAATGCATTCTTTACAGTGTATTTCCCTTTTTGAGGAATACATATGTTACTGGTTGAACACATCTCTAGTAGGATAATATCTGCTGTCTCCCACACACGCAGTGGGATTCTTTTTTTTCTCCCTTTGGCAACAGACAGCAGATGCATAGAGCAATTTCTGCAGCAGTACTGAGCTGTGTAGATGTGAATCCAGCACTGAGATAAGGTTAGAATTTGGGCATTCCTTTTATCTGCTTCTTATTGTTTCTCTTTCCACTCAAACACTTGTCCATAGACTTCAATATGCTTTGCAACCTGATACCTCACCGTACAAGTTGAGGCATTCAAGGTAGATCTGAGTTGGGGGAAGTTCAGAGTGAATATGGAGTTTTGGAAGCAGATGTAGGGTGAAAAGTGGCTCATAAATGGAGAAAAAAAGCTGACTTATTTATGAAATGCTTTTTTTAAACCATATTTAATGTTCATAAAATAAAAGCTAATGAAGTGTGTGTATAAATTTCTGTATGTTAACAAGTAATGGTGTGCAATCTAGATGTAGACCCCAGCACCATTTTTTTTTAGTTGTGACGGGATGTGCATACGGCTGTTTCCTGTGTATTTTTTTCATTAAACATGGTAGAATCTATGACATCAGCTCCTCACTGAGCCTCCAACACAGATGGGAAACATCCTTAATGAGCAGACTGTCAGCAAGTCTCTGAGTAGCAATATAGCCAATTTTTGTAAAAGGGAACCTGTCATTCATTTAATGATCAACATTAGCATTATATTCTGACAGCTCCCTCACTGCAGAACCTATAGTTTATATTGAAATGTGAAAGAAGAAAAAACATAGCTTGAAAAACAAACCATGCAAGAAGAGTCTGCTGTTGTCTCCTGACCAGGACTTGGCTTGATTAGCCAGGCTTTGCCTTTTTACCAAGCAGAAGCGACCAGTCAGTGAGGTGGGGGGCAGGAAAAGCTGGAGGACCTGCCCTGAAGATTCATCGCACCCAGGCGCCTTTCTATGTCCCTTGCTTATAACATGACTTATGCCATTTATTTCACAATGTGGAAGTAAGCGGGGGAGGAATAACACTTTTAGGACCTATAGATTCCCTTTAAGAGGTGTACAAAGTGGCAATAAATGGTTACAACCTGCGATATCGGCAGGGCAGATGGGTAATCATTTTGCTAATTATTAAAATCTGAATCCATGGCATCATGTGGAAAAAGACATCACCTCACAGTCTTCATTCGTTTAGTTGGATGATTAGTTAACTGTGTGTAATGTTACTGAACTCTGTCCATCTGCGGATATTTTTCCCCATTTGCCTTTGATCCTTCATTCCAAGTCTGCCGCCACGATGATGAGATACTGATAGCGTGGATTCATATGTTTTATGTATCAGCTGGATCATTGGACTCAACTTCATTAATCATTTCATATCTTTAACAAGTGAAGAAATATTTTATTTAGGGAAGAGGGGGTTAATTTGGTTGGACACTAAAAAAATATATCTATAAATTGTTCTATTGAAAAGATGTGACAACAAAATGGCTTCAAAAAAAGAAAGGTGTCCTCTATACATTTAGACGTATGACTAGTTATACTCAAGGTCAAGAATTAACACTAGAAGTCCCAGAGAGGGGTCATTTAATATTTCTACCTTTGGAACCCAGAGACGGGTTGAATGGCCTGTAGGATTTTAGGCAACATTAACAAATGAAAGAATGCTAATTGGAGCCAGAGTTGTCGGTTTGGACTAAGGGTCATTTGACCCTCTTCCGGGACTTCAGGGGGAAGCTCGAAATTTCTGGGACTTCTAGTGTTAAGAGGCTTCAACAATGTAAAGCTTCTGTCACACATGAATTATGGCTGCAAAAGTTATTAGTTGCTGTGGAAAACTACTCTTTCATTAGTTTGCACAATAAACGTCCTGAACTGTGTGAAGAATTCATATTCTACTTACTGGACCCTATCAGCAGGTTTTTGCTATTTAATGTAAGAGCAGAAAAACATGTGGAAAGCAGGCTATATTCCGAGGATGTCACTTACTGGGCTGTGGGTCAGGGTAGAGTTACACTAGCGTATAACTCACACGAGTGCAGTGGGAGAAAAGCTTGGATTGCACGCAGTCCCATATAAGACAATGCTGCAGCCCAGATCTGCGATTTATTCCTCAGCCCTAGGTGGACGGAGGTAAAATTGCAGCTTGCTGTGCCTATCACTGATTCTCCGCTTACTCGCAACTATACAAGTCTATAGGTGTGAGTGAAACATTGCACTGCACCGAGATGACATCTAAGTGCAGCGTGATATACCCCGAGACCGGCAGTGGAGAAGATTGAGAAACTAGTCTCTCCCTCTCCTCCGCAGCTGTGATCTGATCGCAGGATTGAGTCATAGATACATGACAATCGATCAGGCTCGTAGCAGAGCCTAACCCGAGATTCATTAGCGTCTTTGATACGATCCTCTCACATTGGATGTCATATACTGGGGTGACTCTACTCTTATAGTATCAATACAATAATAGTTTTATCAGCAGGGGATCATCAATGCTTTACTAAGTCGCATTTGTGAACCAGTCAGGCTATTGTGTGTAACCCCACCCCCACTACAGATTGACAGCTTGCTGACAATTCACAGTCAGCACAGGAAGCTTTCAATCATGAAGGTGGGTGGGATTATTCACAGATCAGCATTCTCACCAATGCCATATATGCAGCGGAGAAGACTAGGACTGTATAATAATTGCACCAAGCAGTCCAATAAGTGATTCATTGCTGGAATCAGGCTCTTTGCCCCTACTTCATGCAATTCTCAGATAACTTGGCAAAACTCTTCTGACAGATTATCCTTAAATATCAGGAGAAGCCAAGCCATATAACATTAAATCTCTACATCGGCTAAAAAAAATCTTTTTACATGTAATTTTTAATGCATATTAGCTTGTTTTATTTTGTTGCCCATAGGTCTTTAAATATTTTGTTCACTGTTTAATAAATAGACTTTCAGGGTGTATTAGTTATATAGTTATTTCCATGGTTTTACAGCTGATCTATGATGTGTATTATGGCCGCAGGTAGCTGCTTTAGAAGTAAATAGGAGCTATGCAGATCGCTTGTTATGTGTCTGAATGTCGAATCTGACTCCTTTATGGCCTCAAGCCAATGTTGCAGCTACTTCATTAGTTACTTATGTTTAAAAAGTAACACAATTTCTAGTTGCGACCATCCACATACATATGTTAAATGGTAATTTGCTGCTGGTTTACACTGGTTTTACACTGTGATGTATAATTCCTTCAAGGTACATTTTCTCTAATAGAGTGGAAAAGCAGACTTTGTTCACACGAATATGTCACTGATTTACCCAGGCATCTTAATGACACTTGACCGGTTCATGGCAGAAAGCCTTCAGAGGTTTCCTTCCTTGGAAGGTTTATTTTACACGCCAAGTACGAGGTGGCGATAGCTTGTATATACTGGGAGGTTAAGTGATGTCTCCTATTCCTGCTGAGACCAGGACAGACTGAACCACAGGTAAGAAACACAAGGTTCAGATGTAGAGAGGATCCCAAACAAAATGTTTCCTGAGCAGAAATAAGGATAATTGTATATAGTAAATTGTCCTGTTATTAGTAGCTTTTTATTAACACTGGCTAACTCCTAGGTCCATACACATGTAACTTGTCTAGTGAACATATTTCAGCACCTTCTTGGTGACTTTCCTGCCATCTGTCAAATGAGCGATCCCAAAAAATGTATGCATATTAAATTATTGAAGAATTTTTATGGGGCCTCAGGCGTCTGAATTTTGTGTATGGGGTATTCATGGATAGCGCTCATATCTGTGATTGGTCTATGTCTGTGATTTTTCATGGACCATGCGATCTGCAGAAAATCACATAACCTGTCCAATTTTGAACCGATAGTTGGATAAGAATCGCTGAGGTAAGTCTGAGTCCATGACACATCGGACTGCACCTGACATCCGTTTTGCATGGACGGTCAGAACAAAGAAGGTAGAGAAAGTTTTTTTTTTTTTTTTTTCTCCAGGTACGAGAAAACTGATGATACTGTCTACGCTGATCAGAACATCGCTCCTTTTTTTTCTCGTGCTAAAAAATTGGCTGTCTGAATGAGGCCTAATCTATCCACACAATTAATGCGAGGGCATTTGTTGTTTATTTATGGTGTGAAATGATTTCTTTATTATTTTATGGTAATTTGCTTATTTTGTGGAAAAGTTTGTGACTAAATCTTATTTCTACATTAAATTATGTACGATGTTTGAGGCCACGTGCACACGCTGAGTATTTGATGAGTTTTTTACCTCAGGATTTGTAGACAAAACCAGGAGTGGCGCAATCAGAGGAAAAGTCTCATAGAAACACCTGCACCACTTCTGGATTTATCACCCACTCCTGATTTTGGTTACAAATCCTGAGGTAAAAAACTCATCAAATACTGAACCTGTGCACGTGGCCTTAATGTAAAATCACTCATGATGCAAGTGGCAAATATATAGCTGCTGTATGCCATACATGTAATATACAATTGTACACTGCCCATTAACATCTGTAAAAACGCATTATGTAATGTGTGGAAACAAAATATTTCTTATTCTTGAGTCTTATATTGAATGCAAATCATAAGTAAAGAACAAATACTCAACTTAGAAAATCTTTCAATTATCACTATTTTTCAGGATCTGTAGAAAGTTTTGTGACAACCTTGATGAGCTCTAAAATGTACGGTAGTTGACTTTGCATCTGTCATTTCCATCTCAAGTAGTACATTTTCAGGATAATGGCTTTTTCTATACATAATAAAGCATAACCATATCATTCGCTATTCTACCACCACAATGTCCCATTCAAAGAGTAAATCTGCCCATACACGTTAGCTGACTCTCCCATACACAGGAGAGCTCGTTTAGCCAAGCGTGCCTGTGTTTTCCATGATATAGGCGGATTATAACTATGGCAGATTGCCTCATTATAATGTTTTTGGTGCGCTGATGGCACAAAGTATACTGTATATACGGGCTATGTGAGAGTTCATCCTATATACAAGGGTCTATGTGAGGGCTCAGCCTATATATAGTGGGCTATGAGGGGGCCCATCCTATATATAGGGCTATGTGAGGGCTAATCCTATATAAGGGCAGTGTGAGTGGTCATACTGTATACATGGGGCTGTTTGAGGTCTTTCACTGTATTGTTGTAGTATATGTAGATGAGTTGTGGCTGGAAGAAGCGGACATGTAGGTTTGTGCCAGATAGGAAAGAAAGAAAAAGTGAACAAGGTTGCCACAAAGGACGTCAGCTGTAAGTCACTATCTGTACATGCCTGAACCGTAATCACTTACATGTTCTGTAGGACTGTTATCTACCACTATATGGTCACTACACTGTATGGTGATAATATCAATCTTTTTAATAGCGTGTTTATTTCTTTTTTATTTATTAACAGCAGGGGCATATCTAGGAGGGAAAAGGCGATTGCATTTGGCTCAGACACAGGCACCAGGAGGTGCCACCAGTCTGCCTAATGTGGCTGTCCAAGGAGTCTTCCAGGCGGCAGCATTCTGCCACTCTGTGGGAGTAGGATTCGTCCATTCTCCGCACCGACAGTTAAATGTCGACTCCCTGCGCTCAATTCTACTTTGTTTTTAAAGCATGAGTAAAAATCAATGTCTGCCCATTGACATCTCTGTGGTCAGGACGGTGTCAGCAGCGTCATCCAATCATTTGATCATGCTGCCGATATCACACATACACCACACAGGAGAAAGTGGTCCCCCTGCACCAGCGATGAGATAAGCATAAGCATTCCCATTTCGATCCAAAAGATAGTTTTATATAGGGGAAGACTTTGATGGCACGGTATAGTGGGAATGTGTAAAGGGATAGTAAAGCAGGGGAGTGGAAAGGGACAATATAGGTGGAGAAAGTGCTCGGGGCCACAGAATAGAGACTGGGTAATGTGGGGTGTCAGTATAGTGAGTGGACAGCAAGAAAGTGATAGTATTCAGAGGAGGAGGTGTGTGGACATTGCACAGTACAGAGACTCTGCAGTATATGGAGGACAAAGTATGCAGGAACAGTGTGAACAGGGGGTCTCAGTATGGAAAGGCTGCATCGTGGAGAGGGGGACACTCAAAGGAAGCGATCATGACCTTAAATGGTACTAACCTGCAGATAAGGGGTTAATCTGCAGATTAATAATGTTCCAAAGTTGCCCCGCCACCCCACTAGAAGCCTGGCTACAGAGAGGAAATTAACTTTCTTTTTCCTGGCAGCCTTTGACTTTCAGTCATGGAGTCATTCCAACATGTTTTCAGTCACCACTCAATACACTCAGAGTAATGGCTGTAAGCATGCCACGTCACTGAATGACAGCCATCAATCCACTTCTGTTCCACCGGTCATCCTGTGACTAGTCATTTGCAGTTTTCATACTTACTCTGCTTTCACACACAGCGTATTTATGAGGATGCCATTTGGTGCAAAACTGCACCAAGAGCGCATCCGCACAGAACGCAGCATTTTGTGTGTGAACACGCCTGCACTTCTCCCCTGTGCTTTATACTTGCCTCGCAGCGCTCCCTCGATGACCGCCAGTGTCTTCTAAGCCACGCCGAGCCGCAGTGGGCAACGGGCTCTGGGACCCTGCAGCACCATATGACTGGTGACGTCGCTCGGTCATATGGTGCTGTTTAATGTCCTGCGCCAGGTCCTACGGTGCCGGGAAGAGGATCAATGACAGTGGAGCGTGACTACGTGAGTAAAAAGCGCACTGAGAAAAGTGCAAAGAATTACCATGTTCATTCCTTTTACAAAGCGCATCCACAAAATCACAAATCATGTGAACAGAGATGTGTTCACAGCATATACGCGCTGCGTAAATGCAAACAATATGCTGTGTGTGAACGCAGCCTTACAGTCACATGCTGACTAGCTTCTCTTCCTGGTTCTGTCAATGAAGATTTCCGCTGACCATTGAGAGAACTATGAAGAGCAGCTCGCCGGCACCTACGGTAACTAAGTGTGCAAATGGCATATGCACGATCACTTGACTGCCCAAACCGCTTAGGCTATGTATAGGAGGGGGCGCTACACGGATTCTTGTGTGCTATGTGTATTTTCACGTATGGAAATTATCCCTACTGCTGCATGTACTGTTAATGGACATAACATCACATGTCTTGCACCATTGGGGTCCTGGGTACAAATCCCACAAAGAACAACATCTACAAGGAGTTTATATGTTCTCCTTGTGGGTTTCCTCCAGGTCCTCCAATTCCTCTAACACTCCAGAGACATACTGATAAGGATATTTAGATTGTGAGCCTCAATGGGGACAGTGATGATCATATTTGTAAAGCACAATGGAATTAATGGCATTACATAAGTGAATACAATAAATGTTCTTTTTTTTTCTAGTTGTTTTTTTATCAGTTTTAAAGTATCAGGAAATAAAACAATTACACACATTCTCATTCTTAGAAGTGGAAATGTTTATCAAACCATGGTGCATCTATTTGTGTGTGTAGATGTATGTATATACTATTGCATCTCATTGAATTAGAATATCATCAAAAATCAATATCATATTGCCATGTTTCAGGGCTCCCTGGTCCCTTCCTCAGGACAAATCAATATCATATTGCCGTGTTTCAGGATGTTTCTAGGAGCTCTGAAACATTGACTAATAAATCAATATTATATTCACCCTTTGATGTTTCATGGAATATGGCAGCACAGTTTTTAACCCTTCATTCTCCCTACTTTAATTTTCTAAGACAATGACCTTTCGGTTTTCATTGACTGTAAGCCATAAAACATTAACAGAAATAAACAGTTGAAATAGATGGCTAGATGACTTTTTTGTAATGACTATATTATGTGTTTAATTTTTTGTATTGAATTACTGAAATGAATTAACTTTTTGATGACATTCAGATTCATTGAGATGCGCCAGTATATGTGTGGGTATATATAATCTATTGTCGTACTATATTTGTGTGTGGATAGATAGATGGATGCAGTATTATATTGGTGTTTGGTGGTTTTCTAATCTTTAATTCCTTTCAGCTTTTATTTCCTCTGTGTTTAATTAGTTTTTTTTTTTGAAAATTGTTTTTATTGGTCTTTCAGTATTTATCCCCTTAATTTCCATACATTAATCATGACAACATCAATAAAGTCATTAACCCATACAGCATTATGCAGTAACACAAACAAATACAAATGCATTGCATGACGAAAAAAAAAGAAAGAAAAAAAGAAGCCCCTCCTCCCCCAACCATTCCCCCCCCCACCCTCCCGGTGATCAAACAGTATTAAACATCAAATCTGCTAATGATGCCTATCTTCCGTCATTTGTGGAAGTAAAGTGTTAACCTTTAATCCTCCTAAGGTGCCCCCCAACTCCTCCAAGCAGTACCATTGAGTATTGCAGAAGGGCCTCATCAGTTGATCAATTTCTGGTCTAGATAAATTATGCAAGATAAACTCTCTCCATACAAAGAAAAACTTCTTCACCTTGTTTTCCTTGTCCGTTTCTGCCTCCAGTTTTTCAAGCCCCAATGTATGTTTCAGATCTAAGATTAAATTGGATAAATTTGGTAAGGAAGCCTCCAGCCAATGGCGTAGTATAACTCTTTTGTATGAGAGTATGGCTATATGTAGGAAGGCTCGCCCCCCCCCAGTCACTGGATAGTCTGAGAAATTGTGAAACACCCAAAGCATTTTATCCATCGGTAAGTCCACCCCTAAAATTTTCCTAATCCACCCCTTGACATCTTTCCATTTTGCTTGTACCCGTGTGCAATCCCAAATCCCATGGAACATATCAGGTCTGTTTACCCCACACTTTGGACACGTCATCCGTCTGTCTGATGTGATAGATGTAATTGGAATATTAAACCCTAAAATTGATCTATGAATTAGTCTATAGTGGGTGTCTCTCCATCTCTCATCCAACACATGTCTACGTAAAGCATTCCAGCCCTCCAGTATCACTTCTCCTACCCCCTCTTCCGACAATCTCCTCTCCCAACCTTTAAATAGGCACGTGGGCCCCGAAGGAAGCAGCCAGCGTCTCAACGCCAGGTATAGAGAGGATATAGTGGCAGGAGGCGCCTGTGGAGATATAAAATCATCCAACACCGAGAGTTGGCACTCTCCCCCGACGTCTCGCAATCTCGCCAACACATGGTATTTTATCTGGGCATACTGCAAGACGTGTGGGATGAGTCCAGATGCCAAGTCTCCAGCACCTCCCTGACCGTCATCCACCTCCTGCCTGAGGACTTTATCAAATCCTGGAGTGTATTAATCCCCCGCTCTCTCCACTTATGGAACAGGGCATTATCCACCCCCTGGGGAAAATCTGGGTTGTCCCACAATGGTGTGTATTTCGTTGTTCTCCAAGCTAACCCCATTTTACACCTAACCGCCTTCCAGGCTGCCCTCGTGTCCTTAAATAGAACAGATTGTTTGATATGTGGGTCCAAAACCCCCCCCGGAGCCTGCAAGACTGCCCCCAATCTCCATGGCGCACAACATTGCCCCTCCAGTTCAAAGTCGGAGTGTGTACTCGTGCCCCTCAGCCAGTCTATCACATGTCGAAACACACAAGCCAGATTGTACCCACGTACATTGGGGAAGGCTAATCCCCCCTCATCTTTAGAGAACATCAGCGTGCGCAACTTGATTCGGCTCCTCCTCCCCCTCCACAAAAATCTAGAAAAAGCCCTGTTGAGCCTTTCTATATCCGTGTGTCTCAATAAAAGTGGAATCGTCTGCAGGGGGTACAGTAGGCGCGGGAAACTAACCATCTTAATAAGATGAACTCTACCCAACAGAGACAGCGGAAGGGTTCTCCATCTCTCCAACTCCCGTTCAATCTTCATTATAATGGGGGGAAAATTCTTACGATAAATTTCTGTGGCATCTGCGCCCATCACTATTCCCAAATATTTAATCTCTTTAGTGGCCACGTTTATACCTTGGTATGTGCCCCGTCGCCGCTCATCTTGCAAAACTCGTCTACCATTCTCATTTAGAGGCAGAATCTCACACTTTGCCAGATTCAGGTGAAACCCCGAGATCCTATGGAACATCTCGAATCTCTCCAGTACCCCCTCCAGGTCTCCAGCTGGGTTTGCCATATATAATATAATGTCATCAGCAAACAAGTTTGATTTTAAAATTGTGTTTCCCACTTTAATTCCTGAAAAACTATCAGGCCCATTGAGATACCTGGAGAGAGGCTCGATGGCCAGATTAAACAAAAGCGGCGACAGGGGACACACGTCCTAATTAGTTTTTTAATGAACCTTTTCTCCTGGAACTGGCACCATCAGGATGTATTAGCTGTGGTTTTTGTGTCCCCCCTCCAGGTAGAGCTATAGTGCCCCACCACCTGGTGTGGGTGGGCTTGGCCTGCACTAGTCTCACACAATCATTCACATGTCTGTACACCATACTGTAGGTCTACCACAGTATCAGGTAGTTGCGTGAAGATTTGTGGTAACAACAGTCTCATGACCCCTGTAAAAATCCCTCCACAAGCATTGCATCAAGCTGCTTGGTTAGTCATTTGTCACATTTCTATGATTTATTAGTTTTCATAATAATAATAATAATGAAAATAATAATAATAACGCAACAAGGTTTATTAGGAAAATGAATCAAAAATTACTTGTGTGAATTCCATCTAGCTTCAGAATACTCATGCATCCATGTCCTAAAAGACCTGAATGTGCAATGTTTCAAGTATGATGTCTTGAAAGACAGGAATTACCGGTATATCCTTTGCCTCTCCAAAACCTTTTGTTGGGCAATTCTGAGTCTATAAACAACGCTTGAAAACTTATTTTATTAATTTATTCAGTACAAAAAAAAAAAATGCTTTCGTTTTATAAATGAACCCTACACACTTTGTATTTCCCAAAATTAATAGTAAATTTACATCCATGACCCCTTTCACATCAGCGTTTGTCCAGATCCGGACAGAAACCCGCATCTGCTGCCTAACGGCCGCACTTGCGATGCACTTGCGGCAAGCCCCATGCATTCTCTATGAGGCTTGCAGCAAGTCAGGTATTGCCGCGATTCTGCAGTTGCGGCCGCGAAGAAAAAACACAGTTGACCGCAGGTTTTTTCATGGTCGCAACTTCTGCAATGCTGGATCATGGCAGTAAAGCACTTGCCGCAAGCCCCATAGAGAGCGCATGGGACTTGCAGCAAGTGCACCGCAAGTGCGGCCGTTAGGTGGCAGATGCGTTTTTATGTCCGGATCTGACGGATCCGGACAGAAACGCTGATGTGACAAGGGCCTAAGACTAATTTATTCTTTATTGATTCTACAAAGTAAGAAAAAAATAGCACGAGATTTTGCCAGTTATTGTGAGTGTATGTCTGCATTTTTTGATAGTTACCTCATTGCCTTTTACTTTTATCATTATTTCATATTCTGTTTTATAATATATGTTGCCATCCAGTTCCAGAGTGTTTCAGGTCAGGACATCAGATTGAATATATCATAATTATAAGTCAGACGCATGCATTTATCCAGATAATTAGTGTTCTGCTCCCTACATATAAATGAGATGCAAGAAATGAAACTCCTCATCATAGATGAAATGCAAGAAGCACTGGGTATAACTGTATGATGTGTTAGGTAGAAACTATAAACGCAAGCGCAGGAGGTCTGTACATTGTAGACATGTTACAAAGGTGTAAATAGCCTAAAGGGGTGCAGCCTTTGGTGGGGATTTGGCAATGCTATGAAGTCACTTTCAACTCTAAAGATGGCTATATGTAAGCAGTGAATGCTGCCAATGTGCCACGGGTCCGTCACTGAGAAGTGACTGCTGCTGATTCATGCAATTTCTTCTCAATTAGCACCAGAACGGCAAATAGCCAAATATTTTTTTTCGCCAAAGACCCCCCCACACACACACACTGAATTGATATTGATGAACCATTTTGAGAGTAAAAGGTTTATACTCCTAACTGCTGATGGCATGGTTCCAGCTTTATCAAAACTCTCCTTCCCTGAGCGCATGTTGGCATTGGTATGGCATATGAGCCCTCCACCCAATTCGCGCAGGCTTCTCCATCCACACAGCTCTCACTTCCTGTTAATTACTTACATGTCAGAAGGTGGGGACTGATATGCTGACGCTGATTGGGTTCGGGGCTTCCGTGTCATAATGTCAATGTGAGCCCTGGGAATGCGAGTTCTGACATTGCTGGAATCTCACTAGCAGCGCAGAGGTGTATAAGCTTTTTTATATTTATGGTGGTGAACATGGGGATTGAGAAGAGGTTGTCCAAAGTAGTGGGCAACCACTTTAAGGGACCCATACACAATTGAAATTTCAGCCAAATGATGGTTTGGCTGATCGCTTGGCTGGCAGGTATCTCTCACAACTCTTCCATACACAGAAGTGCACACTGCTGAACACTCTTGTGTTCTCTACAAGATCACTGTTGCCAGAAACCTCTGTTGCGGCCTATCTCACTGAGAACAAATTGTCAGCACTTTGAAATCAGACATGCCGGATTCTTTTCTCTATAGATATAATCTGCTGAAAGAGAGTCAGGAAGATTCCCATACATTTCAAACTGCTGTCCGAGCTCATTCATACCGGTGAGTTCGTGTAATGACGTTTGTGTAATGTGTATGGGGCCTTAAGGATTGGACCTCCTTAATATCACAGAGCTGGACAACTTTAAGGATTAGACAGAAATATTTATAGTATACAAAAAGTCCTTTTTAGTTTGAACCAGTAATTCTTTCTTCATCCAGTTCTCTTTACAACCTTTTAAGACCTTGTGCCTATGGATCATTATTTTTTCTTTTTAGCACTGTATAGAACAAGCCCAATTCCAAAATGTCGTGCAGCTGTAAAAAATGTAACAAAAAGGCAATGATTTGAAAATTTTATAGTCATATCTTATTCATAATAGAACAGAGAACACATATCACAGGTTGAAAGACATTTTTCAAATGAAAAATAAAAATATCTCATTAAGAAATTGATAAGAGCAGCACATATCAGAGCTCACACAGAACTGACAAAATGTTGGAAAAGTCGTACTAATCAAAACAGCCGGATGATCAATTTTCAACTTGGACACAAGTTTATAAAAAGTCATACTAGGGAGGCGGGGTCTCTCAGAAATTAATATGGTCAGGTCATAGGTTTTACACTATGAATTGGGAAAATTTTACTTCCGATTTGCTGGATACCTTTGTTTCAAAAAATGGTGGGAGCCAGCACTGCCTGGAGTTTGTATGCAATACAAAAAGGGCAAATGCACATAATCCAAACTGTGCTTGAATGTAAAATGAGATTTTTAAGCATTACGTACAGAGCTGCTCTGCTCTCATTCATGGTCTGCTGGACTGGCAGTGTGGGGGTCAGATCCGATATTGTCAGGGCGTCTGTGGCATTTGCTGCACATGTTTGGGCCGGACTGCCTTTATCCGCATTTGTCTTTTTAATGGCATGGGAGCAGTTCTGAGATGTTCCAGGTATGTGTTGCATTTATGTGGTTTTGCTTCTAATGTATTCCAGAGGCCGCTTGGCACAATGGATATAAAAATGTAAAATACGAGAAAGTGGGGAGCCCTTGTCATTTTCTCTTATTCTTTTTCTCCCAAAACTGCCACTGGTAAAATTCACGTGCTGTTAATTTTTTTTAGACAGAAAATGTGACTATATGGCCTTTGATGTACTGTAATATACCATGTATTATTGTAAAATGGCTCCATTAATATAATGCTCTGACTTCTAGACTTTCCAAGAAAGATATTATAAATGTTAAATTCTGCATGGGTGTGAGCATGATAATGATGCAGTTAAATGATTTTACTTATAGGTTTGGAATTTGCTTTAACTTTAAACTGCGTCCTTTTGTAATATGTGGTCTGCATATATTCTGCGAGATGGTGCTAGCCTTACTTACTACATTTGGATGTGTTTTGTGGGCCTTGGAGAAGTCATATCTTGCCTGCATCTGTTTTTGTTCTACATAAAATTATGCTCCGTATAGAAATGCACAGGCTGCAATCATAAGCTGTTAGGATGATTTAAAATAATTAGCATTATATGGCTTTTGTATACTGAATATGAAGTTGCTATTTTATGCTTTCTGCAAATGCATAATTCGGCCCATTCTGGGAAAAGAGACAACATTTGGGAAGTCAGATTCCTGGTCCTGGCAGTGGGGGTTGGAATAATTAACATAAACGCATTGACTCTTCATTGAGTTTTTGTCATAAACGGTCGCCTGGCCCGTTTATCATATCTCATTGTTAATATTTGGCAGGAATAAATATCTGAACACACTTGTTTTAAATGGAACCAATCATCAGAATCTTGTTGCCCAAACCACAAGTACCATGAATCAGTGTGGCTTCTCAAATACAGCCAGGTATGGCTTACTCTGAAATGTTCTGGTGTTTCAGAGTAAACATACTTTAAACGGCTAGCCAACTAGTCCAATGCAGGTTTCTATCCGACTTCTTTGTGACCTGATCTCTATTTCTGACTGTTCACTATCTATGTACTGTATGTACAAGGAGACCTGTCAGTCAACTGGAGCATGGTAGTGAGAAGCCGGCCTAGGACCTGTTGTAGATTAGTCAGTCATTGCACTTTGCCCCCAGCTGGCTTTTCTTGAAACTGATGAAAAGTCCTCTTAAAAGGGTTTGTCCCACGAACGATTTACATTTTAATTAATATGTCTTGGGATAAACCTATAAATGTGCTCCTGCTATGTACTGTTATTTGTGGTGCCTGTCCATGCAAAGCTGCTCCAGTTCATGGTGAATAAAGTAATATAGGCTTGGTGAGCTCATATGTCGCTGACTTAATTTATGATGAGATCGGAGGGCAAGAGACAAGGCTGAGACGAAGCTGTGAACTCCTGCTTTTTCATCTGTATACTCGCTTATCATAAGTCACTTATGCTCCCCCTTTTTTGGGCATGATCGATGATTTATGGCGACCATGAAGTGGGGCAGCTCTACATGGTCATACACAGCAAATTGCAATAAGATTATCTCAGTGCAAGAACATTTTTTTTACCATATATATGTTTATAACTTTGTAATGATGCACAATACAAAATAATATTATGGTACCGTGTTAGCCAGAAAAATCAATATAAATACTTACAAATACCCCCCAAAAATAAGAAAAATATTCTAGGAGTGATACCTTTATTGGCTAACCAGAGAAATTATATTTACAAGCTTTCAGAGCTCAAAAGGCTCCATCATCCGGCAATATTACAAGTGAATTACTGAGACAAGATGGCAACAGTTAAATAGAATTACGCAAGGACATGAGATGATGCTTGCTAGAGATAGGTCAAGGAAATCTAATTAAGGTTTTAGTTATACATGCAGATGAGGTGGAAGTGTTCTGGGAATATTGCTTTCAGTCTGTGGTCTCTGTGGAAGATGGGTTGGAGGTCAGTGCCAATTTTCCCTAAGATGTTATGTGAGGATTGAATGTGACCACAAGCGGCACCCTTTTGTTGTCCTCCTTCTGTCTGTTATTCAGGAGCCTGCTTCTTGGGATCCTTGTAACTCTATGGCTCTGTTCATCAATTACAAGTGGATGGTACCCTTGTTGTAGGAATGTTTGCCAATACTGTAAAAACATCTATTTACCATAAACCCACAGGACGTCCGGCATACCTGAGATGGAACAGCTTTCATCTTAGAGACACAAAAAAAATCTATAATCTACAGTGAAACTTAAGGTACATTTGGATTTGTTCAGACAATGAGGATAGAAATCTACACCTACTATAACTGAGGAAAACATTCCTACAACAAGGGTATCATCCACTTGTAATTGATGAACAGATCCATAGAGCTACAAGGATCCCAAGATGCAGGCTCCTGAATTACATACAGGAGGAGGACAACAACAGGGTGCTTCTTGTGGTCACATGCAACCCTCACATGAACATATTAAGAAAAATTGGCACTGACCTCCAACCCATATTCCACAGGGACCACAGACTGAAAGCAATATTCCCAGAACTGCCACTGCTCTTCTTTAAACAGCCTCCCAACCTAAGGAATATCTTTATCAGAAGTGTCCTCACATCGCCATTACAGATGGGCACATTCCCCTGTAACAGCAAGAAATGCAAGACTCGTACCCACATATCACCAGCAGATACAGTCTCTATACTCAACACAAATCAGGACTATAAAATCATGGATTTTATGTACATCCTCCAATGTGGTGTACATGATACAATGCACAAGGTACAATGCAGGGACTACATTGGGGAAACAAAACAAAAACTACAAACAAGGATGAATCTGCATAGACTTGCAATAAAAAAATGAGCTGGACACACCTGTAGGAATACACTTCTCTAGACCTGGACACAGTATGACGTATAAAAGTCCTAATATTTAAAGGTCATTTTAAAAATGGTAGAGAATGAAAAATTTGGGAGTTTAAATTGACGAGGATGTTTTAATCTCTAACAATAGGACTCAATTTGACACCTGGATTCATAACTCATTACATGGACACAGTTCACACCTCCACAAGAAGGTCTTCAGATCTCTAATACAACACTTCCACCTCATCTACATGTATAACAAAAACCTTAATTTGATTTCCTTGACCTTTCTCTAGCAAGCATCACCTCATGTCCCTGTGTAATTTCTATTTAAATGTTTCCATCTTGTCTCAGTATTAATTCACTTATAATATTGCCCAATGAAGGAGCCCTTTGAGCTCTGAAAGCCTACAAATATATCGTAATTTCTCCGGTTAGCCAATAAAGGTATCACTCCTTGAATACTTTTCTAACTTTGTAACAAATTGCATTTGGTTATTCTAAATTTAAAACGCTGAGAAAAAATCTGATGTTTGTGTTTTCATTTAGTTTTTACTTGTTGATGCATAATATCCCAATATCTTTGACTGACCCGTCATACAAAAACTTCAAACAGTTGAAAGTGGCTACATGTTTGTTCGTTGTATACTTGTATTGAACTACTTTGACTAGGTGTGTTTACACCTAACAGCCAATGGCACTAAAAAAACAACGATTGGCACCTTGTTTGCTGATCGACAGTTGTTTAATTGCCTGTTAATCAGGCAGACTGCACTACAGATGCACACTAAACAATCTTGATCATTCAGTGCAAATAGGCTGCATTTGTTCTTGACAGTGCAAATCCTGTTTATACAGGACAATGCGCTGCGGAAATCAGAAGGACTTTTGTGCTGCGCAAAATATAATTTTTCTAGATGAACAAGCTTTTTGCAATTTATTTTGAGATTGCCAGCATGTTTACACTGAAAGATTGTCATAAAATGAGCGTTCAGAATAATATTTCAGTGTAAAAAGCACCTTAATGCAAAACTCTAGCATTTTTTGTATTGCCAGTGGTGCTTTAAAATCTAAGGCTGGATTCACACTAGCGTTTGTATGAATCCTGATGAGAACAGATGCGCTGACGTATTAGAGAAAGAGAGAGAGACATGAAAATTACTCACAGGGTCGGATGCGCAGACAAACTAATACCCACACATGTCCCTGCGTCCACATGTTGAGTATAGGAACGCATGGCAGATCCTTATGCCTGCAGATTAGGACGGATGTTAGCGCAGCACATACAAACACTACTGTGAAGCCAGCCTAAGTCCCCTGTATTATGCTCGCCTTCAATTGCCGCCAATCTGGTTGGTCTCCAGGGATTTGTGTCCTGCCGGCACACTCCAGTGTTTCATGGAGTGCGCCAGAGGTCAAAACTCAGTACATCTCTGTAAGAGCCTCGTTTTTGCCTAGTTCTGGCTCTCGTATTGAGGACTTGAGATGTAAATTCTTCCCTATGGCCAGTCAGAAGTCACAAGATGGTGCCATGCAACCAGATCGGTGCCAAAAAAGTATGAAAACACCAGAGAGTGAGTTTTTTTACCAGTGGCAAAGGACTTGATTTTAAAGGGCTACTTGAGTTGTACTTTAAAGGGATTCTTTTTCCAGGTTATTGCCATGTAGTCTGAGGGTAGCATATTGTAGAGACAGATACTCTGATTGCAGCCATATGTCACAAACTGGGCTGCTTAGTGTAGATTTGATAAAATCATTGATTAATCAGAAGGAGATTGTCATTAGAGGACTACTTGGCCAGCTGCAAGGTGGTCCTCCACATACAAGTAACTGCAAAATCTACAGGAGTGAAAATAGTGATTTTTATCAAAATAAAAGCAAGTAGTAAGTGACATATCGCTGGAATTAGGGTCTCCTTCTCTGCTTATGTCGCTTTCAAATAGAGTAGCAAAAACCTGCTGACAGATTCCATTTACGTCCTGTGTAGGGTTGTGCTTGCCCAGTAGATAATTCTGTGAGTCAAGTATCTACCGCCGTAAATAACAGCAGCTGAAGGCAACTTGGGATATATGAATGATATTTCAGTATATGATGACCATATAGTTTATGATGATAGTGGACTTCTATATAAATTGTGAGCTATCAGAATGATTTACATGGGTGGGTGCACGGTATCCCAGTCTAGTCTCTGTCTCATGACTTTCTTTACTAACATAATTGAGTCTCCGCTGCCTTAAGGAGTGAAAAAAAAAATATCCCACAGAGCCACTCTTGTCACATCAAGAAAAGAAAATTATAGGTGACTATCTTTTCTGCTCAGGTCACCGTCAGACGCAGTGACAGCTAAATCAGTTGTAATGCAGGCACTGGCCGCTGAACAGGAGCTTGAAATGAAGGAAAGTTAATGTCCCAGAAGTATCACTGTTGTGACCTTCTCATGGTCCAGATGGCTCAGATGTCTTTTGTTTTCAGACGGTTTAAACACTTAACACGTTTTTGTGCTTCATTTCTCTTTTTTTTTTTTTCTTCTCTCCATTTAGAATTTAACAAGTTGCTGGTGGACTCTTCAATTAACAGAAAGGCTTTCATGTCTGAAAGTGATAACAATGCATTAAGAGCTGTATCCATAGTTGAAAGCACTGAACAGCTGCAGAAGGGCCCTGCTAAAACAATGGCTACAGGTAAGAAATCAAGCGGTGTCTCGCAATTATAATATTCTATAAATGTATGTGTGTGTTACATCCAGTGCTGGAAAAATGTGTAGATTGATGAAGATCCTTGTGTGAAAGCTATACCATCTGTGATATCCTAGACTGCGTGATGCCGCATACAATATAACCATGTAGATTTCATCCTATTAAAATCTGCATTGCCAACTTATTTCACTATCAGTATCGTGTTGTAGAGAAGTCATCTACCCTACATACTCAAAGTGTGGTGAAGCAAGGCTAGTTCCAGTAGCCTGTAAGAGTGGCCGCATTCCACATTTTTGGTTTTGCTCACAAAACTAATGCCATCAATGATTGAGGCATACAAGTGTACAGGGTGGGAATAATCGTCTGCAGGTAGCCTTTTAGACCCGGAGGATTGCCATATGCCAATGTTGTCATGCATGTAAGCATTTAGCATAGCAGTAATTATATGTCATTTTTAATGCAAATAATGCTATATACATTTATCATATATGCCAAGAGAAGCACCCATTATATAAGCCAAACATTTATGTTATGAGCCATTCAAACAATAGAAGCCTAAAGAGAGTCCTTTTGGTCTCCATTGGCTGGTATATACAAGTGAAACTTTTTAGATTTTTTTTCAAAACATTTTTGCTGTATAGTATGAAGTAGTACACCAATATTGCATAAACAGGGTTGGAATTACAGAACTGTAAGTCTCTGAATGGCTAATTTCAATTGGCTAAGAGATTATCTTATTTCCAAAAACTAAGGCAATATTGTTACAAATTGAAGTACACAAGACAGTACATTTGTAAGCATCCAACATAGTTCCTATGCACGATGTTTACCTTATAGGAATAAACAAGATAGAAATTAGAGAGAACCACAGTGGATATATAGAACTGTAGAAGGGTAGTGATGAGGTATCAAATAACTTTAGAGGGAATAATGAATTATATAAAATAAAAAAATCAAAGCTTGTCACTTATTGTATAGAATGTAAAAATAATCTACTAAGATTATTTAACTGCATAAAGAGATTCGAAATTGTAGTGTTGGACTCCACAAAAATAATCCGGCTGAAATGGTGGAAGAAGATGAGGGACAGACAGACAATCTTCCATTTTTATACAAGATAATCTTATGACAGATGACATGATCAGGGATACCATACATCCTCTATTATGTCACCTGCCTATCTCAGTACTGCAGGGTTTAAGTTCAGTTATAGATAGACCACTCTTTTGTTTTCATAATTCGTAATGAGTGAGCACTCCATACTTGGTACTTGTAACAGGTAGTTGATGCTCAGATGGGCATGACTTGAACACTGGTGTATAATGGAAGTTAGTGAGGGACCAGAGTTCCCAGAAAGATGCACGAGTTCCCCATTGATTCCATTATACTGGAGACTTGAGTCAGGCACATCTGAGCATTCAAGTGCTCATTACACGTACCAACACCCGAGCATGTTAGTACTAACTCATGACTGCACGTAATATTCAATGGTTCGACAGTAACAGGATTTTACCATCAGACTGGTTCAGAGTAGAGAATCAAAAACAGCCTGGAAACAATAGGCCTATATATTTAAACTTTACTGTGGCAACATTTTTAAGGATTTTCTAAAAAATGCTATCTTAGGAGTAGCTTAATAAAAAGAGCCTCGTAATCCTGCATCAACATGGGATTGTGAGGGATCAGTCCTTTCAGACTAATCTGATCAGTTTTTATGCAGACATTTTTCCAGACTGGACTGGGTAAGATCGTAGGTGTTTGATGCTTTGTTTCATAAAAAATTGATGAACCTAATGAGAACAGTGAGACTAAGGAAAAATATGAAACTTAGAATGGTTATTAATGGAACACACTCTTAATTGAGGCATAACACAGGGGTCAGTATTGGGCCCTCTTCTAATATATTAATGATGTTTTGTAGAGTATACTTTGTAAAATGTCAGTATTTGATGATACTGAATATGGCAAGGTAATCAACATAGATTATAATGTAGTATTTCAGAGGCATTTATTAAGATGGAAGTAGAGAAATGGCATAGTAGTGGACCAACCCTTTAAAGCTTGAATTGCCAACTATTTATTATTCCACAAGTTTTCCCCCATTGAAATAAAAAAGGTCATACTTGCGTCTTCTGCCAGCGTCGTTCCAGCAGTTCTGGCACTTGCTTTCACGGGGCTCACATAAGGTTGTTATGTCGTGAGCCTTGCCCCAATCAGCGCTGGCTTCCCTTTGAAGGCGGAGATGGGAAGCTGGCATTGATTGAACACAGGGCTCACATGACTTGACTTAATCTCACATGAGCCCTAGGAACTCGAGTTTCAGCACCACGGGAACAGTGTTGGTGGCGGAGGTGAGTATAAGCTTTTTTATATTTTAATAAGGGCAAACATGGGGAATGAGAAGTAGTGCTCGCAGAAGTGGAAAACTCTTTAACATTGATAAATGTAATGTCAGTCATGCACTTCGGCTGAAAAAATATACAGTTATGTACTAAATGGGTAAGACAACATGTAAAATTGATTTGGGTGTAAAACAAACACAATTTTGGTGACCTGTGCCAGGCAGCGGCATTGCACATACAATCCTAGGATACCCTAATATAGGTCTAGATGCTATGACCAGAACAAATTTTACCTCTGCACAAGTCACTAGTGCGACCACACTTAGAATATTGTGTACATTTTTGATCTCCATTGTATAAAAAGGACATGGCTGAACTAGAGCGAGTGCAGAGAAGAGCAGCTAATGTTATTAAGGGAATGCGTTATCTGCAATATCAAGGCAGGTTATTAACCTTGTCATTATTCAGTTAAGTGAAACGAGGGCTTAGGAGCGATCTTATTACGATGTACAAAGACAATTTAACCATCACAGACAGCGATTCAAACTGTAAAAGGTGTGTGATTATGGAACACTCTGCCAATCCAATGGTGGATTCGTTATAAAAGGACAAGAATAATATAAAATTTTAATGGAGATGCTGGATTCTGTAACAATGATTCAGTTTATCAGTCTGAGTGCCTTTTTTGGATCAGGTTGGAACAACTCCCCTAATATAGGACAAGTAGTACCGTATCTGCCTCATGGGTTTTTTCCCATTCTTTGGGTCAACATATTTAGGTATAGGTTTAACTCGATGAACTTGTGTTTTTTTATTTAAAACCTGAAAACTATGAAATGGTTAAGAGAAAAAACTAATTATGATGTGCCATACACCACCATTGCCAAAAATGTTGTGCAGACACAAATTTTCGCCTTGGCCAAAAATGTTTTTTCAACTGGATCACTTTTTTCTTTAATTAAGTTCTATGGAAAGCTGATCCGTTAAATAGCCATCTGTTTTCTTACATTTGAATCTGATCCAATACGCCAAAAATGGATCTTTTTCAAATGAGTAAAGAAAAATGCATGGTTTCCATAGGCTTCAGTGTATTAAAAAAATAGTAAATAATGATCCATACATCCAGTTGACATCCGTTTTTGTTTGGCCGGACAAAAAAGTTGTGTCTTATGTCAACTTCTGCTGGATCCGTTCTAACAGGGATGTTAGCTGAGCCTAAAATGTACATCTCTCTGCATTGTAGATAGTAAACTTCTAGTCTGTAACCTCAACAGAACATTAAATGACAGTGTTTTTATCAAGAAATGTCCTACTTGACAGTACACGTGTAATACAAAGGCACAGGGGCTGCTGCATTCTGTGACAGAGTGATGTGCGTGAGATGGTACTCACAAATTTTACGATAGCTTTATTTTGACAAGTGTGAAGACACCTATCAGAACGAATGAGAAAACACATGTAAAACCATGGAACTTGTGTCTCAGGTTTGTTTTTCCCAAGGTTTCTTTAGTTACTCACTTGACTGTGATGTGAGTCAGTCCAAAACATTTGTTCCATGAAATGCTTCTGAAGTTTGACATGATTGTTACTGATCACCGCTTGGCTTTGCCACCTGTAAAGTTGTCTCTGTCCCTTTTTTGCTTCAAAAGGACATTTGAAAAGCTGAAATAAAGATGTGTGTGTCAGCTGTGTTGACGTGCAAAGCCAACTGTTCCTCATGATGCACTATGTATATTCAAAGAAGGAAATCAATGTTATTTGTTCACATATTTATCACACACCATTTACATCTATGTTAAATTTATCATTTTTATAAATTCCTACATTTCTATAAAGAAAAATTATTTCATGATAAAATCCTGTGAATTTATCCGTAAAAGTGAAATATTGACGTCTCTTTGTTATTTATTTGGCAACCAAATTAAGTTGTGGTTAATGGGGTCGAAATTGGAAGCAAGACAACAAAATCCACTGGTTCATTGGTCATCCATGAGGGGCGGTTGGATACTTAGTAATGGAACGCTACACAGATTTAGCTTCTATACGGTGCCACTCACATGATTAAGTCCTCCTACTTGCTTGCAGCCTGTTGGTCACACACATAATAGATTAGAGTAAACCCTTGCGGTACAGCCGATCCAGTTTGTCCCTCAATAATCTTACATTTTCATATATTTATTTAAAGGGGTCATCCACTCTCTCATGTTAGTGCAGCTTTCCTCGCACACTGACCAGCACGTCTTTCTATACAATGGCTGCTGGTGGGTGTGTTATGTGTAAGGGGGTTGTAGTCATGTTACTGCCCCCGAAGACACCGATGTAATGTTGCATATAAAGTGTTTAAAGTTGTAATGTATAAGATATAGCAGAGTTGAGAATGTTACTTTGTAGAGGTGTAGCAGTATTGGTAATGTAATGTATGTGTATTGGTATAAGGTGTAATGTTATGTAGTTTATAATATAGGATGCTTAATAAGGTAGTATATATGTTGTAGGTATGTACTTGAAAGGTTGAATCTTCCTGGAAACAGACAGTTGAATGCTGGGATTAGTTTATAGAAGAGGAGTCAGTGCATAGGAAGACAGACGGTTTCTGTGGAAATATCAGTTAGGGCCCAGCCTGGGTCAGAGGCAGACCAGACCTCAGGTCTGAGGAGCAGCAGAGCCACTTGCTATGGGTAACTTTTTACAGGGGAAATAGGTTTCTTGAGGGAGCAGGGAGTGAAGGTGGAGTAGGGCTGGTGAGGACACTACATTCTGTGTAATACTGGGTCAAACCCATGCGGAACAGGCTGTTGCCCCGGTGAAGGTTGGGGACATGGAGGCTCAAGCAGGGTGGCCAATGACAGTAGAGAAACATCCTCTGTCAGAGAGGAAGGATGGGTGGCTGTGGCAAAAAAAGAGAATAGACTCCAAGGGTATTACAGTCCTAGGACTGAATAATCTGGCTACTGTAAGGAACAGTTATTGCAGCAGTCTAGGTGGAAGTGAAAGATGGTCTGGAAGCATATTATAATGCCTGATGTGAAAAAGAAAAGTGATTGTACCTGTTACCTCATTGGTGTCAAGTAAAGAAGTTATTTCATTTGCGTTCTGCCTGATTTGTGTGAGGACGGACCCACTGAAGAATCCATATTCATGTAAGAGTGTCAGTACACATTGCTAAAGACTATACACGATAACAACTACCGATAACTCCTGGCTCCCTTACACATGTGACCAGATGTGTTCATGAACCTCATCCAAAAGAAAAGCAGTTTTCCCATGTGAGGTGTTTTACTATTGGAGGAGGTTGATGGACAGGTCCTGTCACATGCCCCACCAGCAGCTATTGTAGGAACAGAAATGCTGGTCAAGTTTGTGAGGATGGTTGCACTAACAAGAAAGTGGCCACGGTCTTTTATTGCAATTCTATGTATCACTTTGGAGATTAAAGGGAGCCTGTCACCCTCTTAGGGCATTTTAAACTGTGCTCACCAGGATTAACATAATGTAAATGGGTTCTTATAACGCCTCTATGTGCCCAGACGTCCCCCTCATACCTGAGAAATCAACTTTTATTTTCTGTCGCCCTATTAGGTCCGGGAGGTATGCTCTCTGGTCCCGGTGTATAAAGTCCTCGCTGCCCCTTGCCAGCAAAGCCCGCCTTGCATTTTCAAAATTGCTGCCCCCTCCTGTGGACAGCCGTTGAGTGACGGGTGCATTCACACCTGTGCAGTGAAGTGGGTCACCGTGCTCCTCCATTGAAGTGCCAAAGTCTCGTGAGACTTCACAAATCTCGCAAGAACTCGGTATTATCTTCAATGCAGGAAACGGTGACCGGCTTCACTGTGCAGGCACGAGTGCACCTGTCACTCAGCGGCCATCCACAGGAGTGGCGGGAATTTTCAAATTGCAAGGCGGATTTTGCTGGCAAGGGGCGGCAAGGACCTAATCCACCAGGAGCAGAGAGCATAGCTCCCGGACCTAATGGGATGCAGGGCGACAGAGAATAACAGTTGATTTCTCAGGCCATGAGGGGAACGTTTGGGCACATAGAGGGGTTACAAGAACCCCATTTACATTATGTTAATGCTGGTGGCACAGTTTAAAATGCCCAAAGGGGTGACCGCTTCCCTTTAAGATAGGTTGGGGGATTTTTTTTAAATTGGGCATTTGGAATTTTAAAAATGATGAAGTTTGCATTATTTATCCTTAGAATCCTTTCACAATTCTGGTGGTTACAGCTGGTTCTAGCAAGTGCAGACATCCAATTAGTCTTGTGACTACTGCAACCAATCACTAGCCTCATTGGCATGTGCAACACATGGCCATTGAGCCTAATGATGGACTACATAGGTCACATCACTATCGATCAGGACATAATCTCTTTCATTAGCTGAAGAGGCAAAGAGTCCAAAAAAAAAATAAGGATCTGTAAAATCACAAATATTCAACCACAGTAAGCCTACACATTGTTCCATATGCTAATAAAACCTTCATGCAACCACTATACTGTTCTTCTTTGTATCAAAAGTTCTCGGGAGCTTGTTATTCACAACGAGCAAGTTGGACACACTGATGGGTTCGATTCAACGAATGAATATAATGGAAGTCAATTATTTGGGCTTTCCACTCACATACAACCAGCCAAAAACAGAGCACATCCGGTGTAGAGTGAACAGGTTTTTTTTATTTATTTATTTCACTCAGCATCTGGACATGTTGCTTCTACCCCTAGTGAAAGCCATTTAGAGACTGCAAGCAGCTCTCACTTGGGTGTTTGCTCCCATCGCTCACTGAAGGAGCTTTTGAATGTTGGATCATTTACAAACGACACATCCGATCACCCACAATACTCGATCGAGTACCAAGCGTGCCCGAAACCCCGATGGTTAATGGAGTATCGACAATAGCGAGCACGCTCTCATCATTAATTATCATACACTGCATGTGCTAGCTTATCTCGGAAGAAGTGATATTGAGTTTCATAGTTTTTCTTGATGACAGATTAGTAGCACTAAAAAGTAGTAGTAGTGATACATGCAGATTTCCCATTTTTTACATTTCTTTGTTCTGTGTGACGTACTATTCAGCTCTGTAGTAAAACTAAAGGACTTCTTCTC
Source organism: Allobates femoralis (assembly GCA_033576535.1). NCBI lineage: Eukaryota > Metazoa > Chordata > Amphibia > Anura > Aromobatidae > Allobates > Allobates femoralis. The sequence continues at coordinate 591,836,592 of JARQOC010000002.1, read as the reverse complement.
TAATTTTTGGTGGAAAATGCTCTTTATCATGTACATATTTGTCTTTGGACCTACTTAGTCCCGTCACACACTGCTCCGCCTGATTTATTCTGCACTTTGATCATGCAAATGTTATAAATTACAGCAGCATTCATAAACTAAACTAAGAATCCTGTAAAGCCAATGCACATGAATTAAAGCATTTGCCAAAATAGATTTCTCTATGGTCTCTCCATTGCCAGCTTTGTTTTATGTGTGTTCTCCTCCTGTCTGCAGCAGCTGATGCTTTGGGAAGTATCGCTATCGATGCAACGCACCTCACCATGTCAGTTACAGACCCAACGGCTTGGGCTACCGCTATGAATAATCTCGGGATGGTCCCTGTAGGACTTGCTGGCCAGCAGCTGGTTTCAGGTAAGAGTTCTTGTTTGCAGATTGATTGTCCTAATCTAGTTGAAACAGAAGTGGATCAGTGTCTACAAAGTGACATTTTATTTATTGCTACTTTTCCCTCTCACCGCTTGGATATGGTATGATAATAGACAGCACCCGCTGTACCGCTGCCCAGTGAGTCAGCCACAATTCTTCAGGGCACAGTGTTATGAAAGACAATCTGTATCCCCTCCTCGGCTGCTGAGAAGGGAGGATATGGGGAAGGTGATTAGCCTTTTATAGTCACATTTCTATGTGTGCCGGCAGAAGAAAAACACGGCCATTGGCTGAAACCTCCTGCCAGGAGCTGGAGCATTGAGCTCTGTATGCTGGCGTGAAAGCACATACAGATAACAAGGGATTAAAATAAACCCTGTGCTGTGCATTGAAAAACAATCATTATTTTCTTAATTAACAATCATTTGGTGCTTCTGAGGTATGTATGTTGTATATATTCATATATTGTGATAGAGTCTTTCACAAAACTAAACCAGAGGCTTGTTTCACCCCTGTATATTCATTAGGTGACTTGGTACAGTGACTTCCAAATTAAGTTCTGTCTCCAAGGAAGAAATGTACCGAGCTTCAGTAAACAACCTCTTGGCCGCTCGGAGCCTCGGTATATAGGTCTCATCTACGTATGCATGATCACTGCTTATGTATATAAATATGTATAGTGCATATTGCATAGATTTTAGGGTATGCAGCGTCTGAAAAGCACGCTGGCTTACATTTTAATATTAAAATGGTAAATAGGAGATACATCATTGTTTCATCAATATTTAAAGGCAGACCCTGACCTTTTTGCCATGCATAATTTTTATTCTGTCTGGAAAGTGTATAATAAGGTCATGCTCAATGCTTTCTCACAGTAATGTTTTCTCCACTGTAATGATCAGAAGGCTGAACAGCGTCACGCTGAGTAAAACTAAAAAAGATGCATGAATTCAAATGCATACATGTATAGGTTGGATTAATAAAGACAATAGTATAAAGAATAGCTGCTAAGCCGGACGGCACGCCAGGGTGCAGACCTCTGGTGCAGAAATTCTGCCTTGACTTGTGCCTAATGGGCTTAATGATGAACATGCACAACTGTCTGCTTTTTACAATGCAGAACACATTATCCACCCTGATGAGGCCCTTGTACTTCATGCAGGGATAGTGTGAACTCAAGCTGTTGGCACACAGCTCCTGTGAGGTCTTGTCTGACTCCTCCATTCACATTACGCTGCTCCGTATTATCAGCTGATTGCAAGGAGCAGAGCCGATGTGAATAGAGAGGAGTTAGATGAGATGTCACAGGACCTGAGTGCCAGCATCCTAACCTGACACTGTCCTTGCACGAGGTAAACTGACACACACAGATCAGCATTAGCAGCGTTCCCCCCCCTTATATGTTTATATTGCCGTATTCAATGTGTGTGAGAAACTGAAGATGGATCTTACTGAGAATGAGTTTCAGACACAGTCTAGTGGGGATATCTTGTAGAAGGATTTTAACAGGTTTTTTTTTTTTCCAGATTTCAGTAATAAAGTATATTTGACATAGATAAAAATAGGTTCACTATGCAAGAACAGGGCACTGTGCAGTCCAATAGCTTAATATAATGCGCAATGCAACCTGATTTAAAGGTGGAAATGGGCTCCCTTTTATATTTAGATATGATTTGCCAAAAGCCAGCTAGACCCCTAAACTAAAAACGAATATTAAAATTTGCTTTTTATTGAGATCATTTTAATGTAACAAAAAAAGGCTCACTGAAAAGAGATGAAAGCCACATAATGCTTAGAGTGATTCCCAATGGTACTTTCCTCAAATAGAAATCAGTATAATGGATGGGGGACCGACAGACAGTTCCCTAGATGAATCAACATTTAAAGTGTGAATGTTTTTTCATTGGAAAAAAAAAAATACTGCACTGGTTGTTAATGATGGGTCACATAGCAGCTAATATAATGCTTTTTTTTGTGACATATGACTTATTTTCTCATATTTTTCTGTGCTCTTTTAAAAACTGCATTTTATGGCTGATTGGACGTGTCCAGCAGCTGATAGAGAGCAGCATAATATGACAGCAGAGAAAAGGCAAGAGAAATCCTGAGCTGTATGGGGAGTCAGCAGAGAAGGGGTAATAAAGATCATGACTGAGATGTGTGGAGCCAGATGACAGATCACACACTTGAGCCAAGAAAAGAGGAATTTACCGTATATACTCGTGTATAAGCCGACCCCCCTACTTTTGCCCCCAAAACCTGGGAAAATCTATTGACTCGCGTATAAGCCGAGGGTGGACCCCAGCACAGGTATACAGCCCCCAGCAGTGGTATACAGGCCCCAGCAGTATGATATACAGCAGGCCCCAGTGGTATATACAGCAGCCCCAGTGGTATTGCAGCCCCTATATACAGCAGCCCCAGTGGTGTATACAGCAGCCCCTATATACAGCAGCCCCAGTGGTATTGCAGCCCCAGTGGTATTGCAGCCCCTATATACAGCAGCCCCAGTGGTATTGCAGCCCCAGTGGTATTGCAGCCCCTATATACAGCAGCCCCAGTGGTATTGCAGCCCCAGTAATGCAGGGCCCCTATATACAGCAGCCCCAGTGGTAGTATACAGGCAGCCCCAGTAATGCAGGGCCCCCCCTCATGCTTTGGTCACCTGTAAAGCAAATTATACTTATCAGTGCCCGCTGCCGTCCGCGCCCGCATCTGCCGACATCCCGATCCTCCGTCTTCATGCGACTTCTTCCTGTTTCCTGTGCGCGTCGCCGGTAATGACGTCATTGCCTGCGACGAACACAGGAAACAGGAAGAAGATGCATGAAGATGGAGGATCGCGATGTCGGCAGATGCGGGCGCGGACGGCAGCGGGCACTGATAAGTATAACTTGCTTTACAGGTGACCGGAGCATGAGGGGGGGGGCCCTGCATTCCTGGGGATGCGGGGGCTGCTTTATACCGCTGTATACAGCAGCCCCCGCACTGACTCGCGTATAAGCCGAGGGGGGTACTTTTCAGCCCAATTTTTGGGCTGAAAAACTCGGCTTATACGCGAGTATATACGGTACACTGATCCTGACATTCTGATATTGTTTAGCAACTGTTCTGTATCCTGAAATAATCTGATACATTGTTTTTTCACCAGCTACAGTTAGGAGTGTAGGCCACGCCCTCTCCCTTATATGGTTACATGCCCGCATTCAGTGTGAAGATAGATCTGACTGAGAATGAACATATGTTTGCTTCACACACAGTGCAGTGGGGACACCTTGTGGAAGGTTCATGAATGGTTTTCAATCAAAATTCTCTAATAAAGTATATTTGAAAGTTTATTAATATCACTTGCTCTACATTATTATTAAATACAAATTTAAATGCCAGTTACTCTTTAAGCCATCACCAGCCAGTTAATAGCAATTGAGATTGGTATTTTAAGGCCACAATCCTTAACTGTCCTGCACCAGCTTTAATTAACATAATTCTATAGCCTCCCGAACATGTTTCACCACACTGGTGTCATCAGGGGCACTAAAGCTCAAATTAACTGATAAATTAATTGCACTAGCATCCTAGTCCTCAACTGATCTGCACTAGCTTTAATAAAATTAATTCTGTAGCCTCTCTCCTGTTAGAAGACAGTTGAAGCACTTTTACTAGTTGAGCAATTATGCTGCAAGCATTTAATATAAAAGAACCAAGGGCGAGTCTATGTAAAAAGTCACACCCTAAGGATATGAATGTTTTGCTATTTGTCACAGGTTGCTGTTGGAATGATCATAGTGGTTTGTCATTTTAGCTATCTTCCAATGATTTCACCTGTGTAATAATATACAGGGTGGGCCATTTATATGAATACACCTAAATAAAATGGGAATGATTGGTGATATCAACTTCCATTTTGTGGCAAATTAGTATATGGGAGGAGGAAAACTTTTCCAGATGGATGGTAACCATGGTGGCCATTTTGAAGTTGGCCATTTTGGATCCAACTTTATTTTTTTCAATGGGTGAGGGTCATGACACATCAAACCTATTGAGAATTTCATAAGAAAAACAATGGTGTGCTTGGTTTTAACATACCTTTATTCTTTCATGAGTTGTTTACAAGTTTATGAGCTCTTATAAAATGTGTTCAAAGTGCTGCCCATTGTGTTGGATTGTCAATGCAACCCTCTTCTCCCACTCTTGACACACTGATAGCAACACCACAGAAGAAATGCTAGCACAGGCTTCCAGTATCCGTTGTTTCAGATGATCCCAAAGATAAAAGTCTAAGGGGTTCAGATCGGGAGACCTTGGTGGCCATTCAACTAGCCGACGACGACCAATCCACTTTCCAAGAAACTGTTCATTTAGGAATGCTCGGACCTGACACCCATAATGTGGTGGTGCACCATCTTGTTGGAAAAACTTAGGGAACATGCCATCTCCAGTGCATAAAGAGGGCAACACATCATCATGGAGCAATTTCAGATATCCAGTGACATTGAGGTTTCCATTGATGAAGAATGGCCCCACTATTTTTGTACCCCATATACCACACCATACCATCAATTTTTGCGTTTCAACAGTTTTGGAGTGATCTATCCACTGTGGTTAGTGTCAGACCAATAGCTGTGTTTTGTTTTTTTTTGTTAATGTCACCATTCACAAAAAGGTTTGCCTCATCATTAATCATAATGTTCTCTGTAAACTGAGGGTCCTGTTCCAATTTTTGTTTTGCTTATTCTGCAAATTCAGTGCGCCGATCTGGGTCATCCTTGTTGAGATGCTGCAGCAGCGGGATTTTGTAAGGGTGCCATCTGTGAGTGGCAAATATCCGCCAAAGGGATGAATGACTGATGCCACTCTCAAGTGACATGCGGCGAGTGTTACGCTGTGGGCCTTTGCTGAATGAAGCTAGGAATTACCCTTATAAGGTCCATATGCAAAAGCTACACCTCCAAAGTGATTTTTGAAGAATATCAGATATGGAAGTAATTTATTGGATGAGTCCTCTTAATGTATTTCTTTGAATGTCACAAGGCAAATACGTTCCTGCCATGTTAGGAGCTGCAGATAGATATTACATGAAATATACAACATTGGAAGCGGTTTCTTTACTATGTCACTTTGTATTAATTCAATTTCCAGAACTGACTACTGTAGGAGACAACCACATTAAATAGGTATGAAAAATTGTCAGACCGAAAGATCACGGTGTAGCTGACCCCCGACTGTCAGTACAGTGCATTGTGCCTAGATTAGGGGAAAGGCTACGTCTCTTTGGTTAATAAATAGAAGCAATGGGGGAGAGGAAAGCAGAAAGAGAAGTGGCTCAGAAATTGAATGTCAGAAATCACAGCTTGAACATCAGTATTGTGATTAATGCTCTTTTGGGTAAAAGTCGTTTTGCAGATGCAGGATTTAATCATATTCATAAGACTGTACAATGTTTTTATACCACAAGACAGCACAGATGAATGATGCTGATAAACATTGTATCTGAGCCTCAGACACACCGTTCGCTGAAAGTGTTTCTATTACCAAAAAGTGCTGTCAATTTGTATTTTTCACCACTGATACAATCTCACATACCTTCCTGGTTGGTTGAAAAATAATAAAACTATTTCCTAAGAGACATTAAAGTGTCACTTTTCCTATATCATCCTCTGGGTATTCTCTCTCCTCGCTTTATGCGGCTCTCATGACTTTAGAGTAGATTTTCAAGAAGTCCAAAAAGTTACTTTGTCAGAATATTATGACAGTGTACTGCTGAGAATCAGAAGAATTTTCCTCATTATAGCAAACAATAGCCTATTGCTAAATTAAGACCATAAGAACTTTGTTTTTATTGCTTAGTTATTCCCTGTAGAGAAATAGGCAATACATGTGTTTTATGTTGAGTAATTCACAAAATAAATTGAACGGTCGTAGAAATGTTGTGCATTCTTTTTGTATGAGTGTGATCCCCTTCCTTTTCCCCTAATTGCAAATAACTAAACATGAGGTTGCTGCTTGATGTTTGTGAACATATCTTTCATTTACATTTAGTAAAATAGACATTTTGAGTTTAATTCATGGCTTCTTTCACAATGGTACTTAATGCTACTTATCATTTGTGTGAAACCATCCTTTTATGTAAAAACAATGTTATTCTATATATATATATATTAGGTGGGTGTAGGAGTACCTCTCTTGGGGTAAAGTGTGATCATTGGCAGTGCACTTAGAGCACAGTCTGTACTGAATCCTGAAGTTTTTAAATGGTTTGAATTTGGGTGTAAACCTTTAAATCTAGCACCCTGTACATGTAGACATGTTTTGTAACCCTTTATACATTGTTTAATGATATATAGTCTGAACCACATACAACTACTGTAATGCAGTTATGCATCTTAGTATGATTTTCTCTGAAACCCCATGGTACGTCAGAAAAAATATTCTTTGAAAAGCTGTCTGGGAACTATTAAGTATAGACCTGAGTAGTCCAATGTGGTACCTCCAACAAACTTCTACCTCTGCAGGTTAAAACACATCTGGTTGTAATCACACAGCTAGGTTCTGATTCTTGCTGCTAGTTGTTCAGGTAGCATGAATCGAATGACAGATTCCCTTTAAAGAGAATCTGTCAAAGCAATATTATGTAGGCAAAGAAATCCGGAATCTATCAAGTATTGCATAGAGTACTGGCTGCAGTCAGTCATGAGAGATTTTAGTTTTAGTAACGTAGCAGAGCTGGTAGAGCTGCATACAGACACACAATGATGGCTGTCAGAGCTGTGGTTCTGTAGGCAGACAGTCCTGCATCCATATCTCACAGGAGGCAGGCACTAATTGCCAACCTATTATCTCTGGCACATGACACAAAACTCTGGACAGCTCCAATGTGGCTGCTGCCTGGCACTAGTCAGACATGTCCACCATGCAGCACCGTCCACACACCACATGGAATGACCTGCAGTCTGAGCATCAACAAGCAGCCACTGCACTAAGCTGGTAAAATGGCACGTTTTCCCCAATAGACCACGCCTCCTCCCAAAATGCTTAGCCAATCACAAGTGCTGCACACAGGGCTGTCTGGAGCTAATAGGTGGGTCCTTCCAGTTAGTTTGAGCAAGGGATGTGGGAGCAGAAAGGGGGACTAGTGCCACCAACCAACCGTCATTTGGGAGAAACAAGACTGGTATGCTTATATGTACTGAGGGGCGGCATTGGTCCTGGTGTGTAAGTTATGGGCAATCAATCCTGCAGCAGAAGTGTTTGTGAAAGGGACATTAAATCCTGCACGAGGGGCGTACATAGAAATCATGGGGCCCCATAGCAGAAGTTATAATTGAGCCCTGCCCCCTACAAAAAATATTTCACTTTTGTCACATACCCATGTCTCACAACTTTGCAGCCCTTACAACATAATTTTCCTCCTATTGAAGCCCCGAGATTCCACTTTCATTGCCCCCATAAAGTATGACGCTAACAAAAGTGCCCCAGAATCACTGTGATCCCCCCCCACAGTGAATTCCTCCACAGGACCCTCCACATGCACACTATGATGACCCTACTGTAACTCCGTCAACTATCCCAGGTATGATTCCCACACAACCCTCCATGCAGTATAATGGACCTACATAAAGTATAATGGCCCCTACACTTCTTCAAACTATATAATAGTCCACAACACATCCCTCAAATAACCCTCCATGAAGTATAAAGGCTCACCCATAACCCTCCAAGTATTATAATGTCTTCCATATACTATATGCTTACATATATTATGATGCACCCCCATAGTCCTCCACATATTACAATTCACCCGCATAGTACTCCAAAAACCAAATACTATAATGCACCCCATAGCCCTCCATATACAGTACCCCCATAATCTTCCAGTGTTATAATGCACCCCTCTCCTCGATGCTCATATCTCCGATGTCCACAGCATGTGTCCCATGTTCTCCACAGCGGGCTGCTCATTGATGACATCATCGCTCCACGCCGTACAGAGCTGCAGAGTGGCCGGCAGACAGTGGTGGGAGATTTGAAGTAGGACAGCAGCCGACGCGATGAAACATTGTGGACGGTGGGCCCCATAGCAATCTCTATCAGCAGGGTGCTTGCCACAGTGCCGCCCCCCTATATAGTGCTCCCTGAGGCGACCAACTCAAGTCACCTCATGGTAGGTGCGCCCCTGTATCGAACTCTCATGCAAATGATATTGTAGTCCTGTAATGGTAATCTTCAGGTGATAAAGTATTTAAGTTAAGTAAACAATAGCACAGAGCCTGATAAGAGAATCACAGTTGATTTTTGTTTTTCAACCCTTACAGTATGTTGTCATCAGTTTACATAGCAAAAACTTGCTGACATATTCCCTTTAAATACAGGATTACAGTGACTGGTAAAATGTTTATTTAATTTAAATCTAATTCTTAAAAGTTGATTGTCGGAGCTCAAGCAGCCCTCCGAGATCTCAATCTGCATACGTGCTGCCTCCACACTCATGTTCCAAAGTCCACCGCGTCTGCCGCCAACTGATCATTGTTGCCTGCCTCATGCCGCCGTGACACACACTCTTCCAAGCCTGGGCCTGTAGTTTGCTTCACTGCTGCCTCTCGTGACATTCTCATCCTCCCAAGCCAGGGCCCGCATGTGCCACCCCTGGCTTCCTGCAGAGGCAACCATGCCTCCTTTGACCCCGCTTCACTCTGCCCCTCCTTCCCCAGTAAGCTACACTCAACTATAAGACGAACCCTAGGATTATAAAACGGACCCCTATTTTCTTTTTTTTTTTTTTAAATATAATTTTTATTGAAATTTATCATATAAATGTATGAGAAGCAAACAAGATGCATAAACAGAAAGATAGAAGACATCAAAAATGCCCTCCCTCCTGCAGATATTCCCATCAATATATAACAGCATCATTCAACCTCGTGCCGCGACCACCACTCGTAGATCACCTAATTTGTCCTGGAAATCTTCGAAACAGTACCATGATGTGGTACAGAAGGGTGTGAACCACCTCATCAATCTCTTCCCTTGTGAGATGGCCCAGAATAAAGTGTCGCCACATCTCAAAGAATTTCCCCGTCTTATTTTTTTTTTGTCAGTCTCAGCGTCTGCCTTCTCAAGAAACATGATCCCCTTTAATTCCCTCCTCAACTGGCCCACATTAGGAGGTCTTTCCTCTAGCCATTGTGCCAGGATGAGGTGCTTGAACACTATCCGTATAATGTGAAGTAACTTAAGTGACTCCCTGGGGATCCGTATAGAGGCGTTGTCATGAAAAACCCATAAGCTCCTGTTAAGCGGGATATTAGTTCACAAAAGGTGATTCGTCCAGCGTCGTACCTCCCCCCCACTGCGCCTGGATAGGGCCACATTCCCACATCCCATGGAACAGGTCAGTCTTAGGCATGTCACAACTAGGGCATGACAACCGCCGGTTAGGATTGTAGCGTGAGGGAGATAATTTGAAGCCAAGAATAGCCCTCTGTATAAACCTGAAATGGGTATCCCTCCATCTATCTGTGATATGCTTGCGCATTGCATTCCAGCCTGTCACCACCACCTCCCCCATATTTGCGTCACCCAGGCGGGTCTCCCACCGTTTTAATAGCTCAGTGGGCCCAGATGATGGTAGACTACGTCGTAGCACGGCGTAAATGGTAGAGATATTGACCTCAGCCGTGTGTCTAGTCAGTAGGTCATAAGTTCTGTTTCCTGACATTCCCTCCGAACGTCATGTAGTCTTGATAGCACATGTTTATGAATCTGTGCGTATTGTAGTGTATGCATTGGGGCTAGGTGCCACGTGTCAAATACCTCTAAAACGGACCCCTATTTTAACATTAACATTTTTCGTTTCCTATCTTCCTCCCCTAAATGAGGGGTGTATTTTATAATCTGCAAAATACATTATATAACTGTATCTTGAATATGTTTTGGTAAACAACTAAAATGCCAAAATTTGTGTCACTGTCCAAATGTTTCTGGACCCAAGTGTTTCTGCTCTTCACTGAGCAGCAACTCAGGCAGGATGACAACCACATATGGCTAATAGAAAAACATTCTATATATAGAGAAACCGAGGAGGGAATAAAAATATATCCTAAAGAAATAATGTATTCTTTTACTATCTCTGGGGTCTGGTTAATAAATTAAATGGATGATACTACATGTCCTTCTTTCTGGCACTGTATACATACAGACTGCTGTTACATCTTCCTATGACCACTATCTGAAGTCCAGCTTGTAGCATGCTCATCATCTGCTTGTTCCTGTATTTGGATAGTTTACAAAATGATTTATAGCAAATACTAGCAGTGTCTCTATGCTGCAGTGTTGGTGTCCCCACAATATCCGACTTGTAGCTCAATATAAAACAGATCCCTTTTCACATAATTCTTGTTTTCTTTCCTTAACCTGATGTTCAGCATTTGTCTATAACAGCCATGAGCAGCAGAAGAGCCCTGCCTGCCGACACACAACGCTCCTCCATCCCTTCCATCTTTATACACATGTGCCTTTTATCTGTTTATATGGCAGAAATATCTGAGTATTGCCGCGATGGACGGCTCCCAGTGTTTACACCCGTGAAATCTACAGAACATCAAACTGTATAAGTTTTCAATCTTTTTTTGTGTTCTTCACACATTGCTGTAAAATACAACATTTCCTGTTTGAAATATTTCCGCACAGTGGCTTACCGAGCTCCAGAGCCTGGGGACATGTGTGTATGAATTGTGATATCCACATAGGGCTCTAGACTTCACAGTGCCTCTTGCTTAAATATTATGTTCTTCCTCAGGATAGCATTAACCCTCAGAACACAATTCTTAGGCCTGGATGTGTCAGAACATTTCTTTTTAACTTAATTGGAAAATGTAGTGTTGTAGAAGGCGCTGTGCATAGTACCTTGAGACTCGGCAACCATACCAATAATTACTTAGCTATTCTAAGTGGCATAAAATATTTATCCATTACATAGTAATGCCATGTGCATACAGTGTGGTTTTTTTATGCGTTTATTTGCAGTAGTTTTGTCACAAATCTGCTTGCCTATTTTGAAGCCGCAAAATCTATGAGAATTCTGAAGTGTTGTGCACTTGTTGCCTAATTTTTCCTTGCAGATTTTGTTGCAGAAAAAATCTGCAGCGTGTCAATTCTTGGTGCATTTTTGCCTACATTTTTTCAGCTTTTCCACCCATTGACTTGGTTATGAAAAATGCATAGCAACAAAATGCACCAGGAATATGCAAATTTGGTGCAGAAAATTTCTGCCCCAAATTCTCAGCATGCGCAGTGCACATAGCCTTATTCAGTACTATATTCTAAATAAAGGCCATTTGTCTTATTTTAATAATATGCAAATAATACTAGCTTGGTCTGGCAGAATATTTTCTCATTTATACACCATGCTTTCCGAATGTGGGCCTCATATTGCGCTACTTTTCGCACAAACATGTCAGCACTTGACTCCAAACAAGATAATGATCACTTTTTAAAATTAATTATCTGATACCACGGGCCAATGCAAACTGATGGGAACAGAGTCATTGTTAATACATTGCTTAACGTTGATATTACAACGCCAAGAAAGAAAAGTCGTGGAAATTTGAAAATTACAGTATTCATAGAGCTGTTAAATAGGAGCACCGGGGGCGTGCCTAGGATGCTGAGCTGAGCGGCCGCACTGTGAGCGAGCTCCCGCCAGCACCCGGAGATTTCCAGCTCTGAGCAGCTCTTAACAGCCCGGTACCAACCTCAGCGATGGGCCCCAAGAAACAGAAGCCCGCACAGCAGCCTCCGGTCCCGCCGCCCGACCAAAGAACGGTGGTGGAGGCTTTTAAAGCCCGGGAGTTCAGCGCGACCCGGAAGCCGGCGCCATCTTCCCCGCAGCGCATGGAGGAGGGGGAGACCTTCACAGCCACACAGGGAGACGCTGATGCAGCTACAGAGGTAGGACGGGCGCACGATGACCGGGACACAGCAGCCCTGGGTGACCCCAGAATATCTACCAGCCCGAGATCCATGTCCACAGACCTCTCAGGCCCCCCTTCCCCACTATACTACGGCCGTTATGAAGCCCTCATGGCGGACGATCCCGGGCACATGGATACACCTCTGCCCCAAAGGGAAGATGCCCTGCGCCGGGGCAGGTCCAAGGGGGTTCCCTCGCAGACCCTAAGGGATCCTCCTGCCCCTGCGGACACACAGGAGGCGTCCCAATACCTCCATTTTATTAACCACCCTGCAGGATATGGCCGCGATAGGCCCCTCAAGCAGGGTGAGACCTCAGTGGACTTTGCTCATGTCGCACCAGGCAGCTGGCAGGCGCTCCTAGCTCTTATCCCCTCCAAAGAGGATTTTAAGTCCCTGATTAATGAGGTGAAGGAGACCTGTAGGGTGGAAATAGCCACTGTCCGTAAAGACATTCATCAGCTTTCTGGCAGGATGGATTCTCTGGAAGAGGAGCATGATGTCACCAGATCCCATTTGAGTGAATTGCATGACCTAGTCCTCTCTCAACAGCAAGCTATAGACGCCTTTCAGAATCATCTAGAGGACCTGGACAATAGAGGACGACGGTGCAATATAAGAGTTAGAGGGGTCCCAGAGTCTGAGGATCAAGAGTCCCCAAAAGCTATCCTCCAGTCTATATTTAGCACCGTTTTGGGTGATTCCTCATTTCCACCAATAAAGATGGACAGAGCTCATAGAGCCCTCAAGCCCAAGGGATTAACCGGCCAACCTAGAGACATTGTGTGTTGTCTGCATGACTTTGAATTGAAGGAGAGAATAATGACTGCAGCACGGAATCTTGGACCCACAAAGTTTGCAGGGGGAGAGGTCCACCTGTTCCCTGACCTATCCCTGATCACCCTGCAGAAAAGGAGGCATCTCAAACCTCTCACTAAAGTTCTTACGGAGCAACAAATCACGTATAGATGGGGATACCCCTTTGCCCTCATTGCCCGTAGGAATGGACATACGGCCATCCTCCGTACCCCTGCGGATTCATTGGCCTTCTGCAGGGAACTTGACATCCCGCCTATGGAACTGCCCCATTGGAACATTATACTGCCGGGTCTATATTTAGCACCGTTTTGGGTGATTCCTCATTTCCACCAATAAAGATGGACAGAGCTCATAGAGCCCTCAAGCCCAAGGGATTAACCGGCCAACCTAGAGACATTGTGTGTTGTCTGCATGACTTTGAATTGAAGGAGAGAATAATGACTGCAGCACGGAATCTTGGACCCACAAAGTTTGCAGGGGGAGAGGTCCACCTGTTCCCTGACCTATCCCTGATCACCCTGCAGAAAAGGAGGCATCTCAAACCTCTCACTAAAGTTCTTACGGAGCAACAAATCACGTATAGATGGGGATACCCCTTTGCCCTCATTGCCCGTAGGAATGGACATACGGCCATCCTCCGTACCCCTGCGGATTCATTGGCCTTCTGCAGGGAACTTGACATCCCGCCTATGGAACTGCCCCATTGGAACATTATACTGCCGGGTCTTCCTCCGGCCCCGGTGTGGTCTAGGGGTTCTCCCCGGAGGGTCTCCGGGAAGAGAGGGGGAGGCCGTGGATTCCCCCCCTCCCGTCGCCCTCGCTGATTACTCTCATGACGTCTGTAATGTTTTTTCTTCTTTTCTAATTTGCCATTTACAATTTTGTTGGCCTCTTTGGTACCACATTTATGCTTAACTAACACTATGCTCATATCTTATTGCTTCCATTTTCATTGTCATTCTACCTAATAGCTGGGAAATATTTGCACTAAAGGATCTGGAGTCGCTAGTCTTCTCCCAGATCTTCTCATTCGACGCTGGCGGGATCCCTCACATCTTTGTTTAAGACGTCTACTCTTCGACGGGGGTCATAGCTTAGCTCCTCCCCCCCGAATTGAGACGCGGTGCCCGCCGGCCCCAGCCGACCGAGGTAGACTACCCCTCTGTTTTCTCTGGACACCGAGGTGGGTTGAAATTTACTTCCTTTTTCTTTTTTTTTTTTCCCCCACTCCTGATAGGTGCTGGGGTCAACCCTCCCTTGAAGTCCAGCCGGACAAATGTTCGGGAATATTATATCCACAAGGACTGGTTTAATTTTCTTTTCTTTCTTGATGGTTATATGTACTTGTTGTTCTGATGTTTTCCCTCTTTCTTCTTATCCTCCACCCCTCCCCTCCCCCTTCCAGGTCCGGGGATGCCTTCACCAACATCATACATCGTTTGCAGAATACCACCCATGGTACGGTTAGTAACACTAAACGTGCGGGGTCTTAACTCACCCCGCAAACGTAAACTTACTCTGCACAAGTTAAAAACCCTGGGGGCGGACATTGCTTTCCTCCAAGAAACGCATTTCGATGCTGGGGGTTCATTTGCTTTCGCCAAGGGTGCCTACCCGTCCAGTTACTCTGCATTCTCTAATAATAAGAAGGGGGGAGTCGCCATCCTACTCTCAGCTAACTGTTCGGTACAGGTTCAACAATCGCATAGTGATCCAGGGGGCAGATATGTGATTCTAGAGGCCCTAATGGGTCAGCAGAAACTGATTTTAGCAAACATCTATGCCCCAAATTCAGGACAGGCTCCCTTTCTTAGGAGGGTCCTCTCCCTTCTGCGTGGTCTCCCCCCAGCTCCTATTCTACTGGGAGGGGACTTCAATGCTCCCTTCTCATGTGCACAAGACCGCCATTCAATCAGGGGAATCCCCCCTTCGGAAGGCCTGCTGAGGCTATCCCTAACATTCAGGAAGCTGGTCAGAGGAGAGATCCTATTTGACGCATGGAGAGTGGATCACCCTGGGGAGAGGTCCTTTTCCTACTACTCTGCCCCCCATCAGACGCACACAAGAATCGACTACTTTTTTGTTAGCAGTGCCTTGCTTCGTCTGATGGTGGGCACCGAGCTGGGGTCCATAACTTGGTCAGACCATTCCCCTGTGATCCTTGATCTTAGGGACTCCCAACCCCAGAGATCCTTTGGACATTGGCGCTTGAATGAATTTTTGGTAAAGGACTCCCAGATCAGGGCCTCGTTGCAGAAACACATGGAGGAATATTTTCAGTTCAATCAGACTTCGGTCTCATCAAAATCAGTGTTATGGGAGGCCCATAAGGCGGTGATGAGGGGGCACTGTATCAGGGAGGGTACTAAAGTTAAAAGAGACGACGCTAACCGGCGCCGCATGCTGACCGCTCAGCTGGTGTCTCTAGAAGCCAAATTGGCGGCCAATCCATCTCTCTCTACACTACGTGAAGTGTTAAGCCTACGCGAAAAGTTGAAGGATATCGCAATTAAAAAAGTGGAAAAACTACTTTTATACTCTAAACAGCGATACTATGAAAGAGGGAACAAAGCCCACTCCTTACTAGCGAAACGACTAAAAGAGCGTACCTCTAAGGCATGTCCACAGGCCTTAAGAGACACGGATGGCACGATTCATTATAACCCGTCCAGCATTTCTAATATCTTCCTTTCTTATTACACACGCCTATATAATCTAGGGGACCGTGGGGGAGGGGACCTCTCTCAGGGGAGCGGAGATGTGGAGGCTTATCTGGCTAACCTTAATCTTCCTAGACTCCCAACGGAGGCCTTAGCATCCTTGGATCAACAGGTCACATGCGAAGAGGTGGAGGAGATTTTACTAGATCTCCCTCAAGGTAAAGCCCCGGGCCCTGACGGTCTTACATATTTATACTATAAAACTTTTTCTAAAATTCTCCTCCCTCATATGACCTCCCTATTTAATTCCTTTATGGACGGGGCGGAGATCCCCCCTTCTATGTCACATTCCCACCTTGTACTCCTCCCTAAACCCCCTAGGGACCCAGTGGATTGCGCCAATTATAGGCCTATTGCACTGTTGAATTCGGACATGAAGATATATGCCAAAATTTTAGCAAACAGGTTAGGTCCTTGGCTTCCTCAGGTTGTCCACAAAGATCAGGTGGGGTTTATACCCTGCCGACAAGGTGGTGACAACACGAGACGAGTAATAGACCTGATAGATGTGGCCAACAGACGGAGCCAACAGATGCTGGCCTTGAGCTTAGACGCTGAGAAGGCTTTCGACCGCCTAGATTGGTCCTTCATGTTTGCATGCCTTCAGTCTTTTGGCCTATCGGGGAGATTCCTAACTGCAATTAGAGCTCTATATAAAACCCCTTCAGCATCTATTAAACTTCCTTTTATTACGTCTCCCTCCTTCCCTATATCTAACGGGACCAGGCAGGGATGCCCACTTTCCCCCCTCCTCTTCGCTTTGTGTATTGAACCGCTGGCTGCTGACATCCGTAACAACCCAAACATCTCAGGAGTGGCCCTCAGCACGAAGGAATTTAAAATATCCCTCTTTGCTGACGATGTCCTCCTTACCTTGACGAACCTCCATGTCTCCCTCCCTAACCTGATGTCCACCCTGAGGCAGTACGGCTCTCTTTCAGGCTATAAGGTCAATCGGAGTAAGACAGAGGCTCTACCCATTAATATCCCACCGGACGTAATGGAGTATCTGACCCTGAACTTCAAATTCAGGTGGAAGACAGACACCATAAAGTACCTGGGGGTCCATATTTCGGCCTCCTTTGGCACTTTATATAAGCATAATTTTCCCCCACTTTTTAAGGAGTTGAGGGCTCTCCTCTTTAAATGGGCTCCGTTATCTTTGTCCTGGCTGGGTAGGATCGCTGCGATAAAAATGACATTACTCCCTAAGCTTCTGTACTACTTCGAGACCCTACCAGTGACGGTCCCTCTGGGGGATCTTAGATCCCTCCAGACGGCCATTATGAGATTTGTGTGGAATGATAGGAGACATAGAATTGCAAAGGACATCATGACAACCCATAAATCCAGGGGTGGTCTATCGGTCCCAGACATAGTGAGGTATTACTGGGCTACACACCTAAGAAGAATCCCGTCCTGGTCGGCTCTTTGGGCATATAATAAATGGACGGAAATTGAAAAGTTATGGATTGCACCGGTCCATCCAAACTCCTTACTGTGGCCGCCCGCCCAGGTGGTTCCCCACATCTCACTCCTGGGCCCAATGCAGGTGACCTGGGAGGTTTGGAAGCACTGTCAAAAGAGATTTGCCCTGGCCTCTCCGTCATCGCCAATGGTCTCATTTATCTACCACCCTCTACTATCAGTAGGGATGGAATCAGCAATGGTTCACCCATGGTTGTCCGCAGGCCTTTTCAGATTCGCAGACATAGTAGACAAAAGGACCATGGGGATCCGACCCTTTGAGGATTTGAAACATATCCCACCTCTCACCAATAGAGCGTTTTATCAATTCCTTCAGATCCGGAACTTTGCCTCCTCTCTCTATGGTACTTCAGGGGTCTCAGTTCCAACGGAATTTGAAAGAATATGCAGGAGGGGAACGGGCACTAAGGGCTTGATTTCAGAAATTTACCAACTATTAGCAGTTCTGGGCGGTGGCACCCGTGGGAGCTTCTCCTACATAACAAAATGGGAGGCCCTCCTGGGTAGACAGATTTCCCCGCAGACCTGGCAATACATCTGGGATAGAGCATCTAAAACCTCCATATGCACACTCTATAAGGAGAATCAATATAAGCTTATGATGTTTTGGTATCATACTCCAGAGTTCCTTCATAAACTAAACCCCCTCCTACCCGACACTTGCTGGAGGTGTAGTAGAGATGTAGGCGACCTACTCCATATCTTTTGGTCATGTCCTCGACTGAGGGAATTCTGGAACTCTGTTAGAGACCTTATCACGCAGATTCTGTACATTGACATAGAACCGGATCCAATGATATACCTTCTTAATGCACACACTGGACGGGTGGGCAGGCTGGCCTCCAAGCTTCTCCTGCATATTTTAACTGCAGCTAGATGTTTGATTGCTCTTTTTTGGAGGAGACTGGAGCCACCCTCCCTCAGGGATCTGCTCACCAGACTGTCAGACATCAGAAGGATGGAATATCTGACGGCCTTGATGGCGGCCAGAGTAGACCAATTCAATCAGGTCTGGGCCCCTTGGGACTATTTTGCCGCCCAGGAGGGTATCTGAGGGTGGAGCTGTCTCCCTGGTCCTGGAAGTCCTCATCCCCTTGTACTTCCCTACCCCACTTAACACCCCCCATTCCGGCCCCCCCCCCCCTCCTCACTTCCTTTCCCTATCCTCCCACCTTCTATTCTTTTTCTAATGTAACTTTCTTCGTTCTTAGGGTGGCTTCATCCCATATGTTTTTCACCTGTTATTGCCTGATGTTGGGGGGAAATGATTATCACTAGCGACCCTCCTTAAACGGAGGCCCTCCATTATTGCGAGGGAATGGTGGAAGGACACAGCCAAGGATTTGGGACTCATCTGGCGATATGGAAGCTAACTTTCTGCCATCCCAAATCCCTCGCCATAAATAAGCCATTGCCTACTACTTGGTTTTGAATTTATTCCCCCACATCGCTGTATTTGCTGTATTTTTGCAATTCATCTGACAAATAATGTTCTCTTGTTGTATTGTATAAAACTCAATAAAAATTTACAGTTGGAAAAAAAAAAATAGGAGCACCGGGAGAGAGAACTTTTTAGTACAGTTCCTGCCCTGCTACATGATGAAGCAGAGCCGTACACTGCAGTTCTAAGATCAATAGATCACTTCTAATTTAATAAAATTATAGTTGCTCTTTGGCCTTCTTCCCTCCCTTGTGGGATGTAGAATTTCAGCCTGACAGTCTCATGCTACTGGTGAGAAGAGGTGGTGTGTCGGGGACGTGGATGCTGGGAGCTGCAGGATCATCTGACATTCCAGCCCCCTTACACTTCTGAATGGGGAAGGGGGTGTGGCCACCAGCCCCATACTCATACTGATATACCATCCTATGTAATGTGACAGGGGGGTTCTTGCAGTACTGCATGGATAAATTGCTACAAACTGAAACTTGTGAACAAGCATGTTAGTAGTGCATATTGCAATTCTATACCCATGGATTGTCACCTGAGGTGTCACACAGCCTAAAACTGCCTGGGTACAAGACCATGACATGAACATAAACTACCTTCACTTGGATTGACAAACAGAGCAAACCATAATCTTGTATGTATGTATATTTCAGATTTTGGTGTTTAAGGGCTGAATTATTGATTTCCTCTCTGTCTATGATTCCCTGCGCCCCTCTGTCTGCCCCCGGTCTATGAATGACTTTGCCTTCACTTTTTTAAATTGCAGCAGTGACCTGTTCCTTGACAGACCGAAAACAGGTGGAGGGGTCGTGGAATCGCAGGTAGGGAGGAGAAGAACCAGTTTGCCGTTCAACCCCTATGCACTAAAACCTACAGTGCCTTGTCAAAATATCCACACACGTTCCTCCTCCCCCCCCCCCAGCATTTTTTGTGAGTGCTATCTCACAACCTGGATTTTTACTGTTGTTTTTTTTTTTTTCTTTTTGTTTTTTTTTCTCGGGGTGGTGGGGGTGTTGCATCAGTTAATGTAAAGAACATGCGTACAATTGTGAACATTTGCTTTTCTTTTTATTGTGAAACAGAAAACAAATAGGTCAAAATAACTGAAAACTTTAGTGTGCATAACTATTCACCACCTAAAGTCAGTACTTTGTGGAGCCTGCTTTGTGGCAATTACAGCTGCCAATCACTTTAGATAAGTCTCTATGAGCTTTCCACATCTTACCACTGGGAATTTTGCCCATTCCCCAAGCCTAAATTGCTCTGGGTCTTTCAAGTTAGAAGGTTTCCTCTGGTGAACAGCAATCTTCAAATCTGGCCACAGATTCTCAATTGGAGTAAGGTCTGGGCTTTGACTGGTTCACTCCAATACATTTACACGTTTCCCCTTAAATCACTCAAATGTTGCTTTAACAGTATGTTTTGGGTCATTGTTTTGTTGAAAGGTGAATCCCCATCCCAGTCTCAAATCACTGACATAATGAAACAAGAATTGCTCAAGAAAATCCTTGTATTTTACAGAATCCATCTTCCCTCGACTCGGACCATTTTGTCTGTCTTTGGTGGTGCAAAACATACCCAAAGCATGATGCTGCCACCCATTTTTCACTTTGAGATGGTTTTCTTGGGGTAATGAGCTGTGTTGGTTTGACGCCAAACATAGCATTTACCTACCGTAGTTGGCCCAGAAGTTCAATTTTTGTCTCCTCTAACCAGAGTATCTTCCTCCACTTCCTACACTTAGGAAGTCTCCCACATGTCTTTTTGCTAAATTAATACAATCCTTCCAATTTTTAGCTGTAAATAAAGGCTTTTTTTCTGGCCACTCTTCCGTAAAGTCCAGCTCTATGGAGTGTATTTTAATGGCTCCCTACACATAAGACTAACTAAAGATGGTAAGGTGGGTCAACATTCTAATATGTAAGGGTACCTTTACACGCCGCAACCGCGGCGAGGAATCTGACCAGCGGTATGTCGCCCCGGCACCATCACCGTGAAATTGCCTCGCAATTGCGGCGTGTAATTGGGGAATTTGGCGGCGATAAAAAAGGTTGCGTCTGGTTCCGATTTCACAGCACTGCTCCAAAATCAGAGGCAATCATGAAGGGGCCATTCCCGGCTTTTGGCGTGTGAACGGGCGATAGGGATGGAATCTGCGTCGCCTATTGATTTCCCGTAGGCGTGCCACAGCGTCTTGAAGACAGAGCCCCGTCAGTGATGATTGGTGGTGGCTACTGTGTTCCCATTGGATGCCTCTTCACAGGGCGCCATATTTGAACAGCTATCCATTCACAACCACACAATGGCAATGGTGTCATGTATTAGCCAGCCTTCCAGCGCAGGCTGCCCAATCATAATGCTATTGCGTTGTCTAATCAGTGTGTTTGGGGCGCGGTATACATCAGTCTGACACACCTATGTTCTATCGGCACTGATCATGTACGCCCATATTCCTTTCGGGATTGCGGCATGTGAAGCGGCAAAGGAACTTCACCGGATTGGTTCCGCTGTGGGGTAGGCGATTACCGGGGTGACACATCGCCTTAGGTTGAGGGCGAAATTGCAGCGTGTAAAAGTGCCATCGGCGATCTCCGGCAACCATGAAAAACGTGCATGTGGACGTTAGATTGCCTCGTATCGCCTCCAAAAATTGCGGCGTGTAAAGGTACCCTGAGGGTCTCCCCCAACTCTTCCCCAAAAGATGATGTTGGGGGGGAGGAGGTTTTTGTCTGTTGGATTTCCAAACAGTGAGCAGTGACTCAAATAGCGAAGACAGCAGAATGTGACTGCGCTGAGTGTTTTTGTGTATGTGGGAGTCATGGTGGCTGTCCATTTGTTTGTCTGACGGCTATCTAATGTTTATAGGGATATTTATTCTCCGTCATCTGCCTATCCAATTTTTCTTTATATACCAATATAGAGAGAAAATAGGTAGGAATAACACAGCTACATCATGAGGGCTAGTTGTTGCTATAGGGAACCATTGATCAGCATAGGAGCCATAGAAACACTACTATAAGATAGTTTTGCTTAAGTCTATTGCAAATTTGCTTTTCATTTTATTTTGTATGTATTGTAAAAATTAAAATGATTCACCCTTTATTACCTGTATGGTTTTTGGATGTGGAGTGCATCCTGGGCTTGCAAGTAAAACAGTCTTTATGCAGATGCATTAATTGCAAATGGTCATATAACAGGTATGGCCAATATTGCTCGGCTTTGATTCTGCGTGATCTTTTGATGATCGGGGGTCTGGGGAAACTGTAGATGGAAGGGTAAGAAAAAGATTCACAAAATTTATATGCCAATTGAATGGCATCAACTTACTGAATGCTATAATTACTGGAACCCTATCCATCTTCATTAGTGTCTGAATACTTAATTATAAAGTAATTAAATTATTTTTCAAGCCGCCATATTGTGCGTTGACATAAGACCTTTTAAGGGTGCTTTCACATCAGCGTTTTTCGTAATTCGCGGCAGATGCGGTGAAAAAACCGCATCTGCCGCGTTTGCCGCATAACCGTTCCACTTGCGGCACGGTTGCGGTTTTTTCCATAGGAAGTATAGGGGGACTTGCGGCAGATGCGGCAAGTGCGGTATTGCAGTTGCGGCAGGTGCGGCAGCGAAAAAAAACCGCGGTCAGCCGCGGTTTTTTTCTCTGCCGCACCTGCCGCAAGTGCAATACCGCACTTGCCGCATCTGCCGCAAGTCCCCTATACTTCCTATGGAAAAAACCGCAACCGTGCCGCAAGTGGAACGGTTATGCGGCAAACGCGGCAGATGCGGTTTTTTCACCGCATCTGCCGCGATTTACGAAAAACGCTGATGTGAAAGGGCCCTAAGTTGTATAATAGATTTTGTGTCGCTTGCCAATTTCAATGTTGCAGGCAGAACTGTTTTGTTGTCTTATCAGACATTTCATTAGTAGGTAAATCAGTTCCTTGCCTTCATCAAAAATCATAGTATTAAGCCAATCACTGACCTCAGTGGTTTATGTCGCAAGACTAAGGAGGCCACAAGCTTTGGGGAAGTGTTGCTGAGCTGCCGAGACCAAGAAGGAATGAAAGGGCATTTGGGATATCAGATTCATGCGTTTTTATATAAAATGAAAGGGCATTTGGGGATATCGCATCTTGCAACAGACTCAAGTTAGAGGAGTCTGACCTTTTGACACTTCTTCCTCTTACCTTAGAATTTTGGTTTCACTTTCCCAGCTCCGTTTCCCCTCCCCCCAGCCTGACTTTGCTTTACGTCACCTTTCGTATTTACTGCATTATCTCATCCTTTTTAAGTATAGTATATATGTATGTGTCTTCAGAATCTGTGTCATTATCAGCCTGACGAAGGGGCCATAGTGTTTCAAAAGCTTTCTATACTTACTATCTTTTCAGTTAGCCCACGGGTCTCAAACTCAGCTGGGTTGGTGGGCCGCATGTAGAAAAGGGTACTGTTACACATCGCAACATTGCATGCAATTTCACTGGCAATTTGCTGGTTGCAGTGAAATCATGGACACATTGTTCTATTTTGTGGCCGTGTACAAATGGAACAATGTGTCCATGATTTCACTGCAACCAGCAAATTGCCTGTGAAACTGCATGCAATGTTGCGACGTGTAACGGTACCCTTAGTGACATTTTAGCAATACCAGCATTTTTTGCTCAATCTAGTAAAGTACAAATCCTGATCTTCTTGTAGGAATGTTCCCACCCTAATCTCCTTTATGTAATAATGTCCCCATACTGGTCCCCATTGTATATTAATGTCCCCCAAACTGGTCCCCGTCTTGTAGTAATGTCCCCATCCTGGTGGCCTTTTTAAAGTAATGTTCCTCCCTGGTCCCTACATGTAGTAATGTTCCCATGATATATTAATGATCCCCATCCTGGTCCTCGTCTTGTAGTAATGCCCCCGCCCTGGTCTCCATCTTGTAGTAATGTTCCTCCCTGGTCCATATGTGTAGTAATGCCCCATCCTGGTCCCCATCCTATATTAATGTCTCCCATCCTGGTCCTCATCTTGTAGTAATGTCCCCCATCCCAGCGACTTTTGTAGAGATGTCCCCACAACTTGGTCTCTGTTCTTTTGTTCTGTCGCTCACACACATATACACACCCGCACACTCATACATATACACACACACTCACATACACACACACACTCACACATACATCCTCAGACATATTCACACAAACACACACTCACACATTGACACACATAGGGCCATATTTGGAGTTCCTGCCGCCCAAGGCACTTTCAGCGGTCACGTCCCCCCCCCCCCCCTTCCCCCAGGCTGCTATCTTCGGCTGTAACAGCGCCTTACCTGACTCCACTCTTCTCATCCTGGCCGCTTCTTCCTCTGTGGCTCCCAGTCTCCCACTTGCCAGCACCAGCCGGCAGCTGCCAGCACCTGGCATTTGGTGGCACCCGGCGGCAGCCGCCAGCACCCGGCGGTAGCCGCCAGCACTAGGCGGCACCCGGCAGCACCTGGGAGGCGGCACCAGGTGGCATCCGCCAGCTGCCATCACCCGGCATTAGGCGGCACCCGGCAGCACCCAATGGCCGCTAACAACCGGCAGCTGCCAGCACCAGGTGGCAGCTGACAGCACCCGACATTAAGCGGCAACTGCCAGCACCCGGCAGCACCAGGCGGCAGCCGCCAGCACCCAGTGGCCGCTAGCACCTGGCAGCCACCAGCACCCAGCGGCCTCTAGCACCCGGCAGCCGCCAGCACCAGGCACCAGGCGGCAGCCGCCAGCACCAGGTACCAGGCAGCAGCTGCTAGCACCAGGCACCAGCCGCCAGCACCCTGTATTAGGCGGCACCAAGCGGTTCACCAGCACCAGCCGCAGGCGATGTGCCGCGGGAATACACACACTCACACATATACACACTAACTCAGAAATATTCACACACACCCACACATGCACACACATATACACATACACACTCACATATACACACAAATACACTCACACACATACACACTCATATATACACACAAATACACTCACACACATACACTCACATATACACACAAATACACTCACACATATACTCTCACTCTCTCACACACCTTAATGATGCCCCGGGCCATGGAGCCGCCGCGGTACCCGCTTTATAGTGACTTCCAGGTACCGCTGAAACAAGTGCCATCGCGCCTGTACATTCAAGCAAGCAGGCGGCCGGCGGACCAATCAGAAGCCTCCTGTCACAGGAGGCGGCCGGCGGATAAATCAGAAGCCGCCTGTCACAGGAGGCGGCCGGCGGACCAATCAGAAGCCTCCTGTCACAAGAGGCTTCTGATTGGTCCGCCGGCCGCCTGCTTGCTTGAATGTACAGGCGCGATCATGGCACTTGTTTCAGCGGTACCCGGAAGTCACTATAAAGCGGGTACCGCGGCGGCTCCCTTCACAATGGCCCGGGGCATGTTATTTCTTCAAGGTGCCCCGGGCCGCAGTGGGAAAACTGGCGGGCCGCTTGCGGCCCGGGGGCCACATGTTTGAGACCCCTGAGTTAGCCATTAAAAGGTATCAGCCACTGAGGACTCTCAGATTGCAATATATTTTTGAGACCAAGAAGGGAAGATTTCTTATTTAACATGGCTCGTGTCCAGTATTTTGATTATTTGGAAATGCAATGCTGAAGCTACCAAGAACAAAAAGGGAGAATGCATTAATATGTATGGCTGCTCATACCAACATTTTCATAATTTTGAACAAACCCTTTAACTACTTTGCATATGAAAGTGGTTATGGCTTGTGGCTGTGATTTCAGGTAGAATAGTTCCTACAACCCGGATAGTACCGTATATACTCGCGTATAAGCCGAGTTTTTCAGCCCTAAAATTGGGCTGAAAGTTTCCCCCCTCGGCTTATACGCGAGTCACTGTATACTGTATACACTGTATACAGTATACAGTCACCCCCCCATCAGTATACAGGCCCCCCCCCCCCTTACTGCCCCAATTCTGTAAAAGAATACAGTAGTATACTTATCCCTGCCACTGTCCCACTGCCTCTGTCCGCCACCATCGCGCTCCTCCGGCTTCCTCCGGTGGGCGCAGGCAATGACGTCATTGTCTGCGCGCCAGAGGAGGAAGCCGGAAGACGCTGGATGAAGCCGGAGGAGCGCGATGGCGGCGATGGGACAGCGGCAGGGATAAGTATACTAATGTATTCTTTTACAGGATTGGGGCAGTAAGGGGGAAGCCTGTATACTGATGGTTGGGCCTGTATATACCACTGGGGCTGCTGCTGTATATACCACTGGGGCTGCTGTATATACCTTGGGGCTGCTGTATACTACCACTGGGACTGCTGTATATACCCTCTGGGGCTGCTGTATACTACACTGGGGCTGCTGTATATACCTCTGGGGCTGCTGTATACCACCACTGGGGCTGCTGTATACTACCACTGGGGCTGCTGTATACTACCACTGGGGCTGCTGTATATACCTCTGGGGCTGCTGTATACTACCACTGGGGCTGCTGTATACTACCACTGGGGCTGCTGTATACTACCTCTGGGGCTGCTGTATACTACCACTGGGGCTGCTGTATACTACCACTGGGGCTGCTGTATACTACCACTGGGGCTGCTGTATACTACCACTGGGGCTGCTGTATACTACCACTGGGGCTGCTGTATACTACCACTGGGGCTGCTGTATATACCTCTGGGGCTGCTGTATACTACCACTGGGGCTTCTGTATACTACCACTGGGGCTGCTGTATATACCTCTGGGGCTTCTGTATACTACCACTGGGGCTGCTGAATATACCTCTGGGGCTGCTGTATACTACCACTGGGCTGCTGCTGTATATACCACTGGGGCTGCTGCTGTATACCACACTGCTGGGGGCTGTATACTTGTGCTGGGGTCCACCCTCGGCTTATACATGAGTCAATAGGTTTTCCCAGGTTTTGGGGGCAAAAGTAGGGGGGTCGGCTTATACACGGGTCGGCTTATACACAAGTATATACGGTAATTATCCAGGGAAAGAGAAAGAAGAGAGCAAGCACTGGAGAAGGACATTATGGTCGTAAGAATAGAAGGAACAAGGCAAAGAGGAAGACTAATAATCCGATGGTTTAATACAATCAAGAAAAAGTCCTGGTGGACCTATGCAAAGATCGATCTTCCTACAAGATCGTTCATCCATCGAGTCGCCATGGCTCAAGATCGAGCTAAAGGCTGTTAAATAAGGGAAAATGATTAATTAATGAGTTTATACCATCATGAGATAAATTATAAAATACTATCATGGTGGCTTAGTGTTAAGCACTTTTTCATTTCAGCGCTGGGGTCTTGAGTTTACGTCCCACCCAGGACGACAAATGCATGCAGCCTGTATGTTCTGTGTGTTTGCATGGGTTTCTTTCAGGTTCTCCTGTTTCCTCTCTCTGTCATAATAATGTTTGTAAAGCACAGCAGAATATGGTGACGTTATATAAGCCTGCTTAATAGATACTATTGACAATCAAAAGTGGAGCTGTGGTTTAAAGGGGGTTTTCTCACTGCGGACATTGTCTGGATATCTGCTGTAGTTTGAGAGTTTGCATTCTGTGCTATTTTATTATCAGGGTAATGATGATATTTTTTCTTAATGCTACGCAAGTCAACTACGGTAGTTAATTTTATAGCTCTTTTGTATCGACTGTGTTAATCATTCTTGATTATTATTGAGTAGAAGTCCGGTTGGTTTATCTTTGGCTTTTTGGTGCTGGTTGTTGAACCAGGTGACTTATTGCGTAGTTGCAATGCACAGGAAGGTGATCGTGTTTCTCTCTTGTGAGCGGATTCTGTAAGACGGATCTTGAAGGGAGCCACATGGGACGTTGTCTTCACACCAGGAATAATTTAAACCTCTGGAATATTCAGCCTGCCACCAAGTGCTTTGGGATTATAAAAACATTAACATGTAATGGATCCGTTCTTAGGAGCCGGTGCCTTGTGACAGGAATGTGAATATAATTCTTGAAGGCTTCAAAGTAGCCACGGCGGAGGAAACCTTTATTGATGTGGAAAGCAAGTAGAAAAGAAAGTTTGAATGACAGAGGACATGTTTCTGACAAAGCATTTGACTGTGAATAGTAATTGTTCCTTCCAGGTTAAGTGAAGTGAAACTGTGTGCTGGGTATTGATTAAATTCTGCAGCTATGCAATGAATTTCACAGCCAAGAACTTCATCAACCCTGGGAATTTAAACTTGTTAAATTCAGCTTTTCTGATTGCCGAATATTGCGACAGTATATTTCTTTCACTGTACCGTAGCACCAACATCTCTGGATGATTTATCTGCATTGTCCTAAAGCAAATGTCTGCACAAATAATTAAACTTGCATGTTCTCATAGATATTCTTCGGCACAGTCCTTCACTTGTTATAGCAGGAACCAGTTTCAAATATGCAGTATGTCAATTCTTTCAGTGTTTTTCACTAATACATAAAAAAAAAATCCATGTAAAAATTGGTAAATTTTTAAGCAATGTTTCTCCTGCCAAGAAAAGAAAATATCTGAAGGAAATATTTAACGTGTTCACATACCCTTAGAGCTGCATTTATTTTAATGAGCTGAAACCTACAGATTAACTTTCTAATGGAAATAAAAACTATATTGTTAGTTGTACCTGGTGGAGTTTGGGGTTTCGGTGCCTGCTCCTCATCGGTGCAGAGCACGGTTTGGCTGACTAAGTGGGATGTCCTTTAACCAGTTTTGTGGAAATCAAGATTTTCTTTTCATTAGGAGACAGGTGAGTATAGAGTCATATGGAAACTCACTTAAAGGGGATATCCATGACTTTATTTTCTTACTATGTGTCTAAGAACTTACTGGTGGGATTTACCAACGCTCTACCTAGTGTTGGTCACAGAATACTGCTGTTTGCGACTGATCAAGAGAGCAGCTCTTCCTATTCTGGACTACTCTGTTGACTGGATGAGACTCCCAAAATGATGCCGATTAGCAACTGACTTATTGCAGTCAGTAAGCATGATGTCGGCAGTGATGCCCTATCAACACAGCAGAGCGAGAGATATAACATCAGCAGAAGCCAGAAAATCAATGGCAGTGAGGGTTTGTGACCACTTGTTACAAGCAGAGATCTACTCCGGGAAGAACAAGCAGTTAGTTGGCAACAACCTGCCAGTTAGTTGATGGATCCACAGTAAACATAAACAAAAAAATCCCGGACAACCCCATGAAAAGAAGTAAATGGAGCCAGAACCCCTGTTTATTGAGGTTTTTTTTTCTTTTTGACTTAGTTTGAATTTATACTTTTAAGGTGGAAGAGAACATGACCTCTAAGTTCCAGATGGGTGTCTATCCAACAAAATGGAGGAGGAGGTTTTTTCACCTCATGGTGAAATGTTCCTAATGAGTCCAGAGCAGAGAGGTGGCTCTGCCATGGCATGAAGATAAATACAAAAGGAAGCTCCAGCCTGACAAACACATATTCTACTTTCATTAAGAAAATATAATGCATGATTAAGGGCACTTAGGTGCCTGAAATGTGTAGATGCTTCAGCTAAGTTAGCATGGAAATCACACCACTTGTCCTCTGTCATTGTTCCTAAATAAAGATGACTGTACATCTGTTGGGCTGAAACTTTGTTTTTGTATCTAACACTAAAGGTTATAATACAATAAATAAAAAGATGCCTTTTCAGCCCATGATTCGGTTTTCTTGTCCAAGATCTACCTTATACTGTACTATATAGGATGTATACTGTAATATAGAATGTATATAGTGTGATATAGTATTTTACAGTGTATATTCTGTAATATATAGGGTATATTCTATACTAAATATTGTGGTAGTGTGTATAGTATAATGTAATATATAAAGCTGAGTGTATGTATGTGTTATAGCCCCACCCACTCATAGCCATGTCCACTGATAACCCCACCTCCTCCACAGCACCACCTCCTCCATATAGCCCACCCCGGGACTGTGGATGGGTGGGGCTCTACATAGGGGCAGAGCTGTGAAGGGGCACGGGGCTACCAGAAGGGGTGTATGTATGTTTAGGGGTGTGGGGAAAACAGGTGTACAACAGTCCGCGCTGCCAAGGTCCACTTACTTCAAGGAACACACGGTTAGGTGATATTCAAACAGGTTTCTTTATTGTTTCGGTGCCCTCCTGGCACCTTCCTCAGGTATCCCTGAGGAAGGTGCCAGGAGGGCACCGAAACGCGTCGGAAACAATAAAGAAACCTGTTTGAATATCACCTAACCGTGTGTTCCTTGAAGTAAGTGGACCTTGGCAGCGCGGACTGTTGTACACCTGTTTTCCCCACATCTTCTTGAGATTCCACGTGCGAGTGGTCGGTGGAAGTCCAGCAGCAGCCATCATGATATTACTACTATATGCCTGCATACCAGTTGTGGGTCTCACAACTGACTTAGGTGAGTGAATTCCCTATACACCACCCATATACCTAGTGTCATAGTGATAGGGCACTATTGCGCCTCTTGTTCCCCTTCCCTTTCTTTTATTGATATGTTTAGGGGTGGAGTTATGAAGGGGCTGGGTTGCACACATATATACATTAGCATATATGGGTGATATTAACATATTTGGGAAATATTACCATTTATGAATTAACGCCCATATATGAGCATTATGCCAGGCTCTATAGCTAGTAGTATTATATAGTGTATATTCTGTACTATATAGTGTGATATAGTATTATACAGTTATGTTCTTTACTATATAGTGTATATACTGTGCTTGATAGTGTGTGTATAGTGTAATAGTGTACTATAGTATCATTCAGTGTATATTCTCTACTACATAGTGTGAGTGTAATATAGTATCATTCAGTGTATATTCTGTACTATATAGTGTGATTCTAATATAGTATTATTCAGTAGATATTCTGTACTATAATTCATGGTGTAATATAGTATTATACAGTATATATTCTGCAGTATATAGTATAATATATACTGTGCTATATAGGGATTTTACCTGATATAATAGTAATTCCATAAAGTTACATATTTACAAATATTAATATATTACGAACATAAAGTTTATTCATCAGAATATATCTCATCTAGTGAACACCTGATATCTCCCACTCATTATACAAAGTGTTTGTACATAAGCAAGAACACAGAAAATGGTTGTATGAGCATTAGGTAGAATATCATGGAATTTTGAGTTAATTTTTTTCATTGAGGCATTTGGTATTTAAACAATTACCAATGTACTTATAACAATGATAATCCCACAGGTAATATATTTTGGTTGTGGAGGTGCTATGTCCCTGAAATGAAGACATTTATCAAATGGCATGTGTAATGCTGTTTAAATGCCTTTGTATGAGCATTACTGTAAGGCTTAGCTGTACTGAACATAGGCAGTCACCGGCTTGTTACGCATTCCGTTCACAACATGAAGGAGAACTCTGCTGAAACTCGACAGGCCCTGGGGAAAGAATTTCAGAGAAGTAAATTCAGATGCATAATGGCTAAAAGCAAGGAGGCTTTATATTACTTCAGCCTGTCTATTGAGAATTGCATTAAGTCAATGCTAATCTACGAATCCCAAATAACACTGCTCCCGCTCTATGTGGGTTCAGTAATTGTGTTTTGTACAACAGATAAAAATAAAAAAAATTAGTAAGGAGGGTTTAGACATTAAATAAGTTTAGAGGCTCACTTCTAATTGCGTATCTTTAACCTTCATGCATTCAAGTATTGTTCTGCAAGTAATTCCATGTCCAAGAGGAGGATTTTATAATTGTTCATATCTAAATTCACAGCAAGGTACATTCGCAATACCAATATCTATTGATATGTTTCTGAGAAGACCTTGTTAGGAAACTATATTGTATACTACACAAGGTTATCACTACAGTGGAGCCCAGTAGAAATAGATTGTATTTAATTTCATTTTATGGCTGTTTTCTGACAAAAGTTGCCAATCTCTTAACATGACTACTGTATCTTGGGGGCTGAGCCTGTTTATAATGTAATTGTCACGCCCTAGGGCGTACCCTGAGGTGTGGACCCACTGGACCGCAGCTATTGCGGATGCCGATACCAGGATGACAGAGAACCGGACAACTGAATACTTTTAAAGCTTTATTTAAATCCAAAGGCAAATACAAGGTGCCCCAAGGGAAGGCCACAAGGATACAACACAAGTACCCCTCAGTAAGGTGCCCAGGATAGGTGACCCCATAGGACAGGGATATCACCTGGACCCGCTAACCGAGGTGCCCGGTGGAGCGTTACTTGCGCATCACCGACCCAAGGGGGGCAAAACATAAAATGCAAAATCAAAGAACTCAAAGAGCGGACCCAGAAGTAAGAGGAGCAGTCAGCACTATGAAGACCGGACCAGAAACAGCAAAGGAACCAAAGCAAGGTCAGTCGAGAGACCACAGAGGAGCAGCACAAGGAAGATCCAGGCGCAGCAAAGGAACAGCACAACTGCAAAAGGAACAAAAGACAGGTATTAGATTAGCAAGCCAATAAACAGACTAGCAGGACCAGGGCTGGCAGCTTCACAAGGAATGAAGTTGCCCCGGCGAGGTCTGGCAGTGAATGCAGGGTTTATAATCCTGCAGCACAGCAATGATTGGCCAGCGGGCGGGGCAGACTGATCAGCACCCAGATTCTATAAAAGGAGCTGAGAGAGCGCCCCGCCTCCTAGTTGAGATCCCAGAGAGGAAGCACATTCAGAGCTGCAGGCAGATGTCAGGGCACCCTTGAACCCCGGAGCCGCCTGTGGATGACCGGCACCCTGGAACCCCGACCCCGGGAAGGACAGGTAACAGATTGGGAAGAGGGGGAAACAGGGTGTGGAGTGGGAACCCCGGACAGCGGGGCGGCTACAGTAATTCTGCTTTATGGTTTGTCTACAAGTTAAAGTACTTTGCAATTATCAAACTTTTATTTTTTATGCTTGAGTCTGGGCTTAACCTTATATATGAATAGAAATTTGTTTAGAATAAGCCCATATACAATAGTCAAAACTAAATACAAGACTTTACTTTAACTCTGCAATATTCTATGTTATTTAAAAGACTCGTCCTTTAAAGGGAGCCTGTCATGTTGAATATGAAGTCTGATAAGCATGTTAAAGTATGAAAGGCTGTGCAGATTAATAGTTTTATGGGAAAATATTCAGCATAAAATCTCATTCATTCATATAAATGAGCCATGTTTATCTTTTTTCTTGATTTTTACATTTCTACAAATTGTATCCTTAGGAGTCCATGGGTTAGATCCTACAGAGATCCTGTTGGGATTTAAATAAATAAAAAGTTCTACTGAATCAATTATTATTATAATAATTATTCAATTATATTGCATCATTAATTTCACAGCCCTTTACATACATCAGCAACACTGCCCCTATTGTGGTTCACAATCTAAATTCCCTATCAGTACGGTAATCAGTCAGACTCTATATATTATAACATGGGCTAGAGCAAAGAGCTTTCTAAGGCTGGTTCACATTTGCGTTTGTGTCTGCATACGGAGGGCATGCAAACGCTTCCATACTGATGTGAATGCAGCGGAGATTCTCTGCATGCATTCACATCAGTATTGTGCCCGGCCAGCCAATCAGCGATCTCGTCGACGGCCGGGAGGCGAAGATCAGCGGCACAGATCTCCTCCTCGCGGCCGCCGCCGAGATCGCTGATTGGCCACCGGGAGAGATATCAATGTGATCCACAGCGTTCTCCTGCACTGTCATGCGAAGGACACTGCGGATCCATTGAGATCCATGCATTTTTTGAACCAGGCTGCGTTCGGAGGGCGGAAGAGGGCGCACAAATTATGCGCATCCGAACACAGCCAAACGCAGCTACTATGCGTTCCCATGTTAAACATAAGAGCGCAGTGCGCATGCATTTGGCTGCGTTCTGTTATGCTGCGTTCCGAATACTAATGTGAAACCAGCCTACGGATGTCAGGGAAAAGATCTTAAGCCTGCACAAAGCTAAAATGGGCTACAGAACCATAAGTAAGACGCTGGTGAGAAGGAGACATATAGACTTAGTGTGTCACTCACCATAAAGTCAAATCACAGAAGGAGACAACTGTTGGAGCAATAGTAAGAAAATGGAAGAAATACAAAATATGTGTCAATCCTCATCGATCTGGGGCTCCATGCAAAATTTCACCTTGTAGGGTATCCAGGATCATGAGGAAGGTGAGAGACCAGCCTAAAACTACATGGGTGGAACGTGTTAATGATCTCAAGGCAGCTGGGACCACTGCCACCAAGAAAACCATTGGTAACACATTATGCCATAATGGATTAAAATCCTGCAGTGCCCGCAAAGTCCCACTACTCAAGAAGCAACATGTGCAGGCCCATCTGAAGTTTGCCAATTAGCACCTTGGTGATTCTGAGAGTGAATGAGAGAAAGTGCTGTCATCAGATGAGACAAAAATTTAGCTCTTTGGCATTAACTCATCTCGCCGTGTTTGGAGGAAGAGAAATGCTGCCCATGACCAAAAGAACACCACCCTCAGCGTCAAGCATGGCGGCATGGCGGTGAAAATATTAGATTTTGGGTGTGTTTCTCTGCTGAGGGGACAAGAATACTTCACCGCATCAATGGGACAATGGATGAAGACATGTACTGTAAAATCCTGAGTGACATCCTCCTTCCCTCTGCCAGTACATTAAAAATGGATCGTGCCTGGGTCTTCTAGCATCACTATGACCCAAAACATACAGCCAAGGCAACAGAGGAGTGACTCAAAAAGAAGCACATTAAGGTCATGGAATGGCCTAGCCAGTCTCCAGACCTTAATCCCATAGAAAACGTATGGAGGTAGCTGAAGCTCTGAGTTGCTAAGGGGCAGCCTCAAAATCTTAATAATCTGCAAAGAGGGGTGGACCAAAATTCCTCTTGACATGTGCACAAACCTCATCATCAACTACAAGACACGTCTGACTGCTGTGTTTGCCATCAAGGGTTTTGCCACCAAGTATTTAGTCTTGTTTGCCAGAGGGATCAAATAATTATTTCTCTCTTCAAAATGCAAATAACTTTATATATTTTAGACAATGTGATTTTCTGGATTTTATTTTTGATATTCTATAGCTCACTGTTAAAATTAACCTACTCTTAAAATTATAGACTGTTCATATCTTTGTAGTGGGCAAACTTACAAAATCAGCAAGCGATCAAATACTTCCCCCACTGTGTGTGTGTATGTGTTTAAGAAACCTTCAAATGTAGTCAAACCCCCACCCTCCTATACTCTGAACACCACAACCTGAGGTTTAACCCCTTCTCGACCCAACCTGCACAAATAACTACAGACCAGTCTCCAATCTCCCCTTCATCTCTAAACTCTTGGAGCGCCTGGTCTATTCCCGCCTCACCCGCTACCTCTCCGCTCACTCTCTTCTAGATCCATTACAGTCTGGTTTCCGCCCCCTTCACTCCACAGAAACTGCCCTCATCAAAGTGACCAATGACCTTCTGACAGCAAAACGTAATGGTGACCACTCTCTGCTTATTCTCCTTGATCTCTCTGCAGCTTTTGACACTGTCGACCATCAGCTCCTACTCTCTATGCTGCACTCCATTGGCATAAAGGACACTGCTCTCTCCTGGCTCTCCTCCTATCTTTCTGACCGCTCTTTCAGTGTATCTTTTGCTGGCTCCCCTTCCCCCCCTCTTCCCCTCACTATTGGGGTCCCTCAGGGTTCAGTCCTTGGCCCTCTCCTCTTCTCTCTCTACACGGCCCCGATTGGACAGACCATCAGCAGATTTGGCTTCCAGTACCATCTTTATGCTGATGACACTCAACTATACACTTCAGCCCCTGACCTTACCCCTGCGGTAGTAAAGAACACCAATGACTGTCTAGCTGCAGTTTCCAATATCATGTCCACTCTCTATTTGAAACTAAACCTTTCCAAAACTGAACTTCTTCTGCTCCCCCCATCCACTAACCTCCCTAAATCGGACATCTCTCTCTCAGTGTGCGGCACCACGATAACGCCTAGACAGCAGGCTCGCTGTCTGGGTGTTATATTTGACACCGATCTCTCCTTCTCCTCCCACACGCAATCTCTCGTCCGCTCCTGTCGCTTACACCTGAAGAATATCTCTAGAGTCCGCTCCTTTCTCACCCTGGAAACAACAAAAACCCTCACCGTGGCCCTAATCCATTCCCGCCTTGACTATTGCAACTCTCTATTAAGCGGCCTCCCCCTCACCAGACTTTCTCCTCTCCAGTCCATCCTTAATGCAGCAGCCAGGATCACCCATCTGGCCAATCGTTACTCAGATGCCTCTGCTCTGTGCCAGTCATTGCACTGGCTGCCCGTATATTACAGGATCAAATTCAAATTGCTTGTTCTCACCCACAAAGCTCTTCACAGTGCAGCTCCCCCCTACCTCTCCTCCCTCATCTCTGTCTATCACCCCACCCGCTCTCTACGTTCCTCAAATGACCTTCAACTAACATCTGCACTAATCCGATCCTCCCACTCCCGGCTCCAAGACTTTTCCAGAGCTGCACCAAACCTCTGGAATGCTTTACCCAAAGAAATCAGGACTATCCACAACTTGCATGGCTTCAGACGATCCCTAAAGACGCATCTTTTTAAGGCGGCCTATCATACTCCCTAACATGTCCATTGTACCGTAGACAGTGAATGGGCTATCCTCTGGACATTATTCTTCTACAAACTCCACCAAACCATAAAGGTCTACACAGACTGATGACCATTCATGTAAGCTTAGCCCTATACCCCATTTCCTCAAGATGCCTGGACCACCAGTGCAATAAGCCCCGGCACCTTGTACAACCCTATCCCGTTGTAGATTGTAAGCTCTTTTGAGCAGGGTCACCTTCATTTCTTGCTTTATTTATTGTATTTTTTTTTTCACATTGATTCTATGCCTATTGTTTTTGTATCCAATGATTGTACTTTATTTGTTCTCTATTGTAATTACTTACTGTATATTTTCTGTACGCTAACCCTACATTGTAAAGCGCTGCGGAATATGTTGGCGCTATATAAATAAAGCTTTATTATTATTATTATTATTATTCATGAGTCAGGAATTTTTCATTTTCGTTTTTTGCTCCCCTGCTTCCAAGAGCCATAATTTTTTTTTTTTTCTGTCAATATAGACAAGATGATGGCATGTTTTTTGCGGGACGAGTTGTACTTTCAGATGCAATCATTTTTTTTACCATATAGTGTACAGTGAAATTGCAAAAAAAAAAGTGCAATTACAAGTTTGTTTTTTGGGTTTTTTAGTCGCCGTGTTCACTATATGGAAAAACCGAAGTGATGGTCTGATGCCTCAGGTCGCTACAAGTTCGTAGATACCAAACATCTATACTTTTACTGGTATCTAAGTGGTGAAAAAATTCTGAAGTTTGAAAACAAAATCACACTTTTTCCGCCATGTTCTACAACTTGTAGAGTCCACGTTTTTCAAGGTCTGGGGCTGTGTGACGGCTTATTTTTTGTGACTTGAGCTGACATTTCTAATTATACAATTTTTTGAGCAGATGCCCTGTTTTGATC
Organism: Allobates femoralis; assembly: GCA_033576535.1. NCBI lineage: Eukaryota > Metazoa > Chordata > Amphibia > Anura > Aromobatidae > Allobates > Allobates femoralis. The sequence goes on along the minus strand of JARQOC010000002.1, from coordinate 591,799,200 downwards.
TCCCATTGCATTTTATAGCAATGTTATGGCGACCAAAACAATGTAATTTTGGCGTTTGGACCTTTTTTCCATTACGCAGTTTACGGCTCTCATTAATTGATTTTATATATTGATAGATCGGGCGATTCTGAACGTGGCGATACCAAACTTGTATTTTTTTTACATTTTTTTTAATACCGTACTTTTATTGTGAATGGGAGAAAAGGGGGGTGATTTGAACTTTTATGTTTTTTTTTTTTTTACATCTTTATAAAAATGTTATTTTTTAATTGATTCTTATTTTTACACAGCCGCATAGAGAGGCACCCTGCTCCACAGTCTGATTGCTTCTGACAGATATCGATGAGCTGCAGCGCATCTGTATCTGTCAGAATTGCGGACGGTGAGTGGTTTGCAGCTCTTGCCAACCACTCACCATAAATGCTTTGTGACAGCTTCCGGGGTCAAGCCAGGACCCCGGGCTGTCACATAAGCACCATAGATCCCACAATCTTTTCGCGGGATCATCGGTGCAGGCGGGGAAGAGAGCGTTCCCCGCCGCGGCACCTTTGGATCTTGCTGTCAGTGATTGACAGCAGGATCCAAAGGTTAACAGCACCGATCGGATCCGTGATTCCACATCTCAGCTAATGAGATTAGCTGAGATGTCGGGGAAATGATGTGAGCTCCTCTCTGGTGTTCACATCAAACCCCGGCAACCGGCCCATGACGTACAACGTCATTGGTCGGGAAGGGGTTAAAACTGCTTACCAGAACCAAATAGACCAATAGTGCTCCTACACGAGTTCAGCATGACTCCACCCCCCCCCCCCCCAAGGACTGCATGCTTTAATGGGTGCTTGTGTGTGTATAATAGCTGTAGAGCCCGGCATTGCCCGAGCATAGTAAATAGGCCTCCTGCTGTATAACGGGAGCTGCGTGCTGCCTCCTGCGAATACTGGGGGCTGAGTGCTACCTGATTTCCCGGGATGGTAGCTAATTGTGATTATTAGAATGATTATTTTGCACAATGGAATGTTAACCTATAGCATTTTGAGTCATGTCACTGTATTTATGTGGTATTTGTGTCTCCTGAGTTCTACTTGTGGATTTGCGTTGTGGATTTGTGTATTTAAAGGAGGCAGAGCTATGTGGAGGGGTGGGCTATGCTGAGGGGCAGAGGAATGAGCTGGGTGGGCTATTAAGGAGAGACGGCTATGTGGAGGGGTGGAGCTATGAATGGGCGAGGCTATGTTGAGGAACGGGGCCATGCTACACTTACATACATACACTCTGCTTTATATATTAGATGTGTGTGTGTATGTATATAGACTGCTCAAAAAAATAAAAGGAACACTTAAACAACACAATGTAACTCTGGACACTGTGCTGATAAGACACAGCTACCCTTCTTGCCACAGCTCGAATTGATGTGCCGCCCTGGATGACCTTCACTACCTGAGCAATTTCTTTGGTTTGTGGACACTGCCTCATGCTACCTCTAGTGGTGAGAGCAATGATAAAATGCAAAAGTGACCAAAACAACAGCCAAGAAGGATGAGAACAGATAAATGGTTTGTGGGTCACTACCAGCAGAACTGCTTCTTCATATGGCGGGTTTACACGTCGCGATATCGCAGTACAATTTCAATCAAAAGTCACGTGGTTCAATCGTTGGACCCGATATCGTGCCTGCGTTGTATGGTGTGAACGTCCAATGCGATGCAGGAACGATGTCAATGCGATATCGGGGATCGAATGAGCGTGCTATTCAATGCCCCGATATTGCATAGCGATTGAAGCCAGATCGTGCTGTGTAAACACCCAATTACGATGCGATTTGATACGTCACCCATTCACTCCCATGTTAACTATGCGATCCTGGATTGGGAGGCGGAGACATCGCACGGACGTTGTATTACGATATCGCAGCGTCTAAACAGTCAATGCGATGCGGGTGAAACGTGCACTAATTGCGCGCTCCCGCGCCATTGAGTTGCGATATCGAAACGATATCGTGGCGTGTAAACCCACCAATAGGGTTTGCCTTGCAAATTGCCTGTCATTTCTATCTGTTGTCTGTTCCATTTGCACAACAGCTGGAGAAATTGATTCACAATCAGTGTTACTTCCTAACTGAACAGGTTGATTTCACAGAAGCATGATTGACTTGGAGTTACATTGGGTTAAGTGTTCCCTTTATTTTTTTCAAGCAGTGTATGTAGGTGTACAGTTTGTATGTATGTATGTATGAACACATTTTCCACTCGCCAAGGTTAATTTGTATTATACCATTCTGCTTACTAATTATAAAGAAAATGAGCCATAAGAAAGAAGGAAAGGAAGTAAAGCAAAAATGTGGCGAATTCTGGAATCTAGCTTTGGTACACAGGATTTTGTTCTCTGATAAAGCACTGTATTGTTTGCTTTATATGGAATGTCAGTCTACAGCATTTTAATTAGGATTTAGGCCAGGGATTGTGATGCCCTGAGGAGATGTGTGCAGACTGACCCTCTGTGTATCATAGAAACTATATAATTCCAAGGAAAACATTTTTGATTATTTTTAGTCTGTCAACGATTGTCAGGAATTATCCAGACCTTTTGTTGTCTTTGATTTTTCGACCTTTTCAGAGCAGAACATTTGTTTTTATTTTAGATTGATTTTCTGTCGCAACTCTCCTACATACAGACAGTTAAGCCAAAATCCGATTTAGATAGTCACTTATTGTTAGAACGGTTCCCTGATGATAAGATACGATCCTCTGTAATTCCTGTTAAAAGCAAGTGTTTGGATTCCTCTGCCACTAAAAGGCAAATGAAGCAATGACATGAGCATGTTGGATCCACCACAATGAGAAATGTTCTTTTGTGTTGCGGCCATTAAATGCAACTCGTGTTTACTATCGCTCATCTCACGAATAGGTAATAACTTGCAAATCGTTTGGTGTTCTGCTATTTGGACCTCCACGTATCCTAAGAATGTAGTTCTGCACTGCCACGCCATTCACTCTCTATGGAGCTGACAGAGATGGTGGACTACAACAAATAGGTTTTCTAAGCTAGATAACTTGATAGAAGACACAATTTAGGTATACTTTATACATGCATGTCCTAGTACAAATAAGATAGGTACTAGTGGTTTAGGAAGCCTGTTTCCTCCTACAGAAGTCTATTTTTCTAGACTACACCTCGATCCAATAAAATAAATACCTTTTATTAAAGAAAACCTAAATTTTAGAATATACTAGAGATATAATGGGAAATCCAATAATAACATTTTCAGTGTAACTCGCTGATTTCTATTCATTCAGTCTTCATGGGGAAAAAATAGTAAAAAAAAAAAACCCAAAAACCTGCAGCTCCCAGACCAGCACTGCTGCTTCAAACTTTGAGCTGTCAACATCCAGAATGTGATTTCTGCAGCTGATTGGATGCAGTGGTCACATAACACCCCTGAGCTAGATATCAATGATGGTGGACGTAGTACAGAGTGTGGAGGATCAATGATGGTGGACACAGTACGGAATGTGGAGGATCAGTGATGGTGGACACAGTACGGAATGTGGAGGATCAGTGATGGTGGACACAGTACGGAGTGTGGAGGATCAACGGTGGTGGACACAGTACGGAGTGTGGAGGATCACTGATGGTGGACACAGTACGGAGTGTGGAGAATTCATGATGGTGGACACAGTACGAAGTGTGGAGAATCAATGAGGGTGGAGAACCGATGCAGTTTCGGGAGGTGAGTATAGTAGTTATCTTTTTTTTCTGTAATCATGATTTGTTATGTCATTATTGGGCAGCTGCTGCTGTGTGCCCCATTTTTCCATCAACATAGTCATATAAGTACAGAGCAAAACTTGCTACTATTTTAGGATTTACTTTTTTATTCGGCAATCATTTATGGATACCCAAAGCTGCTATCTACAGCCTGAACATCAGGAGTGTACAAGGCACAGAGCTTTCAAAGTCTTAATTTTAAGCATCTGTCGTAACAAAAAAGGTGTCATGGCAGTCATTAAAGTGTTCCTTTTTCCTACATTTTGTTTTTCTTGTTCTTGCCATATAGGTGAAGATGAACTGTTTTTTTGTACGCTACAATTCCTTTTTCCAGCGACATATAACTTCCAATAGCAGAGAATAATAGTTTACATTCCACTGAAAAGTATATTTTAAATAAAAAACCTAGTAAGTTCTTTGAGGGAATGAAGTTGTCCTATATATAGTTTCAGTAATTCTATTTAAAACAACCCTCAATTTAGCCAGGAGCAAAAGACACAGGTATAGATCCTAAACTGATAGTTAACTGCTGTAATTAGTGAATGTATAAGATATGGCAAGGAAGGGTCCCAAAGTAAAAACCAATAGAAAAGAAAGAAAAAAAAGTTAAAACTCAACCTTTATTATTACTTATGTAAAAGCAAATACACAATAATTATATATACAGTATATTCTATTCTTTGCTGCAAATTAGCTGAATTGCTGCACTTCACACTGATGTGCAAAGATAGACTACATTGCCCAGATGGAAAAAAGAAAAAAAGGTGTGTGTGAATGTCTTGGACTTGACTTGCCCTGCCCTGCAATGAGCCTATGTTAGGCTGCCTTCACACTTGCAGATGGATCTGCAGCGTTTTGCAGATGCATCTGCAAGTGTGAGCATGCTGACCGCGGCCCCTATGTTTATAATAGGGCGCACCGCGGTCTGAAAGCTCTCATTCACTCCTATATGTGTACTGTCAGCAGGCGTATGCCTGCTGACAGATCACACACTCCCGCCCGCAGCATGGACGCTACATCTCGCGTCCACAGTGCGGGCGGGAGAGTGTGATCTCGTAAGCAGGCATACGCCTGCTGACAGTACACATATAGGAGTGAATGAGAGCTTTCAGACCGCGGTGCGCCCTATTATAAACATAGGGGCCGCGGTCAGCATGCTCACACTTGCAGATGCATCTGCAAAACGCTGCAGATCCATCTGCAAGTGTGAAGCCAGCCTTACTAACATGTTCATTCTCCCATCTCCTATGGTCATTTCCCCTTGCAGTAGTCCACACCGGGTTTTTCCGATAACCTGGCAAAGTCCTCTAACATTATGATACTAGATGTTGTAAGGCTGCCTTAGGCAGGTGCTTGGGGATTTTAGTAGCGATGTCCACAGTTGCCTCACGTTTGTCAGGATTTTGCTTCCACATTTTGGCTCCAGCTAATTATTTATCATCTCCTCTGCTACTTCTAACTTCCTGCTATCTCAGCATTATTTCCCAGCTCAGTAATAGGTGTTGTCCCCATCTACCACTCAGCGAACAAGTTACAGACTTCCGGCGACTCTTCTCGCTACTGTTGACGACTGGCCTTTTCAATGAAAGTAGTGCATATCTTCAAGCACATCCTTGAATTGCCTATACGTCACTGCTATCCTTTAGATAACTATTTTCTTGCTGCAACTGCAGTTTACATGAATAGCTGCTTTTAACAATTGCTTTTGCTGGTACATATCAAACTTTATGTACTCTTGTCATTCCTTTGATTAACTACATCCTTGCTAGATCATACTGGATTCCATATGGATACCAGTTTACTATACTGTTTATACTCCTATGAGTGTCTGCAGTCCAGATTTCGCTTAATCCAGTGCTTCCAGCTCCACTTGTTTGTCTCCCACCCTGTATACCCTGTTGTCCTAGTCCTTCCTGATCCACTTGTTGTTTGTGAAGACCTGTTCTGCTGCATCATTTCCTCATGCTTCTTACACAGACTTATGTCTTTGAGAATCCATCTCATTATGTGAACCCTTAGGGTATGTGCCCAAACAATGTTTTTCCTGTGTTTTTGCTGCGGTTTCTGCTTGCAGTTTACCCTTGGTTTTATGTTGATTTATATTAATTTGTTCCAGCAGTTGGGCTTCCCTGCAAAATCAATGTGTTTCACAGAAATGCTGTGCCCACACATTGGTTTTGAATGTGTCAAGAAGTGTCAAATCCCTACTTTTTTACTGCGGATGGGAAAGATTGATCATGTTCTGTTTTTTTCTGCGTTTTTGCTGGAGACAATGGCAAAAATGCTGAAAAAACACAACATCCCAACCACAGCAAAAATGCACAAAAAACGTGCAAAAAAACATATTAAAAATGCAGAAGCTGAACACAGCAAATCTCCTGGCAAGGACTCTAGGATCCTTGAAACCAGTACCAGTTTTGCTGAATTCAGGACAGCTTGAAAAATGTCCTACGGGCAAACGTCCTGCGAGCACATACCTTAAGGGTACCTAAGTGTATGTGCCCAAAGGGCGTTTATACAGCAGTCCTGAACGCAGCAAAACTGGTACTGGTTTTAAGGATCCTAGAGTCCTTGCCAGGAGATTTACTGCTTTCAGGTTCTCAGTTTTTATTGCGTTTTTTATGCGTTTTTTGTGTGTTTCTGCAGTTGGGATGCTGTATATTTTCAATATGCGCAGTGCGCATGCGCTGGAGCCTGGCCCATACCACGTGATCAGCCCCACAATGCACCAGACCTGATATGACATACCGGTCAGTGTTTCATAGGAGCAGAAGAGGCGACAACTTCAAAAATAGGAGGAGATCAAGAGACTGAGCAAGGAGGAATATTTGAGCCCGCCTTTCCAGTCTCCAACTGGAGACTGTATGTAACTATACAAGTTATTTTTCTCCCTCTTTTATAGGGCACTTTTATATACTCACTTTCAGCAACTTTTGTTTTTCTTGGAAGAAGTTACATCCCAAGTAGAGATGACCAAACTCGTTCGGGGTTGGAGTTTGGGTGCTTTACGTATCCAAAGCACTCCAGCGAGTATCGCTGTGCTCGGGTACGCTGAATTCTTTGTCTAGTGTGAGCCGCTTGCAATATTTGATTGGCTCGCACTCAGCGTAAAAGCAGAGTTATCGGCTGTATTATGTTTCTAAATAAAAAAGATATATCATTGCCCTTCTGCCCCCAGATGTGGTTTGCTTATGGTTGGCTATATGTCGACAAAGCCAAACTTTCCAATCCTTGTCTTCAAATGAGGTGACGTTCGGGTCAGGTTTTGGTTCCAAACAGAATTTTTAGAAAGAGTCCGACTTAACTACCAGAACCCGAACTTCCACGGGTCCACTCATCTTCAATCGCAATATCTCAGTGCCATTGTGAGAGAGCTGGTATGAGGCTACCATACAGATGTATTGATTTATGACATCCATGATACCCTGGAGATACAGGCAGGTCACAAATCACAGAAGACAGGCAAGAGCACCATGGGAAAGAGATGAAGACTCTGTTAGGCAAGTATAATACAAGCAGTAGGGGACTTACATTTAAAGCACCACTCCATCAGTGAAAGAAGAAAAAAATACACTGGAGTGAAGACAAATAATCCGCATCAGATGGGCTATATCCTTAGCTGTCTGGAAATTTAATATGTTTGGTCTTGTGTGGTGTGTATTCCATCTTTCTGTCCATTTGCAGCAAAAAGTCAAATATTCTTATTATACATTTGTGTGATTATTTGCAGATCTGGTAAAATATGCATCAAATGATAAAGTTTAGGTTTTAAAAGTTTTCCTTTTTTCGTTGCTAAATATTGATTGTGTATAAGAAAGATGGTAACCATTTACTGTTTTAGATTTCATACACTGGGCTTGATGAGTACTTTAGGTATATTTGCTGGTTAATGATAGCATATATGCCAAATGGATCTATAGTTACCTATGGGTCTGAGTGTTTTGAATGTCCTTTTTAGCTTTTGCAGAGCATGTATATTTTAGCATTCTTTAATTATTACTCTTTAAATGGACCTGAGAGCTGATCGTTGATCGGGCAGCATATATCAGACACTGCACAATTTTAGCCAGAAACACTGGTGGGGAGAAATTGTTGGGGACCCGCATGGCCAGCTATTCTCTCATGTGGCATGGTCCCTGTTGACTATTAAACTGTGTTTTTATTTGAAACACTGCAGCATTTCAGAGTTAAACGTATATGACTGAAATCATAAAGCTGCTACCTGATACATGCTGCCCATGGATCTGACAGCATTTATCACCTGTCAGGTTCCCTTTGCATTCACTGCACTACTTAGCTTGTGTTGGCCCTGATGCCTATTGCAAATACTGGACTAATGACAAGTTCCTCCATGATAGGTGGAGCTCCATTGTGTTTAGGATTTTTGGATTCAGTGCACAGCGTAAAGATTTGTGTCAGGAAAGAACAGACCATGAGTCAGCAAGGAACACTGAGAGATTTCTACTTTAAAGTCTGTAGAATTGTGAATACAGCTCTGGGCTGTAGATCACATCCCTTTACTAAATAAAAGCCGCAAGGGTAAAACTCGTCTGACTATACATTTTAAGGTGGGGAAGTGAAGCAATGCTTGCCTGCCATACTAATGAATGGCCAAAGATTTAATGCATTGATATATCATGTTCACCAAATCAGTAACCACTCTTAAGGTGCGTGCACATGGTCCGGAGGAGCTGTGTGTTGGACGCAGCTCCTCCTGACATGAGGAAAGCCGTGGGTGGCCGCAGGGAGACCGCAGCCGCCCTGTACTCACCGTGTGCAGCGGTTGCAGGGCGGCTTCTCCCTGCGGTCACCCGATCGGTTCATTTCATGCTGCGGATGAGCAGACTCCTGGCAACCCGCACCGCAGCTCCAAACACGCTGTGGGCTGGTTACGCATAGCGAGGATGGGATTTCTTACAATCAAAACCACTATGCTTATACTGTACTATGCAGCGTTTTGGAGGCAGCGGCAAGACGCTGCGTCCAAAAGGCTGCGTACACTGATCGTGTGCACACACCCTTACCGAGTGCTCCTCCATTCTGGCTCATAGAGGGTCATATACTTGTCTATATGGTTTAATAGGGCAAATATCCAGGGTTCTTCTTAATGCGACAACTCTTTTAATACCATATTAGGATTTCTGTTGGATGCCAGAAAGTCCGCTTAAGATGCAGAGTTCATACAAAACTATATATTTGACTTACTAGTTTAAACTTATTTAATTTTTTAAAAATATTTCTGATTAGAAGAGAAAAACGGCAAAAAAAAAATCTTATAATGAGCTGCTTTCTTTGAACATGATATTCACAAAGACCCAATTCTTTAGTCAGTAAAAGGCAATGTGTATAGAGGAAGTTAATGTGAAATATTTTACCAAGGTCTGCTCCCGTAATATGTGTAGAAAGGAGACGGAGAACAATTGCGAATAGAAGATATATATGGAGATGATTAATTTGCAGTGCATGAAAAGAACTTGTAATACCTTCCTTCATCCCAGTATTTGCCCTCTCATTTGATGCTGTCGCTTCCGAGTATCTCATTCATTCCTAATGGGAAGACGCAGTGTTTTAGAAACCCGAGCCTTAGTTCTGAGAAGGAAAAAATAGTAATTGTGCATATGAAACAGACTCTAAAATAGAACTTAAATGTCATAGAAGAATTTGTTTGAAAAGAGCCGTTTGCTGCTGCAGGACTCCTGAAGAGTTACCCAAATTGGAGGATGTGGCAAAGAGATCAAAGTGCTGCCGAGAAGATGAAAAATAGGGAGTCTCTTTGTGAACAGCAGCAAATCAAGATGAAAAACCGAGCTTTACATGTGTGTTATTTGGAGCCTGACATCCTGCGATTTAGTTGTTTGTTGCACCCTTCTGTGGTTGGAAATGTTATTTTAATTGTACAGTGAAAAATTTGCTTCCCGCAGTCTGTTATTTGCATTTGAAAACAATATTAATTTTGTATTAGTGGCAGGGAGTAGAGAATTCGCCTTCACTGAGCAGAAATAGCTACTTAGAAGGAAATATGTTTGTTCCATTCCATTTCCCTTTTTTGCTTTTGCATTGAAGATCTGCAATATTACTAGTAGATGGAGCATAAACCGATTTATTGATGCATTTGTTAACAGAGCAAGGGGTTGAGGAAAGGGCATGCAATTAGTGAGACCAGCCCCAGCCCCAGAGTGACCCGAGGTGAAATGATGTTTGGAAGAGAACGTGTTTGGCTCTACAACGTTGCTCTGTCTGCCCTATTATTTATATTGTAATTCTGTTATCCAATCTTTTCCTCCACTCGTTTGTATTTTTGGCACAGGAATATGTCTTCCTTATGTCAGTTGAATGCTATAAAGGTTCAATGTTCTCAGCAGTCATTTTTCACAGATAGAAGGTTCCAAAAATGTATTACAGCCTTTCTGGCAATGTTCAAAAGCAATCTAATTTTTGAGTTTGGAATGTGTGGTTGATTTATGTTGTTAGTAAGCTCTAAGCTTGGGATTTCCAAGTGAAAGAAAGCCAGAGTTTTGGATCAGAAATGTCAGCCATTACAGCTGATACATTTTAAAAACTGAGCTAAGCTACATTCAACACATGCGTGTGTGACACGTCCTAGTGCTGGTTGTCCATACGCACATCCACTTTAAAGAGGGGTTTGTGATCCCAGTCCAGAAGCAGGTCCTGTTCTGATCAGATTTTATGGATCAGACTCTGCCTTTAAAATCTCTGGGGATCTGTGTAAAAAAATAAAAATGGATGACATACTTTTTACTTCCAAGTTCCGTTTGTGTTTCATCATTACATTAGAGTCACTGAAGAAATAAACGATCAGACTATCTACCTGCTTCATGGAAAAAATCAGCTTTGTGATGCTTGGGCCAGATATTGAGACTTACAGAGAAAAAAACAAACAAAAGGTTCATCATAAAAACACATTTTATTAAATAATGATATAGTTACAAGTAATGAAAGCAAGCACCGAAACACACGTTGGGTTAGGCGTGGCTTGACAGGCGGGATCCTACCAGGTAATTTTTCGTAACCCTTATCTATATAGTTTGGTGGATGTTCCCTTATTATTAGCTTTCCATAAATAACATGATTTGAACATAGCCCTTTGCTGATATTGAATTTTGTGTAGGGTCTTTTCCTTTTAGCCATATTCCACTATTGTTAGTGAGCATCCTATTTTTTTTTTTTTTGCAGTTGGCATTCTGGAGTCTTTTTATTCAACCATCTGCATATGGCATCCATGACTTATTTCAGCTGTTTTGGCTCTTTTTTTTGTTCTTATTGTAGTATGGGTATTTACTATTGATATTTTATAAGTACCGTATTTATTTGGACTCTCCCTGATATTAATATATACTCTGATAATGTAAGAGATTTATGAATTTATATGTGCATTGTGTATTGTTATCCCTGCCTTGATATTTCGTCTTTCCATTCCTCTTTTGTGGATCATGTAGTTGATAGTCATCCTTTTTACTTGACTTTATATGATTATTTTTAGAATGTGTTTTTGTAATTAATCTTTTCTTTGTATTTACTCTGAGTCTCAATATTTGTATCAGATTGGTTCTTTGGCAGTTTATTCTTCAGTAGAAGACGATGGTAACATTGCTATGTCTTTTTCATATAATACCGTATATCCTTCTCCTCGAGTGTATATATAGACTCAAGTATAAGGCAAGTTTTTCAGCACACTTTTTGTGCTGAAAAATGCCCCATCCCCTCAGCTTATACTCGAGTCAGTCAGTATTTGCTGTAGGTCGGGGGAGAAGGCTGGATAAGGCTGCAAAGGCAGCGGGAGGTCATGTGGGCCCACTCATTAGTCTAATGTAATGCACTGCATCCCCCTGTCCATTACCTCAGCACTGAAGCCAGCACCGAGAGGTGGGCAGGGGGAGCTCTGCATATTACATTAGCCTAAATACTCACCCATCACTGTAGAATTCCCCCATAATTGTACATGGCCCCCATGCTGGTACATTGTTTTTTTTTTTTGTGTGTGTAACTCGCCAAGGACGCCACGGTGCTGGGAGTGATGGAAAGATGAGTTATGTCATTTGTTTTGTGTGCACCAGCATGGGGGCCATGTACTCTGATGGGGGCCATGTGCTGAGATGGGGGGCCAATATACATTGATAGGAGGTCATATACAGTGATGGGGAGGTTATACGCCAGGATGGGGACAGATATATCAAGATAGAGGTCTATATACAAGGATGGGGGCCATGTAACAGGACGAGGGGGCCATTTGCCAGGATGGGTACAGATTCCATGATAGGGGCCCATATACCAGGATGCCAAATGGATGATGACGGCTATGTACCAGGATGGGGATGATGTACCAGGCTGGGGTATGCTGCATTTCCCACCCTAGGCTTATACTTGTGTCAATACGTTTTCCCACTTTTTTGTGGTAAAATTGGGGGCGTCTGCTTATATTCTGGTCAGCATATACTCGAAAGTATATACGATATATGAAAAATCCTGTCAGCCACATCTTTATTGTGTCTTTCTTGTGTATTTATTTGTACCAGGTTTGTAGTATTACTATGCTGTATTTAGTTCAACAATTGATTATAAACCGGATCATTAAGCTTGACTTTACCAAAAAGTCAAGAATCACAGCAATGTGCACTAATGGAGACGATGGGATGTTGGGAGTTGCAGAAGGTAAATGACACCTCTCAAGATGGCCCACTCAAGTATTTGGGACATCACAAAAAAGCCCAAAAATATGTATGTTTTAATGTTTTATTCTTTTAATTGAGCCTCCTGTTATCATTTACATGATAGGAATTTAGACATTGATATTCATCACAGCATTAATGCTTATTATTGTCCTACATAGAAAGACAGGAGGCCAATATAAATTTGGCTCAGACAATAAGAAAAATGTAGGACTTTGCTCCCACTAGATTTTTGTGATATCCAGATTGTTCAGATACATCAACAACCACTTATTGCAGGAGATTATCCTTATATGTTACCTTCATTCAGTTCACGTTTTCGAGAAACAATATAGTAAAAAAAGGATTTCTAGTTGTAAGTCTGCAAAATGTCATCAGCGTAGCTGGAGCACCATGTTTTTTTCCATTTCATCCTAGGCATGCAGTGCTCTGTGATCAGTTGTTCTCACTGTTTCTGTCTTCCTCCACTACTGATCTTACTTCTTAGCTTCATGGGATCTGTCTAATAGGTAAATTCACATTCTTCACACCTAGTGTGCGTGGTCGGCTAAATTCTGCAAGCAGGTTATCTGAGTGGACTGGGGAAATCATGTACTGCCTGTAGATCATAATGTGAATGCTAATCTTTTTAACAGTCTTGGGAAGCTGATCATGGCTTTATGATCACAAGAGCGATACAGTTTTAAAAGAAAAATGATCTAAAATTTTCTGTTGTAATTTGTCATATCTTATTTTCTACTTTTTACAGTGAAGCATATTTACATATGCATTAATTTATGTTTTTCTTCTTTATAACAGCTTGACATGTTTAAGATAGCCATTTCTGTAAACTGCATTTTGTAGGGTGGAGGAAACAAATACATTGCTTGCAGTATATCATGGATTGTAAGGGGTTAATTGCTTCATTTTAACAAATTATTCTGCAGCTCAGCTCATGATCTTTGAATAGATGCTGATAGTATCGGGGAACAACCACCAAACAGTGTGACAGTGGTAGCATACCACTTCTTACAAAGTCTTAGTCAGCTCCCTCATAATAGTAGTGGTCAACAGGTTTAAGTGTCATTTTAAAATATGTTCCTAAAAAAAATTACATATTCAAAGTCATATTCCTTAACCTAAGGTATTATCAAAGATGAAGGATTCCTCTAACACAAAGTGAAACTTTATCTTTACGCCTTTAGAACAGGCATACTCATTGGTTAGTAACCCTAGGTAGTTCTTTGATATTGGTGGTTTGAAATGACACATGAACATTGGGGGAAACTACCTTTGATTGGGGTTTTCTTGACACCCAGTGTTAGAAGATACAATTAGCCACAGCTCTGTCTAAAAGTTGGTGCCACAGTCTGCTGTTAGCCTTAAATGTCACCTAAATACGAGTTAATGCTTTGCCGAAAGTAAGAGCCTCTAAAATCTGATATGTTGATTTTATTTCTAATACTAAATATAGTATGAACAGGATCCAGCAGTGTCTAATGTGACTGCCACTCTTGGATTGATTTTACACAGATCCCATAGTGTTGACATAAAACATCTGAGATCTCTTGCCTTTGCATTATGAAGATATGCAACACAAGCTATACAAGGCTTGTGCAGGATATACTGTATTTTTCGCTTTATAAAACGCACCAGATTATAAAACGAACCCCAAATTTGGTGAAGGAAAAGAGAAAAAATTATTTTTATATTAAATGGGGTTCGTCTTATAATGCCAGTGGTGATTTTACAAATCATATATGTGTCTCTCATCCTGGTATTTATGTAATCCCCACCCTGGTACATAGTCTCCCATAATGGATATGGCCCCCTCTGCTGGCACACATGCCCCTTGTGCTGGCATATATATAGCCCCTTGTGCTGGCACTTATGCCCCCCCCATCCCGGGTATGCCCCCTTGTCACTCTATCTGCCCCCATACTAGTAAAATAACAAACTCTCTTAATTCGCCTTCCACCGCTGGCTCTATCACTCCCAGCTCCACAGTGTCTCTTCCTGTATGTGTGCCCAATCTTATCATGTGACCAGGGTGCACAGTGATGACATCACTGTGATGTACCGATCACGTGATCAGATGCTGGCACACACAGGAAGAGACCAAGGAGCTGGGAGCACGGAGCCAGCGGCGGAGAGTCAGTTAAAAATGTTTGTTATTTTACTATGTGTGCGCCAGCATGGAGGCACATAGAGTTATGGGGGCCATGTGCGTTCCAGCAGGGGGGTATATAGAGTTATGGCTAGAGAGCTCAGGCACATGTAATATGTGCCGCTTTCCCTGTCCGCATCTCGGAGTGGTTTCAGCACTGAGGTGATGGATAGCAGGAGCAGTGCTTATTCCATGAGGTTAATGAGTGGGAGCACGTGACCTCACGCTGCCTTTGCAGCCTGCTCCAGCCCCTGGACACCGCTCCAAAGCGGCCCACTCCCCTCCAGTACATGTACATTCAGATTAAAACACGCACCCCCTACTTTCCCCAAAAAGTTGGGGGAACAAAAGTGCGTTTTATAATCCGAAATATACAGTGTATAATATCTGACACATATTGTTATATTTGACTATTCTTGTAAATATTGTGTTTTGAGTTAAGCGAATATATTTTCTTCTTTTTCTAGTTTAGAAAAACTTGTTTGTACCACTTGTAGTAGTCTGTTTGTTCAGGTCAGCACTCTCTGCTACTTATATGTGATCAATGCATGGGAGATCAGAAGGGGTTTTCCAACCAACCCATGATCTGTTCTAAATTTTCAGCATCTTATGAAGTTGCTGTTCTGCAGCATCCAGCAGCAGCCTCTACATATTGAATGAAGCTGTGCGGGCCTCTCTGTTATGTGTTTACCTCTGGCCGTCATAACTAGCTTAGTGATTTGACCCAAAGAGTGGTCATAAATGTCTGCACATCAAGTTGGACAATGTCTCAATTAGGGTACCATATGGCTCTGTCCTGGGCCCTCTGTTGTACAACATCTTTATCAATGATTTAAATGAAGGAAATTAGGGTAAACTGATTACATTTGCTGATGACAGTAAGCTAGGAAAGATAGCTAATATTAGAGAAGAGAGAGGATTCAGAAATATATAAAAAAAACTGGAACAGTGGGCAACGACTAAAAGAATGGTTTATAACAGAGAAAAATGCAAAGTCCTACATTAGGATTGAAAAAAAAAAATGAAAAAAGCATACACAGAATGGGAGTAATAGGGCTAAGAAGCAGCACATGTGAAAAAGACTTGGTATACTAATAGATCACACACTGAACATGAGTCAACAGTGTGATGCAGCAGCGAAAAAGGCAAACACAATTGTGGGATGTATTAACAGAAGCATACAGTTTAAATTACGTGAAATAATTATCGCCTTCTTTGGGCAGGCCTCATCAGGAATAGTGTCCAGTTCTGGACTCCACATTTTAAAAACGACATCAACAAACTTTAACAAGTTCAGAGAAGAGTGACCAGAATGGTGACTGGTCTGCAAATTATGTTCTATGAGTAACGGTTACAGGATTTGAGTATGTTTAGCTTTCAAAAAAATACGACTAAGAGGAGACTTAATAGTTGGCTACAAATATCTCAAGGGCTGTCACACTGTACAGGGATCAACTTTTATCTCATTTGCACAAAGAAAGACTAGAAGCAATGGGAAGAAACTGAAAGGGAAGAGACGCAGATTAGGTATTAGAAAAAACTGGTTGACAATAAGGGAAATCAACAGGTGGAACAGGCTGCCATGAGAGGTGGTGAGTTCCCCTTCAATGGAAGTCTTCAATTAGAGGTTGTACAGACATCTGTCAGGAATAATTTAGTGACTCCTGCTTTGAGCAGACGGTTGGACCAGATGACCCAGGAGGTCATTTATGATTCAATGAATCTCCTCTCTGTTTAACATTGAGTGGGAATTTTGTAACATGTCTTGTTGGTTTAAGATCCGCTAATCTAAACAGTTTTTTGATGAGTTTTATAGTCTTATGTTCTGTATATGTCTTCACATACACATATTGTTAATAAGCCTGGATGGCATAGCTCTATGGGACATCCTAGATAGTGGGAGTAGTTCTGTTCTATCATTAACCTTGCTTTAGCCTCGAGGTTTGTGTTACCAGCTGTGATTGCTTGAAGGCCAGAGAATGTGTGCAGTCTCAGTTTCAGAGGGGTAATAATTCCCTAGCGGAGTTTGTTGTTCCATGTCTTCGGTCTGCCCTGTGTTTTGATGTATGCCAGAGCTGCATTTAGTCACACACATACTGCTCATCTCCTACATCTCCCAGAAGCAGCCGTGAGCTGGAGGAGAGCTGTTGGCGTTCTAAGCCATTTCTGCTCTGCACCTGCCAACATCATGAACTGGAAGCAAAACAATCACATATCAGCTAATGGCTTCATCTCCTCCTGTGCTCTGAATTATTATTAGCACTATCTCTCGCCAACACCCTTCTGGTAAAAACTAGATCATTTTTATCTCTAGCAACCTAAGTTAAAGGAGCAGTACACAGGCTGGAATTTCTCACCTTTTTCATGTGGGGTATATTATTTACATTGTTCTATGGTTTTCTCCAAGGAGTCTTATTGTGTGAAATTGTCAGTAGTTTTAGCACAAGTTTACAATATTACATTCAGATATTCTATGCACCATCTTTGTATCTGATCAAATATCAACTCCACTTTTTTAATAAATAACTTTTAGGCTATATGCCAACGCTGCGGATTTCCCCCAATTTTTGCTGCGATTTCCCGACGTTTTTTTTCGGCATGTTTTTTGCACATACTGGGAAGTGAGCATGGCCAGTTATGTTTCAGTTTTTGCTGTTAATACTGTTTATGAACAGCAGTTGTCTCATTATTCCAAGAGAAAATGATTGCAAGGAGAGGTGACCCCCTCTGTTCTGGAGCTGAGGACAGATAATGCAGGATCCATCATTGATAGTATGAGATGGGGTACTGATCCACATCATCCCTTTCCTGCACAGGGACCTCATTTCACAGTATGCCCACAATGCTCTCATATAGAGGTCAATGAGTCATTTTCTGAGTAATTCTTTATATACAGGTGATTGCTGTAAGTCACCTTTAGATCTGCTATGACGTCAATTGTGACAAGCTTGGTGCCCTTGAATCCTATAAAGAAAAGAAAACTGATTAGAAAGCAAGAGTATACACTCCCTGACAGAAGTTATGTCGTTTATCCATGTTATGTAAATAAAAGCTTAAAACCTGACGTTAAATTTATCCACTGGTTGTATAAATTACTCTTTTGAAAGCTGAAACCCTCTGAAATGTGGTTTAGGTTAAGAAAATAAATTGGCATCAATGCTGAAATATTGATCATCTAATGAACACAGAATGATCACATTTTGGCAAGATAAAAGTTTTGGTTCATATAATGCACCCAATCCTGGTTTACATCCTCACCTGTGCTCAGTAAATGATCGGTTAATTAGTGGGTGTGTATAAAAAGAAACCCAGCACCCCAGACCTTCACTTGAACTGCAACTTGAGCTCTGACAACATGCCAAAAATCCACCCTGCGACCAAAACCTTGATTATCAAGAGGCTGAAGACCAGATCCACTGCAGAGGTGGCTGGCACATTTAATGTGTCTCAGCATCAAGTACAAAGAATTAAAAAAAGATTTGAAGAGACTGAAGATGTGTTTGACAAGCTCAGGTCCGGCAGACCCCGCACGACAACTCAGGAGGAATGTTTGTTGGTTAGAAAATGCAAAGCAAGACCCTCTTCCACTGCAGCAGAGCTCCAACAGGCCTGGTCACCTCAAGTCCCTGTGTCAACTAGAACAGTTTTTAGGATTTTGTCTCAAAATACCCTCCATGGTCAAATGTGTCTTCAGAAGCCAGCACCAAACAAAAGGCAAATAAAAATCTGTGTGGCATTTGCAAAGTCCCACAGCCTGCTAAACAGATGGATGCTGGAAAAGTGGCAGAAGGTGGATTTCTCTGATGAATCTTCAGTAGAATTACACCACAGCTGCCGCAACTACTGTTGGAGACCTTCTGGAGCCCATATGGATCCAAAATACACCCAGAAAACAGTTACATTTGGTGGTGGAAAGATCATGGTGTGTGGTTACATTCAGTAAGGGGGGTGTGCGAAACATTTGCAAGGTGGAAGGCAATATCATTAGCCAAAAATATCAAGAAGTATTAGCTACCTCTTATATTCCAAATCATAAAAGGGGTCTAATGCTGCAGCAGAATGGTGCTCCATCTCATACATCCATCTCTACAACAAAGTTCCTCCAGGCAAAAAAAATAAAGGCGCTCAAGGACTGGCCAGCCCAGTCACCAGACATGAACATCATTGAGGATGTTTGGGTGTAGGATAAGAGGAAACTTGGAAGACAAAACAAAAGAATCTAGATGAACTCTGGGAGGCATGTAAGACTGCATTCTTTGCTATTCCTGATGACTTTATTAATAAATTGTATGAATCATTGTTGAACCGCATGGATGCAGTCCGTCAAGCTCATGGAAGTCACACTAAATATTAAATATGACTCTAATAGCACCACAACTTCATTCACCAATGTTATGCAACATATATTTGTATTTTAAGTTAATTATATGTTTGAAAATCACATTACTTTCTGTGGGCGACAAATCCTTTGTCTTGCTAAAATCTGACCATTTTGTGTTCATTAAATGATAAATTTGCATCAACGCTGAAATATTGATTTTCTTAACCTAAACCACATTTCGGAGTGTTTTAAGCTTTCAAAAGAGTAATTTATACAACCAATGGATGAATTTAACATCAGGTTATAAGCTTTTGTTTACATAACATGGATAAGCGACATATCTTCTGTCAGGGAGTGTATTGCTATATATATATAATATATATATATATATATATATATATATATATATATATATATACATTATAACACAGAATAAATCATTCCCTTTAAAATCTACTGTAGTAAAATGGTTTATTTTGCGCAATACACAAAAATGTGTTTATATAATTTACAGATGTGTTTTTAATATATATTGTGGCTATTTTTTATTTCACATGATAAATTTATTTATTTCCCCTTGAATGCTGGAAATAATTTCTTCATAATAAAGCATATAACCCAAATCCGAGGCGCCCGGAGTGGAGTGAGCTCAAAACTGTGAGCTGAAGCTTTGTAATGTAGTCAGGAGCTGTCAATGAAGTATGATCTACTGGTTTACCACCAAGGAATTACTGTCGTTTCAAGTGACAAAAAGCAGTTCTCTGTTTAATAAAATTTATTTTTCTTGGCTCAACAAGGACAAGTCACACAATTTGGTGATTTAGATGCCATTATGTCTAGGAGCAAAGGCTGTGGAAGACGCCAAGTACTGAGAGCACCTGTGGCTGTCCCCCAGGATACTTGTGTAATCTCAATTTATGGTATAAACTATCAGGGATCAATGGAGACTTTAAAGGGAACCTGTCAGGTGGTTTATGTCCCCCAGCTATCACTGTCTGTAGCTGTAGCTTTATAATACTATTCTAATCATCCCTGTCTGAGCTCATAGTGTAATGTGAAAGGTGAAAGAAAAGCATTTATACACTTACATTTCAGTCCCCACCTTGGTGGAGGGAGACTGTCTGGCAGAATAATAGTTAACTCACTTTTAAGATAAGATAAGATGAGATAAACTTTATTGATCCCGGAGGAAATTAAGTATTACAGCAGCAGAACAAAGATCAAGAACATTTCACACTTTACAAAATAAGTCTATATGGACAGCAGATGTGGGTAGACTGGTACATGTACCTCACCTATTCCCCCCATACACATAGAACTTCACATAGTCTTGGGACGCTTTACACTTATACATTTGTTAAACATCCCCACAGCTGTCGGAACAAGCGATTTTCTGTATCTTTCCTTTTTACACATTAGTTGGATTAGACGCTTGCTGAATGTGCTCCTCTGCTTCGCAAACAGTTCAGAGAGCGGGTGTGTATTGTTGCTCATTATAGCCTGGCATTTCTTATTAATTCTATCCTCTAATACCTCCTCGAAAGTCCTAAAGTTGTAGACCCACCGCCGCACTAGCCTTCTTGATAAGTTTATTTAGCTTATTAGCGTCAGCTGTGCGCACACTACTACCCCAGCATATTATTGCAGCAAAGATTGCACTCGCCACAATAGATTGGTAGAACATTTCAAGCATTTTGGTACACACATTAAATGACCTTAATTTCCTTAGGAAGTAAAGTCTACTCATTCCTTTCTTGCAAACCTTCTCCATATGGCACCTCCAATCAAGCTTGCTGTCCAGGTGAACCCCCAAATATTTGAAATTCTCCACCATCTCCACATCCTGACCATCAATAGTGATAGGTAAGCAATCCTTTTAACTTGGATAGCTAAAGGACCTGTGGGATGTAACGATCATGTGACCATAGTGGGCGGAGCTAAGAAAGAAAATGTATTATGTTCTATGAGAACTTAGCTCCGCCTATTGTAGTCACATGATTGTGACATCACATCAGGTCTACCAACATGTTCTAGCACAAGGCTAAAATGTTAACTATTAACCTGCCAAACAGTCCCCGTCCTCCAAGCTGGGGACTGACTACCTCATTACAGAAGGAAATGTCAGTGTATAAATGCAGTTTTTTCACCTTTCACATTACACTCTGAGCTCAGACAGGGATGATTAGAATAGTATTATAAAGCTGCAGCTACAGACAGTGATAGCTGGGGAGGCATAAACTAGCTGACAGGATCCCTTTAAGGGGAGCAACACATGTTTTCATGGTAGTGGCCAAAGTAGACTCTCTGTCCCGTAAGTTGCACATGCTACAGGTCTATGCATGAGCAAGGGTAACTGACAAGGCGACAATATCTAAAACGTTAATCCTTTATAGTCCAACATTCCCATTTTGGGAACATGTGATACGTAATTTTATTCCAAGTTGTCTTAAAGGACAATACTAATATTTCAATAATTACTACCGTATATACTCGTGTATAAGCCGAGTTTTTCAGCCCAAAAATTGGGCTGAAAAGTCCCCCCCTCGGCTTATACACGAGTCATATGGTATGCTGTGGGGGGGGGGGCTGTGACCGGTGGCTGGAGGAGGCAGGAGGGGGCCGCAGTGACCGCAGGCGGTCACGTGGGGCCGCCTCATTAGTGCAATGAATATGCATTGCATCCCCCCGTCCATCAGCGGCGGGGGGGATGCCATGCATATTGCAATACACAGCCCCCCCTCCTTATTATGGGTCCCCCAGCAGAAATAAACAGCCCCCCCCTTCTTATCATGTCCCCCCCAGGCTGCGGCAGCTGTGAAAATAACAAACACTTTATACATCACCTTCCGGCGCAGCTCCTCCGCTCCTCTGCTCCTCCGCTCGCCGGCTTCTTCTTCCTTCTTGTGCCGGTGTCATGTGACCGGGCGCAGGAGATGACGTCATTTCCTGCGCGCGGTCACAGAAGCCGACACAAGAAAGAAGAAGAAGCCGGCGAGCGGAGGAGCGGAGGACCGGAGGAGCTGCGCCGGAAGGTGATGTATAAAGTGTTTGTTATTTTCACAGCTGCCGCAGCCTGGGGGGGACATGATAAGGAGGGGGGGCTGTTTATTTCTGCTGGGGGACCCATAATAAGGAGGGGGGCTGTTTACTACCACTGGGGCTGCATATACTACCACTGGGGCTGCATATACTACCACTGGGGCTGCATATACTACCACTGGGGCTGCATATACTACCACTGGGGCTGCATATACTACCACTGGGGCTGCATATACTACCACTGGGGCTGCATATACTACCACTGGGGCTGCATATACTACCACTGGGGCTGCATATACTACCACTGGGGCTGTATATACCACTGGGGCTGTATATACCACTGGGGCTGTATATACCACTGGGGCTGCATATACTACCACTGGGGCTGCATATACTACCACTGGGGCTGTATATACCACTGGGGCTGTATATACTACTGGGGCTGTATATACCACTGGGGCTGCATATACTACCACTGGAGCTGTATATACTACCACTGGGGCTGCATATACTACCACTGGGCTGTATATACCACTGGGGCTGTATATACCACTGGGGCTGCATATACTACCACTGGGGCTGCATATACTACCACTGGGGCTGTATATACCACTGGGGCTGCATATACTACCACTGGGGCTGTATATACCACTGGGGCTGTATATACTACTGGGGCTGCATGTATACTACCACTGGGGCTGCTGCTGTATACTACCACTGGGGCTGCTGTATATACCTCTGGGGCTGCTATATACCACACTGCTGGGGGCTGTATACCTGTGCTGGGGTCCATTCTCGGCTTATACACGAGTCAATAGATTTTCCCAGGTTTTGGGGGCAAAAGTAGGGGGGTCGGCTTATACACGGGTCGGCTTATACACGAGTATATACGGTACTTATTTAGGTATGTAGTTTGTGCAATCAGTAATAAAAAACTTGGATGAATTCATATAATTTGTGATGTGTGATTCAAGAGTTTATTAAATTCAAACAATATCATGAAAAATGTAATGTTGTAGAATATGAAAAAAAAAGTTGATGGGCCTCTTGTGGGAATTGAATAGGTTTTTATGTGCTCAAAAGCAATGTGTCAACATATTTATTCATTTCATGGCTGAGAAAATGTTTGCAGGTTTCAAAAATGGGAATGTTGACATGTTCTATGCTGATCTCTAAGATGTCATAAATAATAATAAACCAATGGCGCAAGATGCAACAGAAACGCATCAGTTTCTGATGCATTCCTGTTTGAATTTGTAAGATTTTAATAACTTTGTCAGACAAAGGTGCAAAAGTGTGTCAAACTTATGCCAAAAAGACCTGTGGCATTTAACTTGTATTTATATTATCAGATTTTTAAATTTTCACAAATTAGGGAACCTAATTCAGTATAATAATCTTCTATGCATGATGTTAAACCTAGTTAACTATCTGTAAAACCTGTCCCTAGAATGACTTAATAACTCTTGTGGCACTACGGGTAGCAGAGAAACATCCAGGTTTACAGCACAAAAGACAACCACCTCTGGGCTACTTACCGGCTATTTACTATATATCTGGCCCCCATCTAACATTGCATAAAGTCCATGGAGGTTGAGTTCATTACTTATTGTATTCTTTCAACAATTGTACCTGCTGATTCCAGGTCTTTCTTTAGCTCTCCATAGGTGCTCCTTGGCTCTTGGATAAATCTTCTGATAATTCTTTTCACTTTTCTGTCTGAAAACTTGCGGAGCTCACTTGGTTGTGGCGACTTATGGTGAAATTATGTTTTTCCCACTTCCTGATGTGGCCTAAACAGTGCCAAATGGAACCTTCAGTAGTTTAAAATTTCTGTAACTGGTGCCATCAGTATGTTTTGCCACAATACAGTTGCGAAGGTCTTGAGACAGCTCATTGGTTTTACCCATCAAGAGATGTTTTTTGTGTGGCACCCTGGAAATGAGAGAGCTTTTTGTCAGTTGAACCATCTGATATTTTTTTTCAATAAATGGCAGGATTGCTTTCTAATTACTGATGGATACTCATGACGTCAGCTGAAATCTATTTCTTTTCTCACCTCTTTCTGCATGTGTTTAATTATTTTTCCCTCTGTCATTTCTCATTATTAGAGATGGCTTAGTTTATGGACATCTATGGTTTGATTTCTTTGTCTTTGCATATTGGATTGCTTGTCACCAACATCTAGGAAGAATTTAATGTCAATGCCACGTTTAGAAATATATTTAGTTAGAAAATTGGTGACATGTTAAATACTTATTTCACCCAATATAAAAGAAAATGGTGTTTCCTTAAAAATGGAGACCCTCGTGTACAGAGAGCTGTTTTGGGGTTCTTGTCCCTAAGCAGGGCAGTAAAATATTTGCCTCACTGAGAAAACTTATATAGAGGATACCATTTCTCTCTATGAAATCCAGTGTACAATACTTGTACTATTGTGCATAACCTGTAAATGTGTATGTTGAAATCAAAGCTTGGTGTGTTATAGTACAATAAACCAAATTATCCAATTTGATTAAAGCATGAAAGTGGAACGTCACCATAAATGCATAATATAGATCTCGTGGTCAATGTACAGATTATTGTTCAAGGAGAACTGGAATTGTTAGTCTGCTTCTGCTATTATAGTGGCGTTCTCCAGCAGTAGATATCCTTTTTTTAGTCCTGGTAGGACGTTACTATAAGCACAGCAGACCTACGTTGGCATTTGAATAAGTATCACAAAATGTATTTTTGTTCTTTTTATCTCTTTAATGTTCAATAAACAAGGCTCACTATTGGTGTATTGCTTTGTCTGATGAATTCTCATCTTGAGGTGAGGATGTTTCTATAAAGGGTTTTCTGGGATAACCTGTCACCTGGATCTAAACCTCTGATCTATCACTAGCTGTACTTACACCTTCCTAGGTGCTCCCTAACCATCCCTCTCTGCTGTAAATCCGCCCTGTAAAAATGAAGAAAAATTACTTTGAACTTACTAGATGTCACTCTTTCTGGAGACTGGAAAGGCGGCTTAAAGCTCCTTTCTCCCCTCCTCTGTGCTTCACTGCACGCCCCGCTGGGCGGCATTATTCTTTCTTGCTCTCCTCCTGAATTTGGAATCTCCCGCCCTCTTTTCCTTCTATGATTCACCGGCCGGTACGTCACATCCGTCTCGGTGCATTATGGGCGTGATCACGTGATTGGACCCGATGCATTATGGGCTGGATCATGTGATTGACCCGGCTCCGCGCATGTGCAATACGCATATTAAAGCCGTGCCGATCACGTGATCCAGCCCATAATGCACCAGGGCCAATCACGTGATTGGGCCCATAATGCATCGGGAAGGATGTGACGTACCGGCCGGTGCATCATAGAAGGAAAAGAGGACGAGATTCCAAATTCAGGAAGAGAGGTAGAAAGAAGCGGGGCGTGCAGTTAAGCACAGAGGAGGGGAGAAAGGAGCCTGGAGCCGGCTTTCCAGTCTCCAGAGAGAGCGCCACCTAGTAAGTTCAAAGTCATTTTTCTTCATTTTTACAGGGCGGATTTACAGCAGAGAGGGAAGGTTAGGAAGTAGCTTAGAAAGGTGTAGAGACAGCTAGTGATAGGTCAGAGATTTAGATCCAGGTGACATGTTCCCTTTGAAGTGTGCTGTTATTTAATTTGTATGTGCCAAATTGTCTGTTATTGCTCCATACTCTTCTATTCATCAAAACCATATAAGACTAATCAGCATGTCTCCTCAAATATACAAATCTCATACATGCGGACGTGATCGGCCACTCACACAGGACATGCAGTTGAATTATGAGGTGTTCCCAACGTCCACTGTGATAATTCGGCAGTCTATACTCCCAAGGTGACTACAGACTTTTCAGCCCAAAAAACTCCTTTAGAAGTGTTGTCTAGGCTTAAACAAAAGTCTGCCAACACTATATGACTGCAGACTGTCAAATTGTTTACATGTTGACCCCATTCTCCAGTTTTCATGGTGCAAGCGGGCGGTGTTGTTGGCACATGTATGCAATCTGAACACCTGTAGTTACCTGCCAACTAGACTCATTTGACTTAATGTGACTGCCTGTTCGCACCCGTAAAATTCTGGATTCGGCAGTCTGCAGTGACAGTGTCTGTAAACTATTGTCCCAAGCCTGGACAACCCCTCTTAAGCTTAGACTTCTTCATATGCTCATGCATATGCGGCAGAAAGTTTGACATCCCGGATTTCTAAGATTCTGAATCTTTAGCTTTGAACAAAACATGATCTAGGGAAAAGTCGTTTGGCAGTGAATCATTGATATGTTTGAAGATGGAGTTAAATGTATGAGTCTGGGGAATGTATTCATAACGGAATATGCACTTGACACTTTTGTCTTAAGCTAGTATCAAATTTTCATAAGAAAGCTGACAGCTAAATCCTCTGAGTCAAATCATAGAATAGCGAATGGACAAAAATGTGATAGACTAGCAATTAATATATCAGATGCATTTGATGTATAGAATTATTACTGGTGTCCCACTGTGCTAAGACTCGGCTCCATTGATTGTCACATGTTATATTATGACAGGCTCATGTCTCAGTTCTCCTAACAACGGTACCCAGCGAGTCTCTTGTCTGAGATGACTCTCATCATTTATGTTCTCATCTGTTACCTCAAAGGAGATCATTAAACTGCAAATATTATTTATATGAAGAAAATGGTGACACAGCACATCAAATAGACCTGTCGGCGTTCAGCGAGAATTCTCAGGCTAATACTTTAATTTTAAAGCTAAGCACGATTCCAACCATGTTAATAAATACACACATGTAGTGGCATGCAATTTGCTACTCCCTTGTACTATTTAGACCACCGGTCTTATCACATCACATTTCTGCAGTTTTGTGAAAAAGGAATTATATGTCCGCATATCCAGCACGGGGTGGCTCAGTGATTAATACTGTTGCGTTCCTGAGTTCAAATCCTTCCAAGGACAACATCTGCAAGCTGTTTGTATGTTCTCTCCTTGTTTGCTTGGGTTTCCTCCGGGTTCTCCAGTTTCCTCCCACAGTCCAAACACATACTGATAGGGAATTTATATTGTGAGCCCCAATGGGGACAATGATGCTGATGTATGTAAAGCGCTGTGGAATTAATAGCGCTATATAAGAGAGTAAAAAAGAATAAAGAATAAATATCCTAGGGCCAGGTTCACATGAATATTACAATTTTCTGATCTGTTAAGACCACAAATTTCAGATGTGCTTTAGCCTCTGTGTTAAGACGTGTCTTAAGAGCTGTCTCTTGTGAAATCTTTAAATGTTCTGCATCCGTCACCCAATTCCATTTCACTGAAAAACTACAAAAAGATGGATAAAGACCCCTGTGGTAAATGCAATTGTGACCATATTGCTTGTTAAACTGCAGGTAGAGGTTATAAATCATCCCACCAATTCATCAAAGGTTTATGCCAGAATAGAACACCTTCAAATGCAAAATGTTTGTGACTTTTGTTGGTTTCATGGGCAGAATTTGAGGGGGGAACACTTGACAGATTAATTAAAAGTTGCATTCCTGGCAAGTTGCACTTAGGTGAATACCAATACGATGCACCAAATTTCATTAAGTTGCATGCACTTAATGAATTAGGCTCTTCTTATTCCTGCATGGACCACTCATTAAGACTGGTGTATTGAAACATCAGTCTCAAAGGGGTTATCTGAGACTTTTGTATTTTTTCTTTTCTTATGGTGCTTATAACTCAGATAAGTAGTTGTTAACTACCTGCCTTTCTTGCACAAAGCTGATCTCTTGCCGCTTAGAGTGATCACAGACCACTCCTCACAGCGATTCTGTTGCTTCATTTGACCTCACTTCAACAGAACAGCTTTTCTTCTTCCAATCTGATTTGTCATTGCTGCTACACTATCAACGTCATGCTGATTGATAGCTGGCAGAGAAGAATCAGCTGTCAGTCTGCATGACCTCAGCAGAGTGGAAGATAAGAAGCTGCTCTATCACCAGTAGTCCCAGAAATGCTTGCAAGAGTGGGCCATGACCCCTCTGAACCGGCAAACATTGGCACTGGACACAACAGGCAGGTAGTTAGCAATTAGCGGCCTGTAAGTTCTAAGGCTGGCTTCACACTTGCAGATGCATCTGCAGCGTTTTGCAGATGCATCTGCAAGTATCAGCATGCAGACCGCGGCCGTGGTGTGAATGCTCTCATTCATTCCTATATGTGAGCCGTAAGCAGGCGTATGCCTGCTTACAGATCACACTCTCCCGCCCGCACTATGGACGCGAGATGTTGCGTCCAAGGTGCGGGGCGGGAGAGTGTGATCTGTCAGCAGGCATACGCCTGCTTACGGCTCACATATAGGAATGAATGAGAGCATTCAGACCGCGGTGCGCCCTATTATAAACATAGGGACCGCGGTCTGCATGCTGATACTTGCAGATGCATCTGCAAAACGCTGCAGATGCATCTGCAAGTGTGAAGGCAGCCTAAGCACCTTGGGAAAAAATACAAAAGTCCTGGATAACATCTGTAATGAATCCGGACATATGGGTGTAATGATTATGTTCATGTTCAGAGGTGTTTTTTTTTTTTTTTTTTTTTTTTAAGATGCAAATGACTTTAGAATACTTACTTTCTTTAAATAGATTTTCAGAACTGACTCATTTTTTATCGTGGGTTTTTTTTTTTTTAAGTTTTCTTTTTTCTTTTACAGCCTTGTAACTTTACAGTGTCAGATTTGGAACAGTTTCTATGGAGAACCCACATAAAAAGTGACATATCATTACTTTTATTTCCTCAGCTCGGTTTTCAAAACCTTCATGGAAAAACCTGCAAGCAATGTGGATTTCTCTCTGAAATCAATAGGAAGAATGTTCAAAGACTATTTGAACCGCCTTTTCATGTGGTTTTTGAAGCAAATCTGCTTCAAAATCCATGGCAAAAAATCTGTGTAAAAATATCCTATAATACATAAGATGATCAGATGAGATGAGAAGGTTGGAGAGCTGCAAGTTTGTGTATACTTGTGTGTGGATGTCTTGGTGGCCTCAAGATTAATCTTTAGAACTGTAAAATGGACAATCATGGCTGTTCAGTCCTTAGTCATAGCATGAAGATCAGCTAAAATAGTCTGTTCCCGTTATATTATTTGAATGAATGTGCACTTGACCTTTTTACAGAGGAATAGAGCGGGGTCACTAATGCCGCCTTGCAAATGGAGCAATCTTATAGGTCAATATCGACCTTTAAGTTGGCTATTCTTATTTATGGACTGTATCTGGGCTGAACAATACAAGAACTGAACTATATACACATACAGTAGTTATATATGACGGGTTCTTCTATAGCTGAGTCAATATGTCTGATAGGCAATATGTATTGGTGTATTTGTTTCCATGTGGTATGTCCAATGATATTACTGTATCTCCAACTATGAAAATTGCATCCTTTCAACTTGTATTGGCTGCCATGAGGGTTTATTGTATGAGGAC
Source organism: Allobates femoralis (assembly GCA_033576535.1). NCBI lineage: Eukaryota > Metazoa > Chordata > Amphibia > Anura > Aromobatidae > Allobates > Allobates femoralis. The sequence goes on along the minus strand of JARQOC010000002.1, from coordinate 591,769,767 downwards.
TCAGCTTTTAGTATTCTGATCACGTTAAGCATACACTGTGTGCAGAATTATTAGGCAAATGAGTATTTTGATCACATGATACTTTTTATACATGCTGTTCTACTCCAAGCTGTATAGGCTTGAGAGCCAACTACCAATTAAGTAAATCAGGTGATGTTCATCTCTGTAATGAGGAGGGGTGTGGTGTAATGACATCAACACCCTATATAAGGTGTGCTTAATTATTAGGCGAATGCCTTTTCTTAGGCAAAATAGGTCAGAAGAGAGATTTGACGGGCTCTGAAAAGTCCAAAATTGTGAGATGTCTTGCAGAGGGATGGAGCAGTCTTAAAATTGTCAAACTTGAAGCTTGATCACCGAACAATTGCGTTCCATGGCAAATAGCCAACAGAGTCGCAAGAAGCATGTTGGGTAAAAAAGGCGCAAAATAACTGCCCATGAATTGAGGAAAATGAAGCGTGAAGCTGCCAAGATGTCATTTGCCACCAGTTTTGGCATATTTCAGAGCTGCAATGTTACTGGAGTATTAAAAAGCACAAGGTGTGCTATACTCCAGGACATGGCCAAGGTCAGGAAGGCTGAAAAACGACCACCTTTGAACAAGTAACATAAGATAAAACGTCAAGATTGGGCCAAGAAATATCTTAAGACTGATTTTTCAAAGGTTTTATGGACTAATGAAATGAGAGTGACTCTTGATGGCCCAGATGGATGGGCCAGAGGCTGGATCAGTAAAAGGCAGAGAGCTCCACTCCGACTCAGACGCCAGCAAGGTGAAGGTGGGGTACTGGTATGGGCTGGTATCATCAAAGATGAACTTGTGGCACCTTTTCGGGTTCAGGATGGAGTGAAGCTCAACTCCCGGACCTATTGCCAGTTTCTGGAAGACAACTTCTTCAAGCAGTGGAACAGGAAGAAGTGGGTATCGTTAAAAAAAAACATGATTTTCATGCAGGACAATGCTCCATCACATGCATCCAACTACTCCACAGCGTGGCTAGCCAATAAAGGTCTAAAAGAAGAAAAAATAATGACTTGGCCCCTTGTTCACCTGATCTGAACCCCATAGAGAACCTGTGGTCCCTCCTAAAATGTGGGATCTACAGTGAGGGAAAACAGTACACCTCTCGGAACAGTGTCTGGGAGACTGTGGTGGCAATACTTTTTGTGTTTTGTTTTTGCATGTCAGAAATGTTTTTTTCTAAATATTGTGCAGTTTATTTTCATCAGGTAAACTAATTTAAGTGAGATGGGAATATATTCAGTTTTTATTAAGTTGCCTAATAATTCTGCACAGTAATAGTTACCTGCACAAACAGATATCCTCCTAAAATAGCCAAATCTAAAGAAATAACACTCCAACTTTCAAAAACATTAAGCTTTTATATTTGAGTCTTTTGGGTTGATTGAGAACATAGTTGTTGATCAATATAATCCTCTAAAATACAATTTGCCTAATAATTCTGAACACAGTGTACATAACATATAAACTGCTTAATTCAGTCTCAGATTACATGAGTTAATTTTATCATTGGCGCAACCACACAGGGGCCCAAGAGGTAAGGGGCACATATCTACCTCCAAAGAAGATAGAGTTGTGCATTTTGATAAGTTATTGGACTAAAAAAGGACATTATACTATTTTTGCACAGATGCCCTTTTCTGTCTGTAAAATTGTGCATTTTCTGAAAAGTGTTTTTGGATCACATCAGTAGAAGAGCTCTCCATTCTACCACTGGGAATTTGTTCTGTTTGTTACCTATTTTGGCAGTCCTGGTAAGAATATGAATAGGCCTTCCAATCACCAAGTACTAGAGTAGATGAGGATCAGCTGTAACCCCCTTTCTCATGGCCATTTCTGTTCAGTTCAATATACAATTAAAATTTGTGTCTAGCCACATTCTTAATTCCATTGCAGTGTTGCCCGACTTGAGACTCCGTATCTACATGTTTCTCCCAAGCCTCTTTCATGTGGCTCTTGCAGCCACTGGGAAATTGAATATGGTTGCAATTTAGTTATATCTTAGGGTACCTTAACACGCAGTAACTTTTCTAGGAATTTCACTGGCAACTTACTGGTTGCAGTGAAATCATGGATGCATAGAACAATGTGTCCATGATTTCACTGCAACCAGTAAGTTGCCAGTGAAATTCCTAGAAAAGTTGCCGCGTGTAAAGGTATGTTTACTGTTGCTGAAGCTTAGCACTAGGCTGGAAACTATAAATATTGCATATCTTGCATTTAAAGTAAAGCTGTTAGCTGATTTATGCTATGGTTGGAAGATCCAGGGGACGAGACTAGTCCACTGTGGGCCCCCCCCTCACTCTACCGCCATCTTCCCACACCACTCTAGGTAACTGACAGCTACCAGTGCTGGGAAATGCCAGACGGGGGCAGCAGTGGACTAATCTCGACTCTATTGACCCCGGCTGGATCTTCTACCTATATATTGTCTGGAACACCAAAGCATTTCAGAGAAATATATACTTGGCTGCAATCATGCAGCATGAATCCTCTAACATTTTCAATTAACACTAGGACACTTTGTGTTCTCCAAGGATTTGCTGGTTTCTAATACTGGAACGGACCGCAATTATGCGTTACACATGTTCCTGGCAACAACACCACTTGTGGGCATGGCCTCGCTTAATACAAGTGTATGGAGTGGGCATTTCCGACTAGTGGGAGCAGTCATTTAGTGGTCGTGGTCTTACTCCATACACTTGTATTGAGCAAGGCAGTGCCCATTAGTCCGGGACTGTGGCCAAGAACATGAATACAAAAGCATAACAGTGGTCCATTCCTGGCATAGAAACCGCAAATCCTCGCAGTGCACAGTGCAAAGATTTGATAAGTCTACAGTCACATAGAGTGCCTGCAGAATTATCTGTTTAGACTGGATAACTGCTTTAACTGTATTCTAATGACACTGACTGCTGAAAAATGCATGCCCATATGGTTATATGTGGGTTTATTTTCACTGAGTCCCTATGTATGTCCATTAAAAAAAAACATGTTAGTTCAATAAGGTAATGTGTAAGCATTAAGTACACCATGTTCCAAATTATTATGCAAATGTTCTTTTCCTAAATTGTCGGTGCAAATCAGTCAGTGTAATAAAAGTCATCACCCGTTAGAGTGTACATCGAATTTTATTGAAGAAAGCTCTCAATGATAACAGTATAATCTTCAAAATTAAAAAAAAACTCTAAATGCACTGTTCCAAATTAATAAGCACAGTTGAGTTTCTAAACATTTGATATGTTTGAAAGAACTGAAAATGCTCATTTGTTGAATTTGCAGCATTACGAGGTCACATTCACTGAAATAAAAAGCTATTTAACTCCAAAACATCCTAACAGGCCAAGTTACATGTTAATATAGGAACCCTTCTTTGATCTCACCTTCACAATTCTTGCATCCATTGAACTTGAGTTTCTGGAGAGTTTCTGCTTGTATTTCTTTGCATGATGTCAGAATAGCTTCCCAGAGCTGCTGTTTTGATGTGAACTGCCTCCCACCCTCATAGATCTTTTGTTTGATTATACTCCAAAGGTTCTCTATAGGGTTGAGGTCACGGGAAGATGGTGGCCACACCGTGAGTTTATCTCCTTTTATACCCATAGCAGCCAATGACACAGAGGTATTCTTTGCAGCATGAGATGGTGCATTGTCATGCATGAAGATGATTTTGCTCATGAAGGCACTTTTTTGCTTTTTGTACCATGGAAGAAAGTTAGAAGTCAGAAACTCTATATACTTTACAGAGGTCATTTTCACACCTTTAGGAACCTTAAGGGTATGTGCACATCTGACGTTTCTGCATCATTGCAGACCGTCAGAAAACCTGAGCAGTGTCCCTCGTTTTGTTAGCGATTTTCTAGCGATTTCGTAGCGATTTCGTAGCGATTTCTAGCGTTCTAGCGATTTCAGCGTTTATACAGCGTTTTCTCAGCGATTTTCTTGGCGACTGGTTTTTGTGCTAGACACGCTGGAAAAACGCTAAAAAGAAGTCACATGCTCTATTCTTGACAACCGGTGGAAAACCGGTGAAAAAAGTGGAAAGGAGAAAAAAAAAAAGTTGTAATGTGCACAGCGTTTTCTGAAATCCATTGACTACCATGTTAATCCAACCGGTGGTTAGGATTAACATAAAATTAACATAAAACTCAGTGGAAAACGCTGGCGGAAAACGCTAAAAAAACAGCTAACAAAACTCCCAGTGTGCACATACCCTAAAGGGGCCTTCCATCTATTTCCCAATGATTCCAGCCCAAACATGACTCCTCCACCTCCTTGCTGTCGTCGCAGCCTTGTTGGGACATGGTGGCCATCTACCAACCATCCACTACGCCGTTCATCTGGACCATCCAGGGTTGCTCGGCACTCATCAGTAAACAAGACTGTTTGAAAATTAGTCTTCATGTATGTCTGGACCCACTGCAACCGTTTCTACTTGTGAGCACTGTTTAGGGGTGGCCAAATAGTAGGTTTATGCACCACAGCAAACCTTTGAAGGATCCTAAACCTTGAGGTTCGAGGGACTCCAGAGGCACCAGCAGCTTCAAATAATCTGTTTGCTGGTTTGTAAAACCTTTTTAGTAGCTGCTCTCTTAATCTGATGAACTTGCCTGGCAGAAATCTTCCTCATTCTGCCTTTATCTGCATGAACACGTCTGTGCTCAGAATCAGCCACAAATCTCTTCACAGTACAATGATGATGCTTATGTTTTCATGCAATATCAAATGTTTTCAACCCTTGTCCAAGGCATTGCACTATTTGTTGCTTTTCGGTAGCAGAGAGATCCTTTTTATTTGCCATGTTACTTGAAAACTGTGGCCTGTGTAATATTGTGGAACATCCAGTTTTCCATTTTTTCGGGCTCATCTGCCAAACTAATTATCACAGGTATCTGAGATTGATTTCAGTGACCCAAAGAACCTGAGACACAATACCATCAATGGGTTTAATTGACGACAAAAAAAACCCTATGACACTTAAAACCAATTTGCATAATAATTTGGAACATGATGTATTTGATGCAGAGCATCAGTAGGAAAACTGCAGTATAAAATACATGCAGCTTTGATGTTTGTTTTTTTTTTGCATGCGTTTTTAATGTTCTTCTTTTCTCTATTCAGTAGAATAGATGAATAGCGCTGCAAGAACATATCCTGAAGACATTGTGCTGCAAATACTGAAATAGTGGCAACAACTTTGTTTTTGATGCATTATTGCATGTGTTTTGGATACAGTGGAAACGTCCATTGTACATAGAGACCATTTCTCAATTGAATACCCCGAATGTAGGAGAAAACGACATAATATGCAGAATATCCGGAAAGCTTTGCCAGTGCACAGTGGGCACAATACACTTACAAGTCATGAGGGTTTACTGGCGGCTTCACAGCTTTTTTGTGTTAATTTTGCTTTTGTAGTTTGTAATTTTCAGCTTCACAAGTTGATTTTTTTGAAGTATTTGCCCTCCCATAGGGGTTAATACACGATGAAAATATTTTTTTTATCAGGGGGACCTGGAGATTGTTCTGTCATAATTCAAAAGTGAATGTAATAAGTATAATCAAGATCAACCTGTGATTATAGAAATACTGTTACCTGCTTCAGAATGTGCTAATTACCATATATAATAGCATTTGATTAAGCAACATTTCTTACAAAAAGAAAGCAAATGTTATTGCACTTTGCTGCATTATTCTGCTTTTTGTGTTCTCAACGTCTTACAGCAAAAATGGTAAACTAACGTCAAGCTCAAAATAAAGCCCTTTTTGGCTAATCTGTTACTAAAACTATTGTATGTGGTCGCCTAGTATGATATCGTAGTGTAGTGATTAAATATGACGCCCACCAGTAAAGGAATACAGCGTAGCTGCTGGCCTAGACCATGTTCAACCTTGACAAAGTGGACTTGGAAAGAAAAAACTTCATTTTTTATGGTAGAATAACCAGTTACAGAAATGTTTCAGATGGGTCTTGATAAATAAAGCATTCTCCCTTTGCATTATTATTATTTTTTAATTTTACTTTTTATTGAATGTTATAAATTGATTATAAACAGCAGGATTGTTAATATGGGCAGAATTGTGGTATGGCAGAGTATCATCTATTATATAATTGCGAATGGGTTTTTTGCCCCTTCTGAGTCCACTCGCAATGCGAGTCGGCGTGGTCATGTGGATACGCCCGAAGCATTGGCCGCGCAGCGGCCATTGCGAGCAGTTCTAAGGCGACTCGCTATGCCCGTGCAGCGGGCATGGCGAGTCGCCTTTGCAGTGCGAAGCATTGGCCGCGAAGCGGCCATTGTGAGTCAGAGACTCGCCCTTCTAGAATCCCGATGCATGTGCATCGGGCTCCCAGCTAGTTTTAATATAATTACCTTATCCTATCCATCATCCACTTTCACACCGGCATCAGCTATATTTGTACACCCAATGTATGGGTGTGCAAATATGGCGCTCGCTGATGGTATTGGCCCCTAGGACAATACTGCCAGTGGTGCCGCTGACAACCGAAAACGCCGACACTCGAAACAGCCGCCACACATCGCCACCGCTTCTCTCCGCCTTCGTCGCACACACCATTGTCTGACTAACAGAGTATGCACATACCCGACACATATATGCCCTCTTACACACTTACGATTTAAGATAGTGGTGACCTGAGGAAGTGGGCATGCACACCCCAGGTACGCGCATGCACAATTTGTCATGCTGCCACCATCTTTGGACACTCAGGTGTCCAAAGATGTCAGCATCACAGCCCAGAGAGAGCACACACAGGGAGGAAGAGAGTGATGGGTGTGCAAACATGATGCCCACCCACGGTACTGGCGCATTGCAGGGGAGAGAGCATACATGGGAGGGGCAAGTGTACAAGGGAAGAGAGCGCATAGAGAAAAAAGGAGACAGCACAGGGAGAGAAGAGAGCAGACAGGGGGAGAACACACAGGGGGGGGGGGAGAGACATCCCCAGCACCACAGAGCCCACCCTCATCGTGACGTCACCGCCCTCCCAATGCGATAGCTTTGGACCTCTTGTTTCTTAGGCCAAGTGCACACATTCAGTATTTGGTGAGTTTTTTTACCTCTGGATTTGTAGACAAAACCAGGAATGGAACAATCAGATGAAAAATGTAATAGAAACACCTGCACCACTTCTTGTATTTTTCACCCAGAATAACATGCTACGGGGCCGACTAGTTGGGGAAACTAACACCTCTCAACTAGTCATACCCTAGTTAGCATCTTATAAACAGTCTAGAAATACTTTCTCCAAAGATCGGTTTATGTATGCTGGGACTGTTAGGGAGGGATTAGAGATATGCAACCAGAACTGTTCATGGTGTTGGGTGCACAGGGGTCCTGACAGGTTTCCTTTAGATATATGCACTCCCTGAAGAAAACAACAACTTTGAAACGTACGTCGGCTATGGGATTGAGGCAGGAGCACTGTGGCAGCAGGGGTACAAGGAGTGATTGGTTACAAGGATCATTCTGGCACCAGGTATTTTAAACACTCTAGTATCTAATTTATGATTATTCAATGACCGCTTAGGTCTGTAGGAACGTTCCTTTAGATATAGGAGAGGGATTAAGAACAATACAAGTGTGATGGTGCTATAAATATCTTATTCTGTTCCCCTGTTAGTAATTGCTGCTATTTGTGTATTTTTTGTAGCCCACCCTATTATATTGTGCATGATAGGGACTGTGTTCCCGTTTTAGACATGTTATGTACAGTAAATAATTTTAATATGAATTAATTTTAATAAATAAAGTGATTTTTTTGCCACAAATATTGGATGTGCTGATTCACAGAAAAATATCAATACAGATGCTATCTGTGGCGATATTTTGTAAGGTATAATGTGTTGAGGTGAAGCACTTTTTGTTGGGGGGACCCTTTTATGTGTATGTTCCTTTAGATATAGGCAGTAATGCTTTTTAACATTTTTAGAGTACGGTAACTTGTGATGCTGTTATCTTGCCTCGTCATTCCATTAATGTAGAGTAAGGTAACACCTGTAGGTCAGCACAATGGAGAGTTACATATAAGAAATCTATTTAATTGTAATATGAGTCAAAGCCAGTTGGCTTGTTAGCGGTAAACCTTGCTCGTTCTTAAAGTCCTTAAGGGGTGTCACACGCGTCAATATCGGCTGCACGTGACGTTGCAGCGATATTGACGCGTGTGACATACTGCATCAACCAGCGATAAATCGCTGGTTGATGATCGCCAGGTTTCAGAACCAGCTCAGAAACCTGGCGATTGTCGCCCGGTGGACACGCAGCATCGCTGCGTGTGACACCGGGACTAGCGATATTCCAGCTCCCAGCGCCTCTCACAAGCGCTGGGAGCTGGTATCCAAGGTACACTGCGGGTAACTAGGCAGCGCCGCTGCCTAGATACGCGACTGTGTACCTTAGTTACCAGCCTCCTCCGCTCACCGGGTGAGCGGAGGAGGCTGGTAACTAAGGTACATGTCGGGTATCTAGGCAGCGCGCGCTGCCTAGTTACCCGCAGTTTACCTTGGAGACCAGCCTGCTCCCGCTTCCAGCAGCCTGGCAGCGGGAGCAGGACATCGTGGAAACGATATTTAAATCGTTTCCATGATGTCACTGGTCAATTGATCGCTGGTGAGTCTGTCTGTGTGACAGCTCACCAGCAATCAGCCGTCAATGTCGTCAGCGATCATCTCGCTGACGACATTGACGCGTGTGACACCCCCTTTAGAGAGCTGCATTATGCTTTTCAGGACAGAGCAGTAACTGGACACTCCTGTGTATTCCCATGAAGGATAATCAAGGTAAAGAAACAGAAGAAATGAGACAATGCGAGAAAACCCCGGCCAAGCCAAAAACTGGTGTTGAGGAGCTGACAATGTTCTCAGCATCTGGTTTCAGATGTCTGTAGCAGTGATTTGATTTTGTTATGTTTTTTAATTACATAGCATCCCCTTTGATTCCCTGCACGCAGTGTTTACAAGCTGTTCAGCCCCCAGTGAGTAAATGGCTTATAACACACCGGGTGGTCCGCACTTTCCCAAATGTTCTGCATTGAGAAATTAAATCATTTGGATGATGTCTTTTTATTTCTAAGGTGTATTGTTGTTTTGCTTGTTTGCAGACTCTCTCTGTGTACCAGGGTTTGATCCCAACCTAAGTATGATGACTGGCATAACTCCGATCAATCCAATGATGGCTGGCATGGGACTCTTACCTCCTCCACCTACGCAACTTCCTATTGTGAAAGAAATTATCCACTGTAAAAGCTGTACCCTCTTTCCTCAAAATCCTAGTAAGTACAATGGTAGAAATGGTAATTGTGAGCCTGCTATTTGCTCAGATTTGTCATTTATCCTACAGTTGTGAACGTAGACTTTCATTGTGTTGGAAGGGTACATCAAAAAATCTGACAGATATGGCGTTAACCTACTTAGTTTGTCTTTACGGTGGCAAAATCTTGAACAAGAGCTAAGTTTCTCTGCTGTGCCCTCAAAGGGAAAATAAAGCATTTCTTTATGTTATTTAGAAGAAACAAACTTTTACAGTGATACCTCGGTTTTCGTTGATTTTTTTCCATGAAATGTGTGTCTGTTTTCGCCGGTTTTCATACATGCATCGCTGCTAATTTTGCGATTTAAAAAATGGTGACCCATGTGATTCAAAAATATATGTGCATTCCCCCTCTCCCTTTCTCGACATCGTCCATACGCTAAAAAGTGTTTATAAAAGTAAATACCATATTATGTTCATTTATTCTTTAAATTAGTCTTTCATATTCATTTTATAGTCATTTGTGTGTGATTCTAGTATTAACCGCTATCTTTATCTAATATATAAAGCTGAATCTATGTATGTATGTATCCTCCAGGTAGCTCAGCCCCATCATAGCTCTGTCCCTCAGCATAGCCCAACCTCCTTCATAGCGCCACCCATCCAAATAGCTCCACCCCCTCCATACCGCCGCCTCCTTTATAACCTCACCCATCCATACAGCCCCGTCCCATTCATGGCTCTGCTCCTTTATAGCCCTGCCCCCTTCATGGATGTATGTATGGCTCCGCCCCTTCCACTTGGCATATTCAAGAGTTGAAACTGCCAAAAATCTGTTCATCTTTGCATCGGAAGGAAAAACTAACTATATTATTTATTAACCCCTTCCCAACGTGACACCACATAGGCATTATGGCGAAATCGTGCTCCTGCAGCTCCAGTGACCTGGGTCACTAAAATGTCACTGGAGCTGCAGGTACGTGGGGGACCTGTAGTTTACCCTGGGGGGGTGGCTTAGCCCCCCCATGCCTAAAATCACTGTGATTGGTTGTTGAAAGTGAAACAGTCAATCACAGCGATTGTAATATTTCACCAATGAAACTTGGTGAAATATTACAATTAGTGATGAGCGAGTATGCTCGGCACCACTCGTTACTCGCACGAGTATCCCGGTACTCGGGATGCTAGGTGAGCACCAAGTACCAATGAGATGCTCGGACTGTTCACTAATGATTATCGATCTGACACAAATACACATCTCCCTTCAGTGCACACAGTGATCTGGCACCTCACAGAGAGCAGATTGATTGTTACGGTCCCTCTGCTTCTCCTTCCCTTCTGAGCCCTGCCGTGCGCCCAAATAGTGGTTTTCTGCCTCATATAGATATCGGTGTACTTAGGAGAAATTGCCCACCAAAGTTTAGGATCCATTTTTTTGCCCATGTGAAAATGAAAAAAATTGAGGCTGAAAGAACATTTTTGGGAACAAAAAGTAGTTTTTCATTTTTACGGATCAAAGTGTGAAGCATCTGCGGGTTCAAAGTGCTCACTGTCCATATCTCCTTCGCTTCCGAGCCCTGCCTTGCGTCAAAACAGTGGTTTATGACCACATATGAGGTATCGGTGTGTAATGGATGCCCTCCACACCTTTTGGGTGGGCTATTGTCTTAAGTGTCTGCCACCAAATTGGATGCTTTGTCTAAGTGTGTGCACGCCACCGTAAGAACCACGCTGACAACAAGTCAAAGTAGAGCTTAATGACAAAGACCTTTATTAGGGAGGGATAGCCAGTTTTAAAGGGATAGTAAAGGGGTGTTGCATTTTATTCTGAAGTGAACATTCAATCATATTCTGTGTGTTAGTATTTCAATTCAGTTTAGCCTCGATTAGTACAGAACATTCGGTCCATGCTGTTAAGGAGCTTCTGCGCAGCTAATTCTAAGACAGTGGAATTCTAGAGGAGGGGAGGCGATATGGAGAAGAAGAGGAGCAAAGGTTTATATAAACATAACATGCTGTTAGTACACTGGAAGATTTCTGAATGACTTCTATAAGAGTTATATAGGTTATATAAGTTATTAACTATTTATTGCCATGACAGGTGTACTCAGGAGAAATTGCCCAACAAGTTGTAGGATCCATTTTATCCTGTTGCCCATGTGAAAATGAAACAATTGAGGCTAAAAGAACATTTTTGTTGGAAAAATGAATGTCCATTTTATCCTTCCACGTTGCTTTAGTTCCTGTGAAGCACCTGAAGGCTTATTAATCTTCTTGAATGTAGTTTTGAGTAGCTTGAGGGGGTGCAGTTTTTGGAATGGTGTCACTTTTGGGTGTTTTCTGTCATGTAGACCCCTCAAAGGGACTTCAAATGTGATGTGGTCACTAAAAAAATGGTTTTGTAAATTTTGCTGGAAAAATTAGAAATTGCTGATGAACTTTGAACCCTTATAACTTCCTAACAAAAATAATTTTTTTCAAAAATTGTGCTGATGTAAAGTAGACGTGGGAAATGTTATTTAACTATTTTGTGTCACATAACACTCTGGTTTAAAGGTATAAAAATTCAAAATTTGAAATTTGCGAAATTTTCAAAATGTTCACCAAATTTCCAATTTTTTTTGCAAAAATTATCGACCTAAATTGACCACTAACATGAAGCCCAATATGTCACAAAAAAACAATCTCCGAATCACTGGGATCTGTTGAAGCGTTCCAGAGTTATCGCCTCATAAAGGGACACCGGTCAGAATTGTAAAAAATTGGGCAAGGTCAGTAAGGCCAAAGTAGGCTGGGGGGTGAAGGGGTTAAAAGGCTTTTGAATGAGTTGCAGATAAAATACTACACATTAATAAGGTAATTATTTAATGTTTTGTAAATCTGTAGTGTTGAATATATGATATGAAATGTTTTATGACTCATTCTATTTTGTAATAACATAGCACAGTTAGTTACTCTGCACAGGCAATGCTGGGCTCTATAGCTAGTTCTCTATAAAATGTGGTTTTTGTATGTACTTCAGAGTGTCTAAAAACAGAATAATTGATTTTATATTGTTTCCTACGGAAATCATTGCCCTGGTTTTCGACGATAGTTTTCGGTCGGATTATCAGGTATCCCTGTATTCCCCTTGAAATACGGTAAAACTTTTTTCAGCTGATCTACTAAAATTACATTGAAAACCAGTCTGTCAGGAGTGGTGGTCCTTTCAAAGGAAAAGACCACACTGCATATATGGTTGAACTGAAAATCTTTCCTTGGAAATGTAAAGTTTTTCTTTCTTCTGTGTTGCTTTGGTTAACTAGTGACTACTTCAGAGAGATGCATTTCACTCCCTGCATCATGTCATGTATCCATACAAAGCAGCTGGAAACTGTTCCCCAAGTCTTTTTGACTCGCTGAGCATGTATGTACTCTTTTTTTTTTTTTATATGCTTTGCATAACGTATGAGACACATAAGCATTTGATAATAATTTCTGCTTGTCTTGCTACATTCATTTATTCATATCTTCTCTAACGGTATGTACATAAAATGTGAGTGCCATGAATCCTTTCCTAAGAGCCCCGAATCAATTTTTTTCCCTTGGGCAGAGTGAGATAAAATTATTTCGTTCCTTCATTGTCTCTCTACCCTCCGCATGATATGCAGTCCTGCCAGCTGACTTCATCCGTCACAGTCTGACTGAGCCAAGATGGTCTTTTTTCAGACTGAACGCCATGGCTCCAGTTTAATATTCATTGATGCAGTCTTTGCTTTTCTCAGGGTGATTTAAACCCCACTCAGATGCATCACATTTAAGTATTCATGAGCTACTGTAACCCTTTATTTTATATATAATATGGCACACAAGTAACTTTTCAAAAGCATATGTGCTCATGTATCTGTGTGTACAAGTGCACTACTGCCTTAGTGTTTTCATTCTGTTAACTTAGTTGAAAACCATGTCCAGGAGAATGTTTGAACCTGTCCTAATGTGTAATGGTAATGTAAGACCTGAAGAGCTCTTTAAATCTCTGTGCCATGCTTTGCCCCTTGAAGCCATACATTAACCATAACACATAACATGGGGCAAATGCACAGTGCCTTGTGAAAGTATTTGGCCCCCTTGAACTTTTCACCCTTTTGCCACATTTCAGGCTTCAAACATAAAGATATAAATTCTAATTTTTTTGTGAAGAATCAACAAGTGGGACACAATCGTGAAGTGTAACAAAATTTTCTGGTCATCATAATGGGAGACCCAGACAATGGGGTTAAGGGCACTGCCCTCCGGAGGCCACACTAGGTACTACAAGTTTGTAGACACCGCCCCCTCCGCTTATAAACCCCCACCGCAGGGAATATCCTCAGTTTTTAACTTAGTGTGCTCGGAGGTATCACACGCATTGCTTGCACTTCACTGCATCCTCACAACTTTCGTGATGGCGTCTGAAGACAAGGTAATATGGTCCCGGTCGGGGACCTTCGGCAGTCTCCCTGCTCACCCTTAGGGAACACGCAGGTCGAGGTACCGGAGGGCCTAGAGCCTGGACACTGCGTGTCCTCCCGGTACGCTGTCGCGCTCCTTCCCATCCCTGTTTGGGGGCTCTGGGTAGTGGGAGTATGGAGCCTTGCACAGCTCCGCTCCGTCCGAGGCCTCCCTAAATGGTGCTTACAGACCGGACTGGAGCCAGCCCAGTCCGAGGCCTCCCTAAATGGTGCTTACAGACCGGACTGGTGCTGCACCCCCGTCCGAGGCCTCCCTAAATGGTGCTTACAGACCGGACCGGCACTGAGGCACCTTGTGTGTCTCCGGTGTGCCTGGGGGTAGTGTCGGCACTATATGTGCTGGGACACTCAGACCGCGCGTACCCTCGGGTCCGCGGTTCTGGCAGTGGACCCCGTGCTGGGGCCACTCTGGCTGACCGCCCTGTGTCTCACAGGGGCTGCGGCTGTCGGCTACAGACTTTTGTCTGCAGCCATTAGTATTGTGTTTTGTGTCACGGTACTTCCCGCGCTGCGGGACTCGGCGCCTTCATTACGGAGGCTGCCTGAGGAGATGGAAGCAGCCCAGGCGGTGACGTCAGTAATGGGCGTGCGTGTGCGCTCCGCGTGTTTTCGGCTCCGCCCACAGTTAGTCTGTCGGCGGCCATTTTTCCCTTCACTTCCCGGCTGGGATCTGCTTGGAGTGCACGGCTGCACTCAATTCAGGGGAGACCGGAAAACCTCGCGGGGGCCACACTCGCACACACCGCTTCCTCCACCGCTTTACTGCGGTTGGTAAGCCGCCGGTTGTACCGGTTTTTTCTTTAAAGATCGGCTTCTTTCCCCCTGCTGTAGGGATGTCCTCAGCTGGGAGGAGCGCTGCTAAGGTGGCAAGTAACACCACTGCCTGTGCTACGTGCAACGGGACACTGGTTGAGGGGTCCTGCAATAACTGCGGACGCCCAGAGGCACGGGCTGAGACTGCAAAGGAGACAGCAGCTCCGGTGCTATATCCTGTGGTCCAGGTGGGCCCAGGGCCATGGGAGACACAGAACAAGATAAATGAATCTATGTTATCCCAGCTGTCCTCCATGTCGCAATCCCTGGAGGTACTAACCAGGAGGCTGGAAAACCCAGCTGCTCCTTCATATTATCCCCGGGTGTCCCCTGCCTCAACTGTGAGACCCCTTAAGCGGACTCGACGTGAGGATTCACCCGAGCCCCAGACACTCTCTGAGGAGGAAGGTCTCTCTGAGGGGGACGAGGATGATGGGGGTTCATTACTCGGGTCCGTGTCAGAACCACCAGAGGGGGTGGAGGATCTGGTGTCCTCCATCAACGAGACTTTACGTCTTGTGACACCCCTGAGGAGGTGACCGTTCACCCGAAGGAGGCCTACCAATGGCTGCGGCCGGAGGCTAGACCAAGTGGCTCCTTTCTGGATCACACTAACTTCGGAAGGGTGATTAGAGCGCCCAGGATTCATCCTGGCCGGCGTTATGTCCGTAAATCTAAGGACAATCGCTTCCCCTTCCCTGAGGAGGTGCTTCAGGAGTGGTCGCAGTCCCCTAAGGTGGATGCTTCCATTACCAGGATTGCGGCACGCTCCCTCTTCTCTGCCTCTGATAGCTCCTCATTGAAGGACGCTACTGATAGACAGGTCGAGCAACTCGCCAAGTCTTCTTATGAGGCTGTGGGGTCTTCATTTGCCCCTAATTTTGCCGCGGTCTGGACTCTGCAGGCGATCACCTCCTGCTTGGACGGTATCGCTGACCTGGCAGGGTCCAGCTCAGAAGTCCTGGCACTCACTGATAGAGCAAGGGCCTATGCGGACTACGCCAGAACGGCAACACTGGAAACTGCGAATCGCTCTGCTGTGGCGTCGGCCAATGCGATAGCGATCCGCAGATTGTTGTGGCTGCGTCTATGGGACTCAGATGCCACGTCCAAGAAGATTTTGCAAAATCTTCCGTTCTCGGGCGACAGGCTTTTTGGTACCGAACTGGACAAGTTGATAAAGGATTCTGCGGAGTCAAAGATCCCACAGAATAAACCTAAGCCACGGTATACCGTAAAGAGGAACCCTAAACAGTGGTCCTTTCGGTCCAGTTCACAACCTTCAGCATCGTCTGCCCGAGCGGACAGAGGGAGCAAGCCCTCTACTCAGTGGCGCCCCAAGGGTCGCCAGAAGAAGCCGGCGGGGGCAGCGGCTGCCACCCCCAAACCCGCTTCCGCATGACTCGCTCTCTCATCCTACCTCCCCACAGGTGGGGGGCCGTCTGTCTCTTTTTCGGGACAGATGGCTGCTCCAAGTCCAAGATCAGTGGGTACGAGACATAGTCTCCAGAGGTTACAGGATAGAGCTGACGTCACAGCCGGCCCACCGATTCCATCGGTCGGTCCCGTCCCCAGAAAAGGCTCAGGCTTTTCATCTGGTACTGGAGAATCTCCGCAAGGACGGAGTTGTGATCCCAGTACCTTCGGGGGAGAGGTTCAGGGGTTTTTACTCCAACCTCTTTATCGTCCCAAAGAAGGATGGATCTTTTCGCCCGGTTCTGGACCTAAAGTTGTTCAACCGCCACGTGTTGGTTCGGAAGTTCCGCATGGAATCCCTGCGCTCCGTAATCGCGGCTGTGTCACAGGGGGACTTCCTAGCGTCCATAGATATTCGGGACGCTTACCTTCACGTGCCCATTGCGCCGGCTCATCAACGCTGGTTAAGATTCGCAGTGGGGGACGAACACTACCAGTTCGTGGCGCTGCCTTTCGGCCTGGCCTCGGTTCCACGGGTGTTCACGAAAGTGATGGCCTCTATGATGGCTCTCCTGCATGTGCAGGGACATACCGTCATTCCCTATCTCGACGACCTGCTGGTCAGGGCGCCATCGGAACACCTTTGTCAAGAGAGCCTGAATGTGACCATGAGGTCTCTGGAACAATTCGGTTGGCTCCTCAATATTCAGAAGTCAACTCTGGTTCCGACCCAGTCATTGACATATCTGGGCATGGACTTCAACACGGCCTCAGCCCTGGTGTCTCTTCCACGGGCCAAACAACTGGCCATCCATTCAGGAGTGCAACAGATCCTCCTGTCCCCACAATCATCCCTGCGGGTGTTGATGAAGCTGGTGGGGCGCATGGTGGCAGCAATAGAGGCGGTGCCTTTCGCACAATTTCGCCTCCGTCCTCTACAGCTGGAGATCCTCCACAGTTGGGACAAGAGGACGACATCTCTGAATCGGCTGGTGACCCTTTCCCAACCGACCAGGGATTCCCTGCAGTGGTGGCTACAACCACGTCACCTATCTCGGGGCCGGTCCTTCATCAAACCGTCATGGTTAGTGGTGACCACCGACGCCAGTCTGAAGGGCTGGGGGGCGGTGTTCCTACACCACAGGGCCCAAGGCCTCTGGACTCAGTCGGAGTCGGCGTTGCAGATCAACGTGCTGGAGATCAGGGCGGTCTATCTGGCGCTCCTGGCTTTTCAGAAATTCCTCTTCGGACGACCCATTCGGGTTCAGTCCGACAATGCGACGGCCGTCGCTTATATAAATCATCAAGGAGGAACCAGGAGTGCACAGGCTCTGGCCGAAGTCCACCGCATCCTATCCTGGGTGGAGGACAACAACTGCCTGATCTCTGCAGTTCACATCCCAGGGGTCGAAAACTGGGAGGCCGACTATCTGAGCCGGCAGGGGATGGACGCCGGAGAGTGGTCTCTTCATCCAGACGTCTTCCGGGACATCTGCAGCAGATGGGGCACTCCGGACGTGGATCTGATGGCCTCGCGGCTGAATCATCAGGTGCCGCAATACATGGCGAGGTCGTGGGATCCCCAGTCTCTGGGAGCAGACGCCCTGGTCCTGAGTTGGTCCAGATTCCATCTGCCGTATGTGTTCCCGCCTCTAGCTCTGATTCCCAAGGTGCTGTGGAAGATCAGGACGGAGTGCAGGGTAGCCATTCTAGTGGCTCCAGATTGGCCCAGGAGGTCCTGGTATCCGGACCTGTGGCAACTGTCAGGCGGACACAGGTGGGCCCTTCCAGAACGCGCAGATCTACTCGCGCAAGGCCCATTCTTCCACCTCAATTCCAGGGCCCTCAGATTGACTGCATGGCTCTTGAGGCCTGGCTGCTGACATCCAGGGGTTTTTCCCCTACAGTGGTTGCCACTATGAATCGGGCTAGGAAGCCTGTTTCGCGAAAGATATACCACAGGACGTGGAAAATCTTTTTCTCCTGGTGTGCCTCTGGTGGACGGTCTCCTTGGCCCTTGTCGGTTCCGACCTTGTTGGCTTTCTTACAGTCGGGCTTGGAGTTGGGGCTATCCCTCAGCTCCCTGAAGGGTCAAGTGTCAGCGCTGTCTGTGCTGTTTGACAGACGTTTAGCGCTCCTACCGAAGGTCCGACAATTCCTGCAGGGGGTGTCTCGGGTGGTTCCGCCATACAGGCGACCACTGGACCCTTGGGACCTTAACATGGTCCTGGCGGCACTGCAGAAACCGCCGTTTGAGCCGCTGAGAGACATTTCCCTCTCTCGTCTGTCCCAGAAAGTGGTATTTTTGGTGGCGATTACGTCTCTGAGAAGGGTCTCAGAATTGGCTGCACTTTCGTGCAAGTCACCCTTCCTGGTGGTTCACCAAGACAAGGTGGTGTTACGCCCACGGCCAGAATTCTTGCCTAAGGTGGTGTCCACTTTTCACCTGAACCAAGAGATTGTGCTTCCATCATTTTGTCCCGCTCCCGTTCATCAGGTTGAGCGCGACCTCCACACTCTGGATCTGGTGAGGGCTGTGCGCATTTATGTGTCCAGAACTGCCTCATTCCGGACGTCAGACTCCTTGTTCATCCTTACGGCGGGTCGCTGTAAGGGGTCCGCGGCATCAAAATCAACCTTGGCCAGATGGATCAAGGGGCCCATTCAGGAGGCCTACCGTTCTTCCGGTCTGCCTCTCCCGGTGGGATTGAAGGCGCACTCGACCAGAGCTGTCGGTGCCTCCTGGGCTTTGCGACATCGAGCTTCTGCTCTACAGGTGTGTCAGGCAGCCACATGGTCAAGCCTGCATACTTTTTCTAAGCACTATATGGTGCATGCCCATGTCTCTGCGGATGCAAGTTTGGGCAGGCGGGTCCTCCAGGCGGCGGTTGCCCACCTTTGAGGGGGACCATGTGTTATCCGTCTTTTGAGGAACTCTTCCCGCCCTGGGGTATTGCTTTAGGACATCCCCATTGTCTGGGTCTCCCATTATGATGACCAGAAAAAAGAGAATTTTGTTTACGTACCGTAAATTCTTTTTTCTTTAATCATCAATGGGAGACCCAGCACCCACCCAGTTGTTCCGTTGGATGTTGTCACATTTGACTTGTTCCCAGTTGGAACAGTTTATTCCGGGTTGTTGGACCGCTTTGTTCACGGTTTTTTATCCGAGGTTTCGGGTGTGGTTATTTTGTCTCCTCGCAGCTTATGGACCAAACTGAGGATATTCCCTGCGGTGGGGGTTTATAAGCGGAGGGGGCGGTGTCTACAAACTTGTAGTACCTAGTGTGGCCTCCGGAGGGCAGTGCCCTTAACCCCATTGTCTGGGTCTCCCATTGATGATTAAAGAAAAAAGAATTTACGGTACGTAAACAAAATTCTCTTTTTATTGGATATTTTAAACTTTAACAAATAAAAAACTGAAAAGTGGGGCGTGCAATATTATTCTCTGCCCCTTGAGTTAATACTTTGTAGCGCCACATTTTGCTGCGATTACAGCTGCAAGTCGCTTGGGGTATATCTCTTATCAGTTTTGCACATCGATAGACTGAAATTCTTGCCCATTCTTCCTAGCAAAACCGCTCGAGCTCCGTGGATGGAGAGTGTTTGTGAACAGCAGTTTTCAGCTCTTTCCACAGATTCTTGATTGGATTCAGGTCTAGACTTTGACTTGGCCATTCTAACAACTGAATACCGTATATACTCGTGTATAAGCCGAGTTTTTCAGCCCAAAATTTGGGCTGAAAAGTCCCCCCCTCGGCTTATACACGGGTCATATACGGTGGTGGGGGCTGTGGAGGCTGGAGGAGGCGGGGGGAGGCTGCTGTATGAGCGGCCCCGTCACGTGGGGCCGCTCATTATATATGTACTGCTTCCCCCTGTCAATCAGCGGCAGGGGGAAGCAGTTCATATATGCCCCCAAATGCTGGCACTGTCCCCCCTTGTAAGGGCCCCCCCCTCCCCCCGCTGCTTATACATTACCATCCCGGTGTTCTGATCGGCGCCGCTCCTCGGTGCTGCGTCTTCATCCTCCCGTCCTCGCTGGCTGCATCCGGGATCTCTGGCTGTCGCAGCGATATGACGTCATCGCGCGACGGCCGGAGATCCGGGTGCAGGCAGCGAGGACGGGAGGATGAAGACGCAGCACCGAGGAGCGGTGCCGATCAGAACACCGGGATGGTAATGTATAAGCAGCGGGGGGGGGGCCCCTACAAGGGGGGACAGTGCCAGCTTTTGGGGGCTGTTGGTACCCCCAGGGGGCTGCTGGGTACCCCCAGGGGGCTGCTGGGTACCCCCTGGGGGCTGCTATATGTACCCCTGGGGGCCTGCTGTATACCACTGGGGCTGCTGTATACTACCACTGGGGCTGCTGGGGCTCCTGTATACTACCACTGGGGCTGCTGGGGCTCCTGTATACTACCACTGGGGCTGCTGGGGCTCCTGTATACTACCACTGGGGCTGCTGGGGCTCCTGTATACTACCACTGGGGCTGCTGGGGCTCCTGTATACTACCACTGGGGCTGCTGGGGAATCTGTATACTACCACTGGGGCTGCTGGGGAATCTGTATACTACCACTGGGGCTGCTGTATACTACCACTGGGGAGGCCTGTATACCACACTGCTGGGGGCTGTATACCTGTGCTGGGGTCCACCCTCGGCTTATACATGAGTCAATAGGTTTTTCCAGATTTTTGGGGCAAAAGTAGGGGGGTCGGCTTATACACGGGTCGGCTTATACACGAGTATATACGGTATGTTTATTTTTGAACCATTCCATTGTAGATTTTGCTTTATGTTTGGGATCATTGTCTTGTTGGAAGATAAATCTCCGTCCCAGTCTCAGGTCTTTTGCAGTCTCCAACAGGTTTTCTTCCAGAATGGTCCTGTCCTATTTGGCCCTGTCCATCTTCCCATTAATTTTAACCATTTAACCAACTTCCCTGTCCCTACTGAAGAGAAACAGCCCCAAACCAAGATGCAGCCACCACCATGTTTAACAGTGGGGATGGTGTTTTGAGGGTGGAGAGCTGTGTTGCTTTTACGCCAAACATATCGTTTTGCCCTGTGGCCAGCCAAAAAGTTCAATTTTGGTTTCATCTGACCAGAGCACCCTATTCCACATGTTTGGTGTGTCTCCCAGATGGCTTGTGGCATACTTCAAACAAGTCTTTTTATGGATATCTTTGAGAAATGGCTTTCCTCCTGCCACACTTCCATAAAGGCCATACTTATGCAGTGTACGACTGATTGTTGTCCTATGGACAGACTCTTCCACCTCAGCTGTAGATCTCTGCAATTCATCCAGAGTGATCATGGGCCTTTTGGCTGCATCTCTGATCAGTCTTGTCCTTGTTCGAGATGAAAGTTTAGAGGGACAACCGGGTCTTGGTAGATTTGCAGTGGTCTGATAATCCTTCAATTTCAATATGATCGCTTGCACAGTGCTCCTTGAGAAATCTTTTTTGTATCCAAATCCGGTTTTAAACTTCGCCACAACAGTATCTCGGACCTGCCTGGTATGTTCCTTGGTCTTCATGATGCTCTCTGCACTTGAAAGAGAACCCTGAGACTATCGCAGAACAAGTGCATTTATACGGAAACTTGATTACACACAAGTGGATTCTATTTATCATTACCAGTCATTTAGGACAACATTGAATCATTCCGAGATTCACACTGAACTTCTGGAGTGAGTTTGATGCGCTGAAAATAAAGGGGCTGAATAATATTGCACGCCCCACTTTTCAGTTTTTTAATTGTTAAAGTTTAAAATATGCAATACATTTCGTTCCACTTCACGAATTTGTCCCACTTGCTGATTCTTCACAAAAAAATTTGAATTTATATTTTTGTTCGAAGCTTGAAATGTGGCAAAAGGTTGATAGTTCAAGGGGACTAAATATTTTCACAACGCACTGTACTTATTCAGTATCTTAACAATGCAAATTTAGACCAGACAATCTGAATTTGTGCCAATTGTATCACAGTGGCACATACTGCTAAGCTTGGATCACCTTTAAACCCATTTACCTACTTCTACCTACTTCTACTTCTATCTTGTTGTGACTGGCTTACTTAACACCATCTTTTTTACGCTTAGATTTTGTTGAGGTTGAGAGCACATTGTTGACTTTTGCATTATAAATCACACCCCATCTCCAGCTAATTAAAACACCTTTTGTGGCAAAACCCCATCACAATTGTAAATGTGCCATACTATATTTTGTTGTCTAGATTGTTGTTTACAGTTCATCAGTTGTATGTGCAGGGAACTGAAGTTTGGGGCAATGCTGACTTTCATTCAAGTAGCTAAAAATGGCTCATTTAGAAGGCTTCTTTAATGTGTTGAATACAGCCTTTTACCACCTCTAAGTAACTATGGTAATTCATTGTCCACTGAAAGTTGGAAAATAATCAAACTGATTCACCAAAAAAAGTTGTTTAGAAGTGAATTCAGATGAGAGTTCAATTTAGATGCCACAAGGGTCATATCAGCGAGATCCATTATAGATATCGGGCCTCAGCACTGGTATTAATGCAAGGATTTCCACATATGGATTGGGGGGGGGTTCCTTTCCACTAAGAATATGTAAGGTTTTTGGAAGTTCTATCACCAGACCACTGAGATCCTTATCGAGGTGTTGGTGATGAATCCAGGAGGGGCGTCAAAGCAAAGCAACTACTCTGCAAAGGAGGTACACCTGATAAGGAGGAACGTTTTGTGTAAAGCCACGGTCACACTATTAGTATTTGGTCAGTATTTCACATCAGTATTTGTAAGCCAGAATCAGGAGTGGAACAATCAGGGGAAAAATATAATAGAAACACATCACCACTTCTGTATTTTTCACCCACTCCTGATTTTGGCTTATAAATACTGATATGAAATAATGACCAATACTGATCGTGTGACCGTGGCCTTAAAGGGTAACTCAGGGGAGAGAACTTTTTTGTGCTGTCCTTGTCCTCCTACATGATGAAACTGAGCTGTACACTACAGTTTTAGGATGATTAGTTAGCTTGTAAATAAATAAAATCAAATCTGCTCCTCAGCACTCACCCCTCCTTTAGGGAACAATACCTCACAGAGCAGATTCGGCCTCATGGTGATGCAGATGGAAGGGGGTGGGGTGGAGGGGTGGCCGCTGAGACTCCAGGATCATGCAAATAGTGTTAGCATCAGAGTCTGTGTCCACGCCTCCTGCTGAACTTACTCTATGACATATTGTCTCCCGAGGGAGGGGTGAGAGCTGAGGAACAGCTATGATTTTATTGATTTATAAGTGATCTAAAGATCCTAGAATTGTAGTGGACAGCTCAGCTTCATCATGTAGGAGGTCAGAGACAGTAAATAAAATGTTCTCTCCTGAAGGTCCCCTTTAAAAGTCTCTAAAATATGCATTTTACTAATTAATGGAATTTTTCAATTAATAGGACCTCCCAGTGGACTTGTGTATGTACAGTCTTCCATGTATGTATGTATGTATTCATTCAAAGGAAACTGTCAATCACTAGTAGGACCACTCACTGGAGTTCTACAGAAAAACATCAGGGATTTCAATGATTAAAATATACGGAGTAATTTCCCTTAATCCTATATATTATTTTGTTCAGCTCCTCCTACTTTATACCGTGCTTTCTACAGATCGAACTTTATGTGCAATATGACGGGTTTCCTTTAATTAATCTAAGATAATATTTCTATTATACTCTTGTTGCTATCTTGCTGTCTCGTGTACATTGACTGATTCAGGTTGGTAGGGTGCCAAACCTACCCACCTACCAGATCTTAATTTTATAGGGTTGTTACCTTTAAGATGCGAGTGAACTTTACAAGTTGCTGCATCTGTGGAGTAGACCCCAGTGCCTGTCATCTTGTTACAGAGAGGGATGGTTGGTGTTATAGTGATTATGGTGTTTTTTGTTGCATTGTTAGTAATTTCCCATTGTTTTCTACGGATCAAGATTTTCTGAGAGTCACCCACTGCTGCAGCGAGTATTTTCTATAAATCTAAGGCTCTTTATAATCGTGACACCATTTGTCTGCAATGGTCTAGACATAGAATCAGAAGATGTATGCACAGTAGCCATTCAATTAAACAACGATGTAGTATGTTTTAGCTCTCTGCATTATGGGCTCTATTACCTCTCTCCTCTGCTTTCAATTCCATCTGTAGTGACCTGCTGGTTGGGTTCTAATACATCATTCGAGAGCAAAGGAAAAGGCTTGTAGATTCCTTTAAAAAAAAAAGTATCCACTGATAATAAATCATTTCCTAACCACAAGCTAGGTGATAGGTTATTGATCGATAGAAGGCCGAATGCTTGGTTGGGACACTTTTATCCGTATTAGGGTGGAGCATCAGTGTACAGGCTTTACCATCACTCTCTTCATACCCTTTTGGGTTGTCAAGCATTGCATTCAGTTGTTTCCAGCAATCCCTATAGATAATAAATGGAGCTGTAATCTGGATTGTGCTCTGCAACTCCATTCCAACAGGGATAGAAAATTCCACATTCTTCTATGTGGTGTGGGTCCAAGTGTTCACATCCCCACAATCAATAAGGTGATTTACGGTACTTTATATTTTATTTCCATGAGCCAAGAATACCGTACTTCAGCTTTAGGTACCAGCTATGGAGCACTTACAGGGGACATTTTGAGTCAGGATATAACTTCATTTTTGCTTTCATACTGCCAAAGCTGTGTGCAGTAAATATGTTAATAAACAACTACCCCTCTTTTTAAAGCAGATTTCCTTTAAAGGGAACCAGCCACCCCAATGACCCCCCCGGACTATTAATATCAGTGCCTACACACAGCACATACATGTGCTGCACTGATTTTGGCTAAAAAAACTGTTTTTTAAAACTAAAGATAATGATTTTTAAAGTTTAAACCGGAGCGACGGATGGGCGGTACTTATCTGTGGAAACCGACGATATCTGATGCCAATCATCTTCCCTGTCTCCCCTCGCAGCAGTTATGGCCACCCCTTTGTGCAGCGTCACAGCCCTGTGCACGGGCTCGCATGCCCGTGCACACGTCATCATCTGCAGCCGGGAAGCGAGCGCGCGCTCTGACTTCCTGCGCTCGGCTATGGAAGACAGAGCGCGCGCTCGCTTCCCGGCTGCAGATGATGACGTGTGCACGGGCATGCGAGCCCGTGCACAGGGCTGTGACGCTGCACAAAGGGGTGGCCATAACTGCTGCGAGGGGAGACAGGGAAGATGATTGGCATCAGATATCGTCGGTTTCCACAGATAAGTACCGCCCATCCGTCGCTCCGGTTTAAACTTTAAAAATCATTATCTTTAGTTTTAAAAAACAGTTTTTTTAGCCAAAATCAGTGCAGCACATGTATGTGCTGTGTGTAGGCACTGATATTAATAGTCCGGGGGGGTCATTGGGGGTGGTTGGTTCCCTTTAAATATCATATTACAGTAAAACCCCTATACACATTAGATTATCTGTCATCCGGACAATGCTTTGTCTGATTAATCGGCCCACCTCTCCCATACATAGGATTACTTGTTTAGCCGGGTACGCCTCTGTTCTCTATGATCAAGTACGGATGTTTTTGTACGTCTAATATCTGGGAGACAATATGATCAGTATTCTGAAAATAGACCTGCCGGATCAGCAATTCCCCTTCCAATAAATTGTTCTGGGCTCCCATACACGCCAAACCCATCAATATCAGCAGGTTTGGACAACATTAGTCTAATGTGTATTAGGGGCTTTGGACCACTTTGTGCATTTTCTTTTATCTTCAAGAGACATTTTTTAGTCCACTTGCCTCAACAGGAAAAAAAAACTGAAAGCTTCAGATTCCAACTGAAGTGAAATAGTCATGAAGTGATTGATAAGTTCCCTAAAAGATGAGATATAGCTAAGAAGGTGGTATCCCAGGATCCATAATCTAAATTCTCTAAAAAGGCATGTGTGTGGACTGCTCAATGCAATACTGACCATTCAGTTTTTCTTTGGACATTTCTGCAAATGTCTTTAGACCTGAAAGCTGCATAATAATGGTTAAATATAAACGATGGCGTGTGCGTGCTCTCCTCAGCCACGTGCGTGCGTGCCTGCCGTTACACTATGTTTTTCTCTGTTCTGGCATTCTGTTGTTTTATCTGAAACAAGACAGCAGCGATAACCAGCACAGTTTTCATCATAATGTCACAGCTTTGTATTTTCTTCTTTTTGCTTTTTTTTCTCCTTTTTGATGTAGAAGTTAAAACCCAATAACATTTTACATTTTGCTGTTTGTTTTCTATTTCTTCCCGAGTAAGAATCGGTGACAATTCTGTCATTATACATTATTTTTTTAGCTGTGCGCATTATTACACATATTTTTGCCTACAAAGTTTTACTAAAGCAATAGAAAATGTCCAAAATAACAAGGTTACTCTGTACATGTTAATCAATCTACAGTCGCCTATAGATGGCTAGTGGTTGTTTCTACATGTTATATCCATCTACAGCCTCCTATAGATGGCTGTGTGGTTGTTTCTACATGTTATATCCATCTACAGCCACCTATAGATGACTAGTGATTGTTTCTATATGTTATATCCATCTGCAGCCGCCTGTAGATGGCTAGTGGCTGTTTCTGCATATTATATTGATCTACAGCCGCCTATAGATGGCTAGTGGTTGTTTCTACATATTATATCCATCTGCAGCTGCCTGTAGATGGCTAGTGGTTGTTTCTATATGTTATATTGATCTACAACCGCCTATAGATGGCTAGTGGTTGTTCCTACATGTTATATCCATCTACAGCCGCCTATAGATGGCTAGTGGTTGTTTCTACATGTTATATCCATCTACAGCCGCCTATAGATGGCTAGTGGTTGTTTCTACATGTTATATCCATCTGCAGCCACCTATAGATGGCTAGTGGTTGTTTCTACATGTTATATCCATCTGCAGCCGCCTATAGATGGCTAGTGGTTGTTCCCCCTCCCCCATGCGGTATACTATAGTGTGTAATATGTTCTCTGTTTTCCATAGATTTGCCTCCACCTTCTACAAGAGAGCGGCCTCCGGGTTGTAAAACTGTATTTGTTGGAGGATTACCCGAAAATTCCACAGATGAAATTATCCAAGAGGTCTTTGAGCAATGTGGAGACATTACAGCGATTCGTAAAAGCAAGAAGAATTTCTGTCACATTCGATTTTCTGAAGAGTTCATGGTTGATAAAGCCATTTACTTATCTGGTACAGTACTTTCTATTTCTGGCAACTTTCTTTAAGTTGTTTTTCCCCTCACACTTTATTTGTCCTTTGAATGACCTTGGCTTCTTTCATTTATGCCTACGGCACCGTCCTGTGGTTCTATACATTTAGAGGTGAAAATTGCAAAGTTCTTGTAAAAACAAACAATGTTATATCATTTTAATCTTCTTACAAACACTGTCCATTCTTGAGCATTGAGGAATTTGTTATTTTATTGTTTAATGAGCATTGTCTGGGATACGGGCCACTTCTGCAGTATTGCACCAAGGCCGGCATGTATAGTTCTTCAAAGCTCTAATTAATAAAGCCTACAAGCCCTTATCTAACACTAGTTGGGATCCAGCCAGCTTTAGTGTCCCTGCATACAAGAATAGGATATCTGCCGCGACACTACTGTATATATGAGAAATGTAAATTAATGAGTGGCACTATAGAAAAGAAGATCAGACTGAATTGTGCAAATGTGTAATGCAGAAACTGCCCTGTGCTAAAAATGAAATCAGAGGTCTTAGTCTTATTAGTGGCCACAAAGGATCAAGCCTGGCACCCACTTCAAGGGGCCTCTACTGCCAGGTCCTGACACTATGCCCTAGTGAGATGGTGAAATGGTGAAATCTGTGTAGGCTTATATGTCCATGGATGTAATTAAAATCAGGTGAGTGCTAGGACCTCACACTGGTGTCCAAGAGTGGTTACCAGACTAAGAAAAGAGGGAAAAGGGAAAATTATATATAATGGGAGCTCAGTCAAAATAGACAATATATGAAAACGTATAAGACTGGCATCACCGTACATGTAGGTGCTGGCAGAAAATAATTATACTTACAAGAATAGGATATCTGCCGCGACACTACTGTATATATGAGAAATGTAAATTAATGAGTGGCACTATAGAAAAGTGGCCACTAAGGATCAAGCCTGGCACCCACTTCAAGGGGCCTCCACTGCCAGGTCCTGACACTATGTCAATATATATATGGGTGCCAGGCTTGATCCTTAGTGGCCACTAATGAGACTAAGACCTCTGATTTCATTTTTAGCACAGAGCAGTTTCTGCATTACACATTTGCACAATTCAGTCTGATCTTCTTTTCTATAGTGCCACTCATTAATTTACATTTCTCATATATACAGTAGTGTCGCCGTAGATATCTATTCTTGTAAGTATGATTATTTTCTGCCAGCACCTACATGTACGGTGATGCCAGTCTTATACGTTTTCACTTAGTGTCCCTGCAGTCCTTCAGTATTAATGATTGGATTGTGCACATATTGAACTGGAGCACAACCATGTGTGTAGTGAAGTTAGTGTCACCTAAGCAGAGGAAAGTGGGGTTGGGCAGGGAATAGAAGCTTTAGAAGTGCTTTGACACTCCCAGAACATTTACCATAGTTCTCATTTGCATATTAATTAAAACTATTTTTTTTTAGTCAAAGAACAACAGAGTACATAAATAATAATGGGGATGGCATTGTCTTTCAGAGATTAAAATGACCAATTAAATAATTTGGCACAGTAAATCATGCTGGCATATTCCCTTTAAGGAGGCAGGGTCATTCCATGTCAAGTGATCCAAAAATGAATATTTTTTTCCCTGACGTCCTCAGATTTTTAAAAAAAAATTTCTATCTGAAGAACAACTTTATCTAATTACAAAAAAAAAGTTTTGAATTTTTTTCTTTATCTGTTAATTTTTTACAGATTTTAAAGTTTTAAAAAAGTGCGAATTTTGGCCTGGTATGGCTTTACATTTTCTATCATATCTCGGGCTAGAAATAAGATAGAGAAACAAAATAAACACCAATCTACTCAGAACTGTCCAGGCTTTCATCAGATATGTCACAAGAGGATATTTGTTAATATTTTACCCATGTGATCGCAAGCGCAAAACTTTAAAACGCATTTCCGAAAAATCGGCGCGCTTTAAATATTTCAAAAACTGCCCATGTGTCTGCTATGCTCTTAGCCACATCTGTACCAAATTTCAAGTTGGGATCGCAATGGGATCATATTTTAACATATTTTACTAGTAAGAGCGTCAATGGGTCATTCCATATCAAGTGATCTAAATATGAATATTTTTTTTTACCTGACGTCTTTAGATTTTTTTTTTTTTTTTTCCTTTATGAAGTACTACTTTAGTTAATTACAAATTAAAAGTTTGGAATTTTTTTCTTCATCAGTTAATTTTTTACAGATTTTTAAAGTTTAAAAAAAGGGTGAATTTTGGCCTGGTACGACTTTAAATTTTTTTTATCTCAGGCTAGAAATAAGATAATGAAGTGGGAGAGGCATCATTTTACTCAGAACGGTAACAGCTTTCATTTGAGATGTTACAAGACTATGTTTCTTTATATCAAATTCAAACTATTGACGGGCAATTGTGAAAAAATGACTGATTGTGTTCTTGGTGACTTTTGAATTGACACTATAATAGTTAAATATTTTGCACTTAGGTCCAATGAATGCGTCCATGGGGTCAAGCTGGGACAGAGTCATCACAATTAGCCTTATTTGCAGATGACCTGCTACTTTACATCTCCCAGCCCCTGGTCTCCATCCCTTCGGTCTTAATGGAGTTTGAACAGTTCGGACAATTGAGCAACTTTAAAGTGAATTGCTCCAAAACCGAGGCACTCAATATTTCTTTGCCTGGAGAATTGGTTTCTCATCTATCTAAACAGTTCCCATTTAAATGGAAAGTAGAAGCCATTAAGTACTTGGGAGTCCTTATACCAAAAGATCTTAAACAAATATTCAATTTAAATTATCAACCCTTTTGACTAACGCGGAATCGGCATTTACCTCCTATAGACAATTAAAGCTATCCTGGTTCGGGAGAATAAACGTAGTCAAGATGGATGTCTTGCCCCGACTCTTATATACTTTTCAGACAGTTCCTGTTCTATTGGATAGAGGTTTCCTCTCCAAAATGCAATCTATGATCCTTAGATTTGTCTGGGGGGGGCAAGAGGTCCACATTGCGAATGAATATCCTATCCTTGCCCGAGACCAGAGGAGGGGTTGGACTACCCAACATACGAGCGTACTTTGAGGCTTCCTCTCTTGTTAGAGCTCTAGATTGGCATTATCATGCGTCCTCCAAGAAATGGGTAGGGGTGGAGCAAGAGGGTTTGGGGATTCCGCTGAAACACCTGCTTTGGATTTCCCCTAAAGACTCCACAGACCTAGTACCTTTGACAGACATGACCAGAAAACACCTTGAAGGTATGGCACCTAGTGACGAAAACCCTCCGCTTAAACGACAGACTTAGCCCTTTGACTCCCCTTTTTTCCAACCCATCTTTCCCACCCAGATTTGACAGGCAGAGATTTTTATGTTGGCGGATTGTGGATGACACCCGAGTAGGACAGACTCTGTCCAGTGGTGGTTTGCCCCCGATGGCAGAGCTACAACTCAAAGAACCTACGAGACCTCTTAAGTGATTCGAATTTCTCCAATACAGAGCATAATTATATTCAGCTGACCACTCTTGCAGGGTAAGATTGACGCCCAACGTATTGGAGAGGTTATTCCAACTGGAGGCTCCACCGAGGCGCAAAATATCATTTCTATACCAGGCCTTAGGGTCCATGAGAGAGCAGGGCACCCTTTACTTCCAACGTGCTTGGGAGAGGGAATTGGGGTGTAGCATTTCAGAAGCTAATTGGCAGAAATGCTTTATATTTACTCACTCACTAGCTAGCGCTTGTTCTGCACAAGAAAGAAGCTATAAGCTGCTCACTAGATGGTACTTGTGCCCGACGACACTCCGGAACATGTTCCCTGGAACCCCTGATACCTGCTGGCGCTGTGGGGAAGAGAAGGGTACAATGATACACATTTGGTGGAGTTGTGGGGAAATCCGGCGGTTCTGGTCTGAGGTTTTCAATGCATACGCCCGGATAACAGGTAAAGAAGCCGAATGCTGCCCAGAATCGGCAATGTTATCCATTTTTCCAGGTCCTATTGGGCTACAGAAGAGGGATATTCTCCGCTTTTGCATCTCGGCTGCTCGTGCTGTGATCCCGAGGTTCTGGAAACCAAGCCGGGCTCCATCTCTACTTGATTGGTTCAAAGAATTGATGGACACATATCGAATGGAGGAGCTCGCAGCTGATGCGTCGGGATCTCGGAACAAATTCTTAGGGATTTGGGTTGAATGGATTCTTTTTCACGACTCTGCAGAATTTAGGAGTATCTTTTCCAGCACAGATAATATGGCTCGACCTCTGGCTGATGGGGAGCCAGTGGGATGAGTACCCTTTCTCCTTCCCATACCTCACCCGTCCCCCCCCCCCCCTCCTTTTTTTCTTTTTTTCTTACGTGGCTTTTCTTTCCCAGTATAACTTTTTCTAATGGTTTTTGTTTCTCTTCTCTCTCTCTCTTCTTTTCTATCTCTCTTTTCTTCCCATCTGATACATTCAGTCTAGGTATTTCCTTTCTACGCCTATACCTTCAGAATTCTAGTGAACATTAGACAGGTATCGAAAACTCTGAGCTGTGAGTAGATCATTAATATTTCGGCCTTCCTTTCCGGTACACCAGTCGATAGACTATTCCAACTAGGCCTCAACGGGTAATGACCCACTTACGTGGTCAACCTGTTAGAAGGGGCCAAGTAATAAAAATCATTCTGCTGGGGCTGCTTGTCCCCTTGACATCAGAACATCTCAAAACCCTGAGAAAGGTTGTATACTTGAGTGTTTGGAATTATATTTAGATTGTAGTATATATTGCACCAGAGATAAGCGCAAAAGTAAATTTGCAGCTTATCTTAAAGTTACTAATAACTTTGTGAATTCTCTTTTTGTATATTTTATATGTCTCAAGATTTTGTTAAAAGATTGAATGTATGTCTTTCATATGTTTTTTCAAAATTTAATAAAAATGAGATTAACCATAGTTAAATATTTTAAAATATGATCCCATCACGATCCCAACTTGAAATTTGGTACAGATGTGGCTAAGAGCATAAAAGACACATGGGCAGTTTTGGAAAATTTTTATTAAAATGTTTTTTTCGGAAATGCGTTTCAAAATGTTGCGTTTGCATTCGCATAGGTAAAAAATTAAAATTAACAAATATACTCTTGTGACATATCTGGTGAAAGCCTGGACAGTTCTGAGTAGAATGGTGTTTATTTTGTTTCTCTATCTTATTTCTAGCCCGAGATAAAAAAATTTAAAGTCGTACCAGGCCAAAATTCACCCTTTTTTTAAACTTTAAAAATCTGTAAAAAATTAACTGATGAAGAAAAAAATTCCAAACTTTTAATTTGTAATTAACTAAAGTAGTACTTCATAAAGGGAAAAAAAAAAAAATCTAAAGACGTCAGGTAAAAAAAAATATTCATATTTAGATCACTTGATATGGAATGACCCATTGACGCTATTAATAGTAAAATATGTTAAAATATGATCCCATTGCGATCCCAACTTGAAATTTGGTACAGATGTGGCTAAGAGCAAAGCAGACACATGGGCAGTTTTTAAAATATTTAAAGCGCGCCGATTTTTCGGAAATACGTTTTTAAAGTTTTGCGCTTGCGATCACATGGGTAAAATATTAACAAAGATCCTCTTGTGACATATCTGGTGAAAGCCTGTATAGTTCTGAGTAGAATGGTGTTTATTTTGTCTCTCTATCTTATTCCTAGCCTTAGTTATGAGGAGAAACGTAAAGGCAGGCAACAGCGAAATTCACACTTTTTCCGAACTTTGAAAATCATTTAAAAAAAAAATAAATTTTTTAAAAAATTTTTCTCTTCACATTTTGCATTGTCTGACATGCTATTATCAAATAACAAAATCTCAAAAGAATTAAAAATATAGAGGTAATAATCATTGGTTCACTTGACATGGAATGACCCGGCAGAGCTCCCTTGTAATTAATCTTGAAAATGTCTTGTGCAGTAAGTAGGATACACTGTCAGGCTGACACCTCTTAGAGAAACTGCACCGTGTCTATGGAGTTAGGTGATCAGGTCACCTCATGGAATGTGTGTACCTATATGCCACCAATGGAAACAAAAAACAAGGTTTAAACAATGATTGAGTTTTCAATTTTAAGTCTTTATTCTTTCAGAACATTTAAAAGGGGGTCCTGCATCATTTTTTGTTGACATAATTTTGACATTTTGTGACCGCTGCAGCCGATCGCTGGGGAGATCTGCAGTGATTCTGAGGCAGGCTGAATGACACCGCCGGGCTAAGTGATTGGCTGCAGTGGTCACATGCTTTAGTTGGGATATCACTGCTGCATCTGTATCAACAGATTCCTGTATGTGTCACAATAGACAAGTAATCATGATTTTGATCATTTTAATACTTTTGAGTATTAATATTTAAAGGCAGAAAACCTCTTTCATATTTTTTGTAACATTCCGTAACATTAATGACCCATGTATCTGATCTGTCTACTGTTCATGTACTACACTGGTAGCTATTGATTTGATGATTAGCTGGAGAGTGCAATACTCCATATGGCATAGCTGTAAATGTGGGTGTCCCACTATTGACTGTAACCATGTTTAACTGAAGATATTCCTTTGTGACCCCTCCAACGTTCGATTCCAGCTGTACGACATATAAAGAAAATCAGTACCAATTATTAATCTGTTAGGCCCCTTTCACATCGGCGGTTTTCGCTGATCGTGGCAGTTGCGGTGAAAAAAACGCAACTGCCACGATTACCGCATAACGGCCGCACTTGCGGTTCACTTGTGGCAAGCCCCATACAATGTCTATGGGGCTTGTGCTAAGTGTGCGGCAGGTGCGGCAAGTGCAGCCGCAAATAAAACGCGGTATGCTACGTTTTTTTCGCTGCCGCACTTGCCGCAAGTGCCGAAATCACACTTGCCGCACCTGCCGCTCACTTACCGCAAGCCCCTTAGACACTGTATGGGGCTTGCCGCAAGTGAACTGCAAGTGCGGCGTTATGCGGTAATCGCGACAGTTGCGTTTTTTTCACCACAACTGCCGCGATCAGCAAAAATCGCTGATGTGAAAGCAGCCTTAGTTTGTTAACAAGTTGTGTAATATGGTTTTACTAAAAGGACACAATCAGCGGAGAATGACTGTTTACACCAAGTACAGGTGCCCGGTGCAGCATGGTGCAGTTAAACGTTAAGTGCACTTTCCCTCCTCCATTTTCATTTATTTGATGGACAGCTCTGACTTTGTAGAACTGGAGAAGGCTGGAAACAGATGAAAAACATGCAGGTGGGAAAGTGTACTAAAATGTTAGGCCACACCATGGTGCACTGTTGCCTGTACTTGACTTGAACAGTCATTTTATGCTGGCAGGTGCTCTTTAGGTTACTGACACCCCCCCATGACTTCACAATATATGAGAGTATATAGCAAGGGTTATTAATTGATCTGAATGTATGTCTGTTACTTTCCTTGAGCTAATTCTGACTATCCTGGCATTTTTAGAGTTTGTGTCAGTCGCACAAACATTTCTTTTAGAGAGCGGACAAGGTTTTTTCCAATTTTCAGCGCTATAATGAAGAATCCAGATACAAAGAACACTCCTGTGAATAAGAACCACAGTCATATTACTGTAATTCCCCAGGAGCTCCTTCTGATAGTATATTTGTTATAATTAGCATGCAAAGATTAATATAATAAATACTTTATTTATTCAGAACTTGCTCCTATTGATTTAACTGGGACATGTTTCCCACTAGGAGAAGTAGGACACCAACTGCAGAACACCAACAGCCTGAGTTTTCATTTGTTGAAAAACCTGTAAAAAGACACACATATTGTTTAAATGTACCCTTCATGGTCAAACTTAATGTTCCTGTGGATAAGGGATTTGGGAAAGATAATCCTTGGCTAAAGAATTGTTTGTCCTACAGCTGTCTAATGTCTATGGGGGACATTTAAACTCGTGGTGCATAAAAACGTAACTGAATGTCCACCCGATAGTCTACATGTGTGGAACAGGCTCAGGAACTAAGCCGGATCCACGTGTGGCCAATGCTGGTTGTATTACACAGCCAGCATCTCCCTATTACTGCAGCACCTGGAGCAGAGTCTAATCACTATTATTAGTCATCTAGAATCTATATTCTAGATGCTGCTGTCTTCACTGATTGGCATTTACCATGTTTTTCACTTTATAAGACGCATAGGATTATAAAACGCACCCCAAATTTGGTGAAGGAAAAGAGACAAAAACAATTTTAATGTAAAATAGGGTCCGTCATATAATTCCAATGTCCGTCTTACAATCAATATATATATATCCCCATTCCTGGTACATGGCCCCTCATCCTGGTATACATATATGTCCCCCATCCTGGCATATATGTCCCCCATCCTGGCATGCATGTCCCCCATCCTGGTACATGGCCTCCGCATATGATCCCCCATCTTGGTGTATATATATATATATATATATATATATATAATACCCCATTTTTGTATATATGTCCCCCATCCTGGTATATATTTCCACCCATCCTCGTACATGGCCCCTTATCCTGGTATATATTTCCACCCATCCTCGTACATGGCCCCTTATCCTGGTATATATATCCCTCATCCTGGTATATATATCCCCCATCCTGGTACATAGCCTTCCCTCAGACCCTCCATGTTTTACTGAGGAGGGGTTGTGGTTGTGGAGCAGGAGTGCTGGAGGTAGGTTTCACAGGTCCATGGAGGGTGGGGGCAAAGCTGCGGGGGGTTGCGGTTGGCACCACCATTTGTGCCTGTATTAATTTCCAAGCTATAATTGGTTGCTAGAGGTTGTGACTTCCAGATAATGAATGCGGATCTCCATCTGCACATGCACCACCTCCATGGCCATTTTCTAGAAGTCTCAACCCCTAGCAACCAGTTGCAGCTTGGGAATGAATCCAGGCACATAGAAAATGGTGCCCCCCTTCCCGCAGCTCTGTTCCTGCAGCTTTGCCCCATCCTCCATGGACCCTTAAAACCTCCTGCACCTCCGCTTCTCAACCGAAACCCCCCACCCTTCAATAAGTTTTTTTTCTCTCTTTAAAACACAACATTCAGATTGTAAGACAAACCCCCGTTTTCCCTCCAATTTTGTGGGAAAAAAGTTTGTCTTAGAATCTGAAAAATACGGTAT
Organism: Allobates femoralis; assembly: GCA_033576535.1. Taxonomy (NCBI): domain Eukaryota; kingdom Metazoa; phylum Chordata; class Amphibia; order Anura; family Aromobatidae; genus Allobates; species Allobates femoralis. Next base: position 591,733,394 of record JARQOC010000002.1, on the reverse strand, counting down.
ATGGTGGGATCACTAATGCATGAAAGATTCCCACTAGGCCCGCATGTCATGATCGCAAGGTCCTGATTATTTGCTGTGGTGGACCTGAGGCTTACTGAAGGGCCCCCATGGCTGACAACTTGGTGCTCCTGTGAAGTCCAGTGTTTAGGACAAGTGATACAGGGATCACAGGTTCAAATTTCTATTAGGACTAAAAAATAAAGTAAAAAAAGTTTTTAGCAAATCTGAAACAAATTACGGTAAACAATATAAAAATACATCCCCTTAACGGTTTTCTAATTTAAAAGTAGAGAAATAAAAAAGGTGCTTCTGTAAAAATCCATACTATAGTATCGTAAAAGTAATTAACTCATATGCTAAATGTCATAAAGAAGGATAAAAAACAAGCTCCAAAATTGTTATTTTTGGTCACTACACCACTTGAAGAAAAAAAAAAATGCAATGCACATGAGGCTATGGCTCTTATGTGCAGGAGAACAACATTGAAAGGGAACACCTCCGTAATTCTGTATTGCCTTTTCATTCTCCGGGTTAGTCGAGAGCTCGGAGGTGGAACCCCTACCAATGATGGTGGTGGTGGTGGAATATGCAAGTTATATGGCATTACTTCATAAAATGGGAATTTGAGAATCATGGTGATCATAACCTCTAAATACTCAGCCAAACAAAGTGCTTCTCCTACAGGGGCAGCTATTGCATCTTGTGACTACACAGGTTGGACTTTCCTAAGACTAGATTCACATTTTGTGAATGTTACCGTCTAAGGCTGATTTCACACTGGCGTTTTTCGCTATCAGCATGAATCCGTCAATACTGGCTGCACCCCTATCAGTTTTCGGCATTGACTTTCAATGAGTCCGGAGACACTTGCGGGTGCATCCAGTTTTGTACGATTCACTCTGGATCTGTGTGGATGCAGGTGTCCACAATTTTTTCTGCATCTTGCTGCGATTTGGTCTTCGTAGAAAAAAAAACGTGAACACTTGCATTCAGACGGATCGAGAGCACCACATGTAAAATTAGTCACGGTTTCATCCAGGCTCCTCGTGGATGCGGATTCCCGGTCCATGCTCAAACTTCTGCATGTGCGCAGAACTAGTTTCTAAATGACTCGCCTTATAGGGTGCACGTCATTTAGCAACCGACGGATCCATGACAAATCTGGAAACGGATGCACGGGGTGTAGGTGCATCCAGCCCGTCATTGCGTGGTAATCCAGGGACGTGCAGGCTTTTCCTGCAAGCCCTCGGATTCAAAAATACGCTAGTGTGAAACTAGCCTAAGAGAAACAGACAGAATTTATTTTGCTTAAATGTCATAGTAGTAGCATCCCTTTTTATTTATATATATATATATATATATATATATATATATATATATATACATATATATACATATATATAGTGAAGCACATATAGACTAAACATTTTTTTTATCTATTGGCTCTCAAAAAGGTGTCAGTTAACATATGTTACTCGGAAAGAACTCTGAAGTGCACAGTATGTTTAAGTAGAGTCATCGTATCTCAATCATCCCCAATAGATTTTGTTTGCGTCTGACCTGCAAAGTTGATAAGAATAGGACCTGAATCTCATGGAGCAAGAACACAGATCAGTTTTTAAAATTGATGCGTTTATAGCTCAGTCAAACTCTGTGGGCCAGTGAGCCGTCCAAGAAACAAAATCTGACTGCCGTGGGATTCATCATACGTAGGTGTAAATGTAGCCTAAAGGCCCCATTACACGGCACGACATCGCTGATACGTCACGGGTTTGGAGGAGTACCAGCGACGTCGTTGCAACCTCGTTGCGTGTGACTCTGGCAAGTTGTAGCGATAAATCGTTGGGTCGGAGTTGACCGGTTTACCAACATGTTGCAAAACCTGACGATCTCAACTCCAGCAACCTGCTGCATCATTCTGTGCGACACCGCTGGTAACGATGTCGTGAACAACTTTGCCCATTCACAGCAATGAGTAGGGATCGTTCGCGGGGTTTGCGAACGATACCTGCTCACAACATCATTGGTGAGTTGTTCACGATATCTAGACGTGGGACATCTCACCAATGATGTTGAAATTATGTTAAATCCGACCGCGCACCCCGTTATCGTTGCCGACATCGTTTCCACATCGTGCTGTGTAACTGGGCCTTTAGGCTGACCTTGATCGAGCCTTAGAAAGCCAACCAATATGGAGCAGCATCTCTGGAGGCCTAATACGTTCATCTCTAGTGTCCTGCACACATCCTTCCCATCCTGTGAAACATTTTATCAACTCAAATAAAAAAGTAGCACCTGTAGTAGTTTTCTTTTTGTAAAGTATAAGGAAAATATGTGATGAACAATAGTGTTTTTTTCCCAGTGGAAGTGCTGTCTTATGAATTCAGCAGATTCTTCAGGTTGTCATAGCCTCTTCTTTCTAGCAATTATTGACAATGCCAAGAGAAAAGGTAGAACATGTCAATGGTGGACCTCTCCATATAATTTTTGGAAACTGCACAACTTGAGAGAAAGCTAACCTCCTTCCTGATGACTCCATAGAGGATCACAAAAAGCAAGTTTCTTCAGTTGGGCACAAATGCTTCAGTTTTTTGTTTTTTTTTTATTATCTATTCATCTAAACTTTTGATCAATGTAAGATCATTTAAAGGGCAGATCTACAAGAGCGATTGTGAGCTGGCCATACCTGATTTATTTGCCACTTTAGTATAGTGAAATCAAGCATCTTCATGTTGGCAGGTGTATAATGTTTTACTGGATTTACGTTTGACCACTAGATGTTTGCCAGTGATACTACATTTAACAATTTTATTTATATAACGCCAACATTTTACGCAGCACTTTACAATTTGCTTTACAACAGGCATATTGTATGCATTCTTATGGCACATGAAATAAGGATTATCTTTATATACATCTCTGATCTTATTAGGAGTAATCCTTAGCTAATTTTTGGAAGTTCTTTTACAATATTTGATTTTTTTTTTTTTTAAGGTGACTTGTCACACTTCCATTATTTATTTTCATGGAGAAAAGGAAACCTAATGATCCCCAAGTTATCAACACATTTTATAAAGAATAGTGAAGTGTGAGCACTACCATGCTCGGGGACCTGTACTCCTAACCAGCCGTCAGACACTCGGACCATTGAGACTCTCTTACCAAGTATAATAGAAGTCAATGGGGAACGCGAGCATTTTTTCAGAAGATCTTCTGGGAAAATGCTCAAGTTCCCCATTGACTTCCATGATACTTATGGTACCTGATTCGAGATGGTCCGAGTGTCTGACTGCTGGTTACGAGCACCCAAGCATGGTAGTGCTTGCTCATTACTAATAAAGAACCCTGCAAACACTCTTGCCATACAACTTTTTGAAACAGTAATGAGTATATTCTTCCAAACCATTGCTGTCGGTGCTGATCCTGTTCTTCAAGTGCCAAATAATAAACACATTTCTTGAATTAATGTGTAAAATCCATGATGCTTGGAAGAAATCCGAATAGTGTAGTTGCCATGGAGACTCCAGCAATGTAATTAGTAACCTATCAGCAAGTTTTACTGTTTCTGTAAGTGATAGTAAGTATGTTTGTGTTATCAAACCATGTGCAGTCTCATCTGATCCACTTATCAAGCTTAAGCATACCAGTCTGCTAGTCCTGCCAGCTGCCATCACACTGTCATTAGGATGCCGAGAGGCTTGTCACTTGATTGAGCAGAGAATGTCTTGACAAATTTAAGGTTTGTTCCAAACCTATTGCTATATTTTTTTAAAGCTCACATTGTAGAGACAAATTTGTTGTGTCCTTTTTACCTCTGGGGTCATGTTCTCCAAGAAGGCATTTATCCCCTGTAGGACCTCACAGCCGTGTCTAGTTCCAGTAAGAAAATAACAGGTCTGGCAGTGAAGTGTGATATTTGTTTATCATTAAATATTGGAAAATTAGTTCTGATGACCTTGCAGCAACATTTTATCTTAACGGGATTTATTTATACATGTGTAGTTTCCTTTCCAAGCAGACCATTTATTATATCCCTGCAATAAAATGTAAGTGTCAGGTGGAAAGGTCATCTGCTGCAACAGCACAAATAAGAATGGGCAAAGGAGTGCAGCACAGCATAAAATGTGTCGCTGCTGCTCCAAGACGTTTGTGAAACTATAGTAAAAAAATAAAAGAAGATAAACATTTCTTGGAGTCTAAAGAATACACAAAAAAATTTCAGGCCTATTGAACTTTTTAGTTTCTCAGTTATTATTACTATTATTATTTATTGATAGAGCACCATTGATTCCATGGTGCTGTACATGGGAAAGCGTTACATGCAAACAAGTTAAAAATAGAATGAACAAAGTACCCTGTTTCCCCGAAAATAGGGCGTCCCCGAAAGTAAGGCATGCTTGGGGGCGAATGCCCTACATCCTAATATAAGGCACCCCCCAATTATAAGGCGTACCTTCTTAGCATGCCACCGATCACAAGACCGAGGCATGCATCTGTGTCTCGCTGTCCGGTGCCCGCCACTCTGTACCGCTTTTCTGCGGCGCTGCAGTGCTCACAGCCCAGGAGCGCAGCTGTGAATCACAGCTCCGGAGCTCTGTGCCGGTCTCCGCCCTTGAGCCCTGCGCCAATCACAGCGCAGGAATCATGGGCCAGTTCACATCAGTAGCCTCTGATTGTTCCTGGGCTGTGATTGGCCCAGGGCTCCTGCGCTGTGATTGGCCCAGGGCTCCTGCGCTCTGATTGGCCCAGGGCTCCTGCGCTCTGATTGGCCCAGGGCTCTTGCACTGTGCACCACCAAAGCAGCACCGCAGAGGAAAGAAAGTGAAAAGAAAGAAGTATGGTAAGAAAGTGTGTGTGTGTGTGTGTGTGTGTGTGGTGTGTATGTGTGTACACACATGGGAGGCTGCAGTGGGATACGGTACTGGGATGGGAGGCTGCTGCAGTGGGATACAGTGCAGTACTGGAATAATGGGAGGCTGCTACAGTGGGATACCGTACAGTACTGGGATAATGGGAGGCTGCTGCAGTGGGATACCGTACAGTACTGGGATAATGGGAGGCTGCTGCAGTGGGATACGGTACTGGGATAATGGGAGGCTGCTGCAGTGGGATACAGTACTGGGATAATGGGAGGCTGCTGCAGTGGGATACGGTACTGGGATGGGAGGCTGCTTTTCTGTCAATTTTTTTTGGCTAATATAAGACACCCACCAAAAATAAGGCACGGTGCACCTTTTGGAGCAAAAATTAATATAAGACAGTGTCTTATTTTCGGGGAAACATGGTAACAGTGACAAACTAGTACAGATGGGAGAGAGGAGCCTGCACTTGTGGGCCTACATTCTACAGAGCAGTGAGGAGAGAGACAGTAGGTTGGGTCTGTTCTAATAGTGGTGGAGCTCCAGGTCCAGTGGTGGTGAGGAGGCACCGTGGTCATTGCAGGCTGTAGGCTGTTCTGAAGAGATGAGTTTTTAGGTTCCACTTGAAGGTTCCGAGTGTAGGGGACAATCGGATGTTTTGGGGTACAGAATTCCAGAGAATGGTGGATGCTTGGGCGAAGTCTTTCAGGAGGTTAGATGAGGAACGTACAAGTGTTGAGAAAAGGAGGAGGTCTTGGGAGGATCAAAGATTATGAGTTGGATGATATCGAGAGATTAGTTCAGAGATATATGGAGGAGGTGGACACCCTCTCGGAAGCCTCAGATGTTTTTCATAAGAGATATAAAGAAAATCTTCATAAATCTTTAGACTTCATTTTTGAAACATTTTCCTAGCTTTCACTCCTCAGACGGCTAATGAAGCATTATGATTATCATTCAGCTTCGTTATGCTTCTCTAATATCCATTGTCATGCTGAGCCTCAGCCTGGTAGGTCTACATCCAAATGCTGTTGGTTCTTATATCTTTGCTTTTCTCTTTTGTTTTGCTTCTGGCTAAGTGTTTACACTTTCCCATTTTGTTTCTGTCCTATCACATCTGAGGTTGGAATATTTATACTCACCTTGAACCTGCCTTCCCTGCTGGCTATATTTCTAGGTAGATTACTGCTAAGAAGGTTCAGCCCTGCAGCAAAGACCAGTGGCCATTCTTGGACCTTTCTTCTGTTTTCTGTTACATTGGTATAAGGCTTTCCCTTGCTTGTATTTATTATTCTCCTTTTTCCCCTTGTGTATGTGCTTGCTCACCTTGGGTCGACATCTGTCTCTGCATACTTTCTCTATTTGATTATTTGTGCGTAGTGGTTCCTCACGAGGAACAAGAAAAAGCTTGAAGGCCTTTTTGTTTTCCAATTGTGACCCTTCTTGCAGTTACTCTGTACTTTCAATGTTAAATGTTGATGTACAAGATGCACATCAAGCATCAAAGCGTGCCTATTGAAATCTGTTGGATGCAGCTTATTGGCTTTAGCTAATTGGGGAAGAAACCCAAACATCTCAGGAATTCTGTATGCTGAAATCCAATGCTCACTTGAGGCTGTCGGAAATTATCATTTTTATTTTATCACCCTGCATCTGCTGTGTTCTTCAAAAATAAATATATCAGATTCTACGTAATCACATCAGGGATAGTGAAAGGCTCCTGTGCAGGACTTGTGTCTGGGCCCCCTCCTCCATTATGTCACAATTGCGTATACATACGCACCTTTAAATGTATAGTCATGCTAAACACATAAAGTATACAACACATACCAAGCCTGAGACCTGAAAATGTGTCTACACAAACTATCAGAAGGCATTTGCATGACTGAGCTACAAACCAGATGTCGAGCTACAAGTGTTCTGTTGACTTCACTCAAATTCTTTCATGGTGCTGAGAAAGACTGCAATGGAGGTCTTCAGTGATCAGTCCTGCTTTTGTCTGGGATTCAGCAATTGTTAGAGATAGGTCTGTTGAAATCTTGTGCAATACGATCATGAAGTATTCATGAGGGAGCATCACACCACACCAGTCCTACTCTGGAGATTAGATTGCTTTAGTTGTCACTCCAGTTGGAGTATGAGCCCACTGGTTTTTTTTTTTGTGCTGTGTTTTTGCTGCATTTGTCAGCTGCACAAGAGCAGCTGTGTAAAAGCAAAAGCAGCATACACATATTTAATTTCTGCTGTGTTTGCGCACTTTACAAACGCAGAACAAATAAGGGGACCCAAAGGGGACACTTTCTCACTTTCCCAGGTGAGCCTACAGTGATCCCCAGGATACCAGCAGGAGCGGTGAGTATCGTACTTCCAGGCCCTTGCATTATGCGACAGATTGACTCACATTCTGGCGCAGGTCGGTAACTCTCTTCGTGCAGCTTCTTCACCAGGGATCTCTTGACTTTAATATTAAATATTGGGGATGCGTTTTTGCTGCAGAAACACAACAAAAAAAACGCATCACAAATGCACAGTAAGCAGAAAACCTAACTTTGCTGAAATTGGTTGAACAGGAGCATCACATTCCTAGGTGGAGTAGGATTTGTAGCTAGGCACTCGAAAGCACACACCTCCTCCTCATAAGATACCTCTGAATCCAGCACACACTCTGATCAACACTGGCATGAACAAAGCCGGTATTGATGAATTGAAGCCCGACTGTTCACCGCTTAGTGCCATGATGCTTGATAAAAGACATTATAGCATAATACCTCATTGTACATTGGTAGGATTGATTGCCATTGTTAGTTTTTTAATTCTACAATACAGTAGAAATTATATGAAAACGCTACAAAATTGTCGTAATTTACATTATATGCAGTGATTTACATTAAATTTTTATATAATTGTAATTTTTAATATTTTGATATTTGAAGGTTACAGAATGAGACTAGGCTCAAGCACAGATAAAAAGGACTCTGGTCGCTTACACGTAGATTTTGCCCAAGCAAGAGATGATTTCTATGAATGGGAGTGCAAACAGAGAATGCTTGCAAGGGAAGAGCGTCATCGGCGCAAACTAGAAGTAGACGAACTAAGGCCTCCATCGCCCCCAGCAATCATGCATTATTCTGAACATGAAGCCACAGTACTTACCGAAAAGCTGAAAGGTAAGTGCTTGCTTGTCTATCTGCAGTACCTCAGCTCACAGTTGTGAGTGTAGTGCTTACAATTAGGAATATCTATGCATTTGTAATGCATTCTGTTAATACATTAATTTATTTTGTCATTAAAGGGAACATGTCACCACTCCTAAGCTGTCTGTTTCACTAAATACTTGCAATCTCCAAGAAACTTTTTAACTTTTACATTGTGCTATTACTTCTCCTGCATATTTATGAATAAATTGAAAATTGAGTGCTACCTTTTACACTTAAGAGAAGGATGAAAAACTGCAACTGAGCCAGGGCACAATGTGAACGGGTCTGTAGGACTGCGTTCACACCACCACATAACTAGACCACAGAAAAAAACAATATAACAAATGTGTGAAAGTACACTGCTATAAAAAGGTAATAATAAAAAGCAAGTGCTTAGTAAAAAAAACGTATCAAAAACAGGGTACTTAGTTTATACGTTTTTTGCAAAAAAACGTACGTAAGCCGTTCCACCTCGCCACGGTAACCCTTATCAGAACGGTCCTATGTAACTAATTTAAAACCTGATCCTGTATAAATTAAGAGAAGGATGTTTGCTTACACAGTTGATTGGACGTTGGCAGACTATGAAAGGATATTCCCATTGGGTAAGACTGAATTGTCATATTATTCCAAATCCGCAACTGCGCTGGAAGGTGAATATGTAGAATAACTGTGGACTAATAATCTGGAACTATTAAAAAAGCTAAAAAATAAATATATTGGACATAATACTATGGTGGATGAATATTACACCTGAAAGCATTTGGAATTTGTGGACTTTTAAGACCTTCTTATAGAAGTAAATGTGGAAGTACTGATATGGTACATGTTCAGATATTTTCCCTTCTGATTTTACTTGATCCTCTTATTGAAGCCTGTTGTACTTTTTACTAGTGTGATGGGAATTAAGACCCCCCCACATACACTTTAGATCCCTGTCAGCCGAATGAGAGATGCGGCCAAATGTAGGGCTGGCTGCTACCTCTCCCATATGCACTCTGTCTTCTTGGGGCTCTAGTGTTCTCTATGTGAAAGCTGCCAGAAGAATAGGATCGGCAGTCTGAAATTGGAAATGCCACATTCTTATTCCTCTGACATCATTTGTCTCTGGTCCACATATACATTAGACTGTTGTCCAAATATGTCAATATCGCCCTTTTTGGACAACTTCAGTCTGTCTATTGTCTTTTACTCCCCATGTTCAAAGGTGGGATTATACAATATTTCGATCTAGATTCTTTAAATAAAAAATATACAGCTTATTACAAAAGTGGGCGGAAATTTATCTCTAGTATGGGGTTTCAATTTATATTGCAGGTGGGTTGTCAGTTTGTTGAGGATTATCACAGTTCAGTTTAGGGGGAAACTCGAGTCCGCAACAAATTTTCATCAACCATGTGCAAACATACCAGTAAAAATTTGATCAATACAGTACTGTTATGGCAATATGTGGCATTGCTTCTGAAAATTAATCCTAAAAATGGACAGCCTGTTAGTCAAATGTTATCAGTGCTGCTACTAAAGTAACATTTTAGGTAACCGGGGTGTGGGCAGCAGAAAAATAACCGAGGTATGGGTCTAAAATACTTAATAAGGCCTTGTTGCAGTCTGTTAGAGTGAAGGCTTGGCTCATACTCTACATATCCAAGTGTTGAGCAGGGTGACTGGGAAATTTCAGTATGACGATAAGCTTTCCCCACAAAACACCTCATCCAGGGAAGGATAGCTTGTCACTATCATCACCATGGTAGATGAGACAACCTGTATTTTGTGTTAAGGTGATGGGCACAACCCTAGGAGCCACTGTTACGAAAAGTCGACGAAATGTTTAATTTTTGGCCATATGGCCAAGGATATATTCTTGTAAGATCATGTTATATATTTATGTAGTTGCATAATTGGCTTGCTGTGTTTTATCGTTATAAGAACCTAATCCACTATGTTGGCATGGAATTTCTTTGTGTGCCAACCATCTATTCCAGAAGAAAGTGTTCTGAAATCTAAAATAATCAATCATTTATTGCAAGATGGATCCAGCTGACTAGAGATGGGAGAATGGATTTGCAGGACTCCAGTCCATCAGCCAGGTCAGTTATCTGTGACTGCTGAACAGGAGGCCTGCGAATCTCCATACCTGCCGATGTTCCTGGCTTTACTTTTGACTAGCTGGCATGATGTTATCATTTCAATGCACACACAACATCACACTAGCCAAGCTAATCAAAAGAAGAGGTGGGAGGCAATGAGATTCATGAGACTCCTGTCCAGCTGTTACAAATTACTGACATAACCAATGGACTGCAGACTTACAGATCGATTCTCCCATCTCCACAACTGACTATTTATTGTTTATAGGGAAATCCATTAACCAGAAGTCCTGCTTTTAGTAACTTAATTAGTTCAGAAAATTTTTGTTCTGTCATTTATAAAGCTTTTAAAAGAGATATGTATATCTTTATTTGTATGGCTTGAGAAGAGCCCTGCACAGCTGAAACATTGTAATTTTTCTGCAGTGATAAAGCTGCCTGTCTTTTTCTATGGCTTAATAAAGGTCCTGCACTGCCGAAATATTGCAATTTTTCTGCACTGATTGTTTTTTGATAGGCTTTTTTTGGAATTTTTGAACAAACTCACCACTTGCAGCCAAAAAAAAAATCTAACAAAGCTCTTGGCAGGAAGCAGTAGACAACATTAAATAAAGCAAACGCAGGTGCATAGAACATATGCAATCACACTTAACCTAGCAGTACATGGGGGAAGTGATTTTGCTATGCATAAGATAAGGTTTGCCTACATCGGACGCCATTCACACAGATGTGTTACCCACTGGTCCCGCCACCAGACCAAATGGACAGCCAATTTTTCTGCACTGATTGTTACCACAAAGTGGACGTTTGGTGCCCCGGTTCCTTGACTTTGCTGTATTGCTACAATCTTTTGGAGAGTTGCACAAAGTGCATTTAGACAGCAAAGTGGTGCATGGGACCCATCTATTGCAAGTATACGTATATTCAGGGGCGTAACTACCATAGGTGCAGAGGTTGCGATCGCACCCGGGCCCTGCAGCCTAGGGGGGCCCCAAAAGTCCCTTTGGCCTATAGAAAAAGACTAATACTTTTAAAGATTTGCAATAATTGGGGGCCCCGTTGGAGCTTTCGCATCAGGGCCCCTGGACCTGAAGTTACGCCACTGCGTATATTGGTTATGGTTTACTCACAAAGAGTTTCTTCTCAAAGTGCTCAAACTTAAAATTACCTGCCCCCCCCCCTACTTTGTATGCCTGGAATACACAATCTAAATACTTTCAAGCTCACTTAGTAAAGGTACTGAAGCTTGAAATATAATTTGTGTACATGGACTTAGATGTTCCATCTCGGCAATTAGCACAGAATTTTTCAGCTCTTCCCTGGAGGAGGACCAAAGACGTCCTCTTCTGTAGCCCCAGCTTTTTAACGTATTAAGTCTAAGCAGTTCTTTCCTTGCCCTCAGCATCTCTTGACTTGCTCATTCCCTTGTGCTTTTTCATTTGGCAAAAGATGTGCATGAGTCACAAAGTACATTTCACAAATAATAACTACTTTTAGTTCTGATAATCTCGGATGACTGGGCAGCTTTCTTTAATCTTCACCGTTCTGCAGGGAAGCCCTAGGAACTTTTTAAGGTTACTCGAGAAACATCATGTTCTTCAGTGGTCCACTTTTACAAATGTTTAAACACAGATTAAATACATTTACAATACAGTCTGAAAGAATTATGATTGTAAGAAGTATTTTAAATTTGAACATGCCCCTGCAAGGATAAGTTTATTTTTTAGGTAGAAGAACATTCCTGTTTTTATCTCATCGATGCCTGTTTTATAGTGAAATGCTTCTACCCATGAATCATGGCCATTCATATGTTTTTAAAAAGTGAACTGATCTGGAGCTCATAAGAACACATTTGTCTGGTGCAGAGTGGGCAGTTTTTCTATTTTATTGATTCCCCCATACACATATCAGTCTTTTTGCACAGTTGGGTTTATCCCTCTGTGGCATAGCAATTTCTACATCTAATAAGAAATTGCAGTTTAGATATTAGTTCAGAATGACCTTCACAGTTCTGTAGGTTTCAGAGCTGAAATCTCCCAACACCACCACGTTTATTCAGAACCCACTATTTTATTGTGTTGTTGGACAAGTGGTTTTTGCAACCGATGTATTTTATTATGATGTTGGAAAAACAAACTGTTCTACTGATTTACTGAAGCTTTAATAAACTGTCAGTGATGTGTCTGTCTATGATATACAGTTAGGTTCAGAAATATTTGGACAGTGACCGAATCTTCAAGATTTGCACTCTTCATGCCACTAGTTTTCATTTTAAATGAAACAACTGAGTTGCAATTGAAGTATAGATTTTCAGGTTTAATTAAAAGGGTTGGATAATATCCTGTGAAACATTTAGGGATTGCAAACATTTTTCTACAAAGCCTCCTTATTTCAGGAGCTCAGAAGTAATTGGACAAATTGACTTTACAAAAAATAAAATTTTCATTTTTAATACTTTGTAGGCAATGACTGCCTGAAGTCTGTAAGCCATGGATATCACTAAAAGCTTGGTTTCCTCCTTTGTGATGCTTTACCTGGTCTTTACTGGTTCTGACTTAATATGTTTCTTGTTTATGGGTCTTCCTGCCTTAAGTTTTGTTTTAAACTTTGGTTCAAGCATGTGAAAAGCTACTTTCTGGAGAGTGTTCTTCACTTGGGTGGATGTTGTGAAGGTTTTTTTTCTTCACCATAGAAAGGATTTTGTGATCATCCATTACTGTTGTCTTACATGATCTTCCGGGCCTTTTTGAGTTCCCAAGTTCACCAGTGCACTCTTATTTTTGCAGAATGTATCAAAATCTTGATTTGGCTATTCCTAACATTTCTGCTATCTCTCAGATGTATTTCTTCTTTTTTTTCAGCCTAATCATAGTCAGTTTCTCTTCCATTGAGAACTCCTTTCACTGCATGTTGTAAGTTCACAGCAGCAGCTTCTAAATACAAATGCAACGTGAAGCACCTTGATAACCAGATCAATGAACAACCCATAGATACCCATACGCCATCCCATAGAATTACCCCCCCCCCCAAAAAAAAAGAAAAAAACGAACCCCTGTAGAACTGTTACGAGAATGTCGATTCCCCGCTACTCAAGATACTTCCTTCTCTTTTTTTTTATTTTTACTTTATCTTAATTTTCTTGTATTACCCTCTCTTCTCTTACCAAATTACAAAGTATATAACAACGCCTTGCTATATGAACCTGAACCCCCCTACGAGGGGACAACTTCATTTGTCTTATTTGATTTATTTCCTTTTTTTTTTTTTTCTCTTCTTAAATTGCATTGATTAACAATTGTTTGTACGCATCTACTTTTCTTCTGTCACAATAAAATTTTGTTGAAACTAAATACAAATGCAACACCTTAAATCGGCTCCAGACCTTTTACCTGCTTATTTGATGGATTAACCCATGCAGTCCATTATAGAGCTTTTGAGATAATTGTCTATTTACTTTTGGTCCCTTAAGAAATAGGCAGCTGTAATAATAATAATGTAATGTAATTAAAGAGCTGTAATGTGTAAACCTTTACTTCAATTTTCAATTAAGATGCGAGTACCTTTAAATTAAAGATGATGGAGCCCATATTAATTATATAACATAACTTCAATATGGTTTGGAAAACAGCTAAAATGCCAAAACCTGTTCACTGTCCAAATATTTCTGAACCTAAACTGTGTGTATGTATATGTGTGCGTATACAATATATATACCATATTTTTCGCTTTATAAGACAAACCTTATTATAAGACGCACCCCCAAATTTGGTGAAGGAAAAGAGAGATTTTTTTTTTTAATGTCAAATGGGGTCTGTGTTATAATGCTAGTGTCTGTCTTATAATCAGTTTATATGTCCCCCATCCTGGTATATTTGTCTCCATTCTGGTATATGTGCCCCCTCCTGATATATGGTCCCCCTCCTGGTATCCATGCCCCCATGCTGGTCTATGTACCCTCTCTTAATATATATGCTCCCATCCTGGTGTATGTCCTAGAATGGGGGACATGCATTTCTTACTTCCTTGTACATGTCCCCCTCCCCCCCCCCCCCCAAGTCTTATCGAGGGTCCCTCTCCTGGTATCCGTGCCCCCATCCTGGTATATGTGCCCCCTCCTGATATATATGCTCCCTCTCCTGGTATCCATGCCCCCTTCCTGATATATATGCCTCTTTCCTGATATATATGCTCCCATTCTGGTATCCATGCCCCATCCTGCTCTTTCCATGCCCCCATCCTGGTTTATGTGTCCCGTCCTGATATACAGTGCCTACAAGTAGTATTCAACCCCCTGCAGATTTAGCTGGTTGACACATGCGGAATTAACTTGGCATTGTGACATTTGGACTGTAGATCAGCCTGGAAGTGGGAAATGCACTGCAGCCAAAAGAATTTTGAATTTATTTTTTTTGAAAGCGTTAAAAGTTAATTCAGAGGGTCATTTATTATTCAACCCCTCAAACCACCAGCATTCTGTTTGGTCCCCCTAAAGCATTAAGAAGTAGTTCAGGCACAAAGAAAATGAGCTTCACATGTGTGGAATAATTATCTCTTTTGCCAGCCTTTTCTAACTATTTAAGACCCTCCCCAAACTTGTAAACACACTCATACATGGTCAACATGGGAAAGACAAAGGAGCTTTCCAAGGCCATCAGAGACAAGATCGTGGAGGGTCACAAGGCTGGCAAGGGGTACAAAACCCTTTCCAAGGAGTTGGGCCTATCTGTCTCCACTGTTGGGAGCATCATCCGGAAGTGGAAGGCTTATGGAACTACTGTTAGCCTTCCACGGCCTGGACAGCCTTTGAAATTTTCCTCCCGTGCCGAGGCCAGGCTTGTCCGAAGAGTCAAGGCTAACCCAAGGACAACAAGGAAGGAGCTCCGGGAAGATCTCATGGCAGTGGGGGACATTGGTTTCAGTCAATACCATAAGTAACGTACTCCACCGCAATGGTCTCCGTTCCAGACGAGCCCGTAAGGTACCTTTACTTTCAAAGCGTCATGTCAAGGCTCGTCTACAGTTTGCTCATGATCACTTGGAGGACTCTGAGACAGACTGGTTCAAGGTCTATGGTCTGATGAGACCAAGATCGAGATCTTTGGTGCCAACCACACACGTGACGTTTGGAGACTGGATGGCACTGCATACGACCCCAAGAATACCATCCCTACAGTCAAGCATGGTGGTGGCAGCATCATGCTGTGGGTCTGTTTCTCAGCCAAGGGGCCTGGCCATCTGGTCCGCATCCATGGGAAGATGGATAGCACGGCCTACCTGGAGATTTTGGCCAAGAACCTCCGCTCCTCCATCAAGGATCTTAAGATGGGTCGTAATTTCATCTTCCAACAAGACAACGACCCAAAGCACAAGAAAACCAAGGCCTGGTTCAAGAGGGAAAAAATCAAGGTGTTGGAGTGGCCTAGTCAGTCTCCTGACCTTAACCCAATTGAAAACTTGTGGAAGGAGCTCAAGATTAAAGTCCACATGAGACACCCAAAGAACCTAGATAACTTGGAGAAGATCTGCATGGAGGAGTGGGCCAAGATAACTCCAGAGACTTGTGACGGCCTGATCAGGTCTTATAATTGCAAACAAGGGTTATTCCACAAAATATTAAACATAGGGGTTGAATAATAATTGACCCACACTTTTATGTTTAAAATTTATTAAAATTCAACTGAGCAACATAACTTTTTGGTTTGTAAGATTTATGCTTCTGTTAATAAATCCTACTCTTGTTTGCAGTTTGAAGGCTCTAACATATTTGCATCTTATCAAACCCCCTGAATCTGCAGGGGGTTGAATACTACTTGTAGGCACTGTATGTCCCAGAATGGGGGACATACATATCTTGCTTCCTGGTACATGGTCCCCCCAAGTCTTACCGAAGGAGGGTTGTGGTGGTGCATGATGCGATTTTTACGGTGCCTGGGAGGTTGGGGGCCAATCAAGGAAATGCAGGGGGTGTCTCGCCGGTCTCCGGTGGGTGCTGCCATTATTATTTCTCAGCATTTGGCCCCATGTTAGTCTATGGGCACAGATCACATCGGATTTGCCCTTAATGGCATCCGATTTTTGTCGGATCCAATTCTGGCCGATTTTTTGCTGTGCCCAAAATCGCAGCCTGCTGCGATTTTTGGCACAGCAGGTCAAATCGGACCGAATTGGATCCAACCTGATCCGCGCCCAATAACATGGGGCCTATGGAGCGCGAATCCAAGGAAACAGCTGACATCTCCTCGGACCCGATTTTAGTGTACTGAGCATGCTCAGTACACTAAAATCATTCTGTGCCATCTAATATCACTTCTGCAATGTATATTCATACATTGCAGAAGTGATATCCAGTGAAATGAAAGGGTTAAAAATAAAAAAAATCTTTATTCTCACCTCTCCACTATCCAGCGATGCCTCCAGCTCTCTGTGCTTCTAGGACCTGGCCTGACGTCACAGTGCAGTCACATGACCGGTTACCGCGGTAACCGGTCACCAGTCATGTGACTATGACATCATGCCAGGTCCTGTGCATCAGAAGAAAAGAAGCTGGAAGCACCGCGGGTGTCGTGGAGAGGTGAGAATAAAGAATTTTTTATTTTTTAAGGTCTGCAAAGAGGGGGTCTAAAGATGGGGTGCAAAGAGGGGGGACAAAGAGGGGTCCAAGAGCAGGACAAAGAGGGGGACAAAGAGGGGAGACAGAGGGGGCAAAGAGGGGAGACAGAGGGGAGAAAGGTGACAGGAGGGAGAGAGGAGGGGGACGAGGTGACAGGAGGAGCGGGGAGAGGATCCAAACTGATGCTGCAAAATATCGGAATCAGATGCCTATTTTGCATCCGATTGCAGTCATCAGTTTGGATCCGTTGCTGTCCGAGGGGTGCTGCAAAAAGTCTGATCCCCTCGGACAGCACAAAAATGCTGTGTGAAAGCAGCCTTACCCCTGTAGCTATCCAGGTCCTTTTCTTAACCCAGTTCGGGCAGCAAGGAATGGCATCTGCAGCTCCCAGGAGAATCTTCACATTTCTTTCACATTTCACATTCCCAGCACACTGAACACCCAGTGTACCCATCTCCTGGTTCTACTGAAAAGCTAGGCAGGTGCATATAATCATACTTAGCAGAGCTAGTATTTAATCCTGTCCATTCTAGCTTTCCTACATACACTTACTCTTTAATAAAAGCTTGGGGCTGGGCACCATCTGTCAATCTACAGTGCTAATAGGGGACCGCATTACCTTACTAGTTTTGTAAGGGGGAGTGGCTACTTCTGTATTGCTTTCTCTAAAGGTACCGTCACACGCGGCAATATTGCTTGCAATTTCACTGGCAATTTGCTGGTTGCAGTGAAATCATGGACACATTGTTCTATTTTTATAGGGCAACAAAATAGAACAATGTGTCCATGATTTCACTGCAACCAGCAAATTGCCAGTGAAATTGCAAGCAATATTGCCGCGTGTGACGGTACCTTTAGACTATCTCCGGGTGGGCCTCAAGAATTCTACAGGCCTTTAAATTGACCTGAGCTTGAGGTTTATATTAGATGACGTAGTGAACCCTAGAACCTGTTACTATTTTTAAGTACCACTTTCCAGCCATATTGTCTTTCGGAGGGTTACAAATTCCCTGTTACTTTAATATCTGGTAAACAATAAGTAATGGAGTTATTCACCATAGCCTTTATGCATGCTTATTAAGCAGGTGTCTACTTGCTGAACAAAAACCTGTTTTGGAGGCTGGCATACTGCACTAGCAAATGTAATTGAAAGAAGAATGAATGGACAAATATATTCAGAATTTCTTGATAAGTCTGCTGTCATCTACCAAGATGATGAAGATCAAATGAGGTTGGACGTTTCATTAAGACACTGATCCCAAAAAAACAGCCGAGGAAACTCTCACTTTGTTTTAGAGAGATAAAATAAATCTGCTAGAATGGCCCATCCAATCACCTGATCTGAATCCAATGAAAAATTATGGAAGAAACTAAAGCTCAGAATTCATAGAAGGAACCCACGAGACCTGCAGGATTTGAAGAGTGTGTGTGGAAAAATGGAAATAATCACACCTGAGCAATGCATGGGACTAGGTTTCTCCATATGGGAGGCATCTTGAAGCTGTCATCACCAACAAAAGCTTTTGTATGAAATCTAATATATAAAGCGGAGTGTATGTATGTGGGTGTATGTATCATAGCCCCGCCCATCCACAGCTCTGCCCACTTTGCAGCCTGCATATCTACATAGCCCCACTTCCTTTAGGGGGTAGGACTATCTATATAGTATAATGCAGACTTATAGTCTTCCATAAAATATAATGCAACCTTATAGCCTTCTATAAAATATAATGCAGCCTTATAGCCCTCCATATAATATAATGCAGTCCCATAGCCCTCCATATAGCATAATGCCACCTCCTAGCCCTCCATATAATATAATGCAGCCTTATAGCCCTCCATATAGTATAATGCAGCCTCATAACCCTCCATATAGTATAATGCAGCCTCATAGCCCTCAATATAGTATAGTGCAGCCTCAAACCTCCATATAGTGCATAGATGAATGCAGCCGTATAGCACTCCATATAGCTGAATGCAGCCTCATGTATGTATGTATGTATGTATGTGTGTGTGTGTGTGTGTGTGTGTGTGTGTGTGTAAGTCACAATAGAATAAATCAAATATAAATCCACAAGTAGAACTTGGGAGACATAAATACCGCACAATTACAGAGTGACATGACTCGTAATGTTATAGGCTAACATTCTATTGTGACATCACTGTTTTGTTCTATAACTAAGAATAGTTAGTTTCTATGCCTGGGCAACGACGTGCTCTACAGCTAGTGTTAAATAAACTTCAATAAGTATATTCAATTCTCCATGTAATTTCCCATTATTACACATCACAAAATATTTGAACACCTGATTTCTTTGCATGTGTAAATTGAATGAGTTGTTACCAACATGTGGTGAGAAATTCTTGACAATGGCACTTTTAAAAATATATTTTCTGAGAAAATTCGTGACTTGTTCAATACTTTTTTCACCCGCTGTGTGTGGAAATATAATATAATGTGTGTTATGTTTACACATATCAATATACTCATCATGGGGCAACAATGGAGATATAACACTTTGATACAATGTAACATAGTCAGTGTACAGCTTGTATAGCAGTATAAATTTGGTGTGCCTCAAAAATAAACCAACACACAGTCATTTATGTTTCAACTGCTGGCAACAAAAGTGTATACACCCTATGTCAAAATGGCCAAATTGTGCCCAAAATGTCAATATTTTGTGTGGCCACCATTATGTTTAAGCACTACCTTAACTCTCTTGGGCATGGAGCTCCCTAGAGCTTCAGAGGAACCACGGGAATCCTCTTCCACTCCTCCATGACGACATCATGGAGCTGGTGGATGTTATAGACTTTGTGCTTCTCCACCTTCCTTTTGAGGATGCCCCACAGATACTCAATGGGGTTTAGGTCTGGAGACCTTCCTGGCCAGACTAACACCTTTACTCTGTTTCTTTAGCAAGGTAGTTATTGTCTTGGAAGTGTGTTTGGGGTTGTAATCTTGTTGGATTACTGCCCTATAGCCTAGTTTCCAAAGAGAGGGGAACATGCTTTGCTTCAGTATGTCACAGTACATGTTGGCATTCATTGTTCCCTCAATGAACAGTAGCTTCCCACAGCCAGCAGCACTCATGCAGCTCTAACCCATGACAACTCCCACTACCAAGACACACTTTTCTTGTACCTTCACCTGGTTGCCGCTACACTCGCTTGACACCGTCTGAACCCAATAGGTTTATCTTGATCTCATCAGACTACATGGTTCCAGTAATCCATGTCACTCATCTGCTTGTGTTCAGTAAACTTTTTTCCGGCTTTCTTGTGCATTATCTTTAGAAGATTCTTCCTCCTGGCACGGCAGCCATGCAGATCAATTGGATACAGTGTATGATCTGAGCACTGACAAGTTACCGCCATGCCTTTAACCTCTACAGCAATATTGGCAGCACTCCATATGTCTATTTTAAATAGACAACCTCTGAATATGATGCTGAACATGTTGACTCATCTTCTTTGATTGACCATAGTAAGGTCTGTTCTGAGTCAAACCTGTCTTGTTAAACTACTGTATGGTCTTGGACACCGTGCTGCAGCTCAGTTTCAAGGTTTTGGAAACCATATCCAGAAGGCTGAAAAAAGTTGACCGTCAGCCACAGCAGGTCCTCCCCTGCTGATCATCCGCCATTTGGGGGCTCATGTTGCACAAAGGAGGCTATGTGGGGCTCCTACTATATATAGGAGGCTATGTGAGGACTCATGCTGTGTATAAGAGGCTATATGGGGACTCAAACTGTATATAGGAGGCTCACACTGTGTATATATAGTGGCTATCTTAGGGCTCAAGCTATATATAGAGAGGCTATGTGGGGGCTTATATATATAGGAGCTGTGTTGGGGGCCCATGAAAGATATCAGAAAATATTTACAAAAATGTGAGGGTTGCACTCATTTTTGTAATATACTGTATACACAGATACATTATTATTATTTATACATATATATCACCTTATGCTACATATATACGGTATATACTCGTGTATAAGCCGACCCGTGTATAAGCCGACCCCCTACTTTTGCCCCAAAAATCTGGAAAAACCTATTGACTCGTGTATAAGCCGAGGGTGGACCCCAGCACAGGTATACAGCCCCCAGCAGTGTGGTATACAGGCCTCCCCAGTGGTAGTATACAGCAGCCCCAGTGGTAGTATACAGATTCCCCAGCAGCCCCAGTGGTAGTATACAGATTCCCCAGCAGCCCCAGTGGTAGTATACAGATTCCCCAGCAGCCCCAGTGGTAGTATACAGGAGCCCCAGCAGCCCCAGTGGTAGTATACAGGAGCCCCAGCAGCCCCAGTGGTAGTATACAGGAGCCCCAGCAGCCCCAGTGGTAGTATACAGGAGCCCCAGCAGCCCAGTGGTAGTATACAGATTCCCCAGCAGCCCCAGTGGTAGTATACAGATTCCCCAGCAGCCCCAGTGGTAGTATACAGGAGCCCCAGCAGCCCCAGTGGTAGTATACAGGAGCCCCAGCAGCCCCAGTGGTAGTATACAGGAGCCCCAGCAGCCCCAGTGGTAGTATACAGGAGCCCCAGCAGCCCCAGTGGTAGTATACAGGAGCCCCAGCAGCCCCAGTGGTAGTATACAGATTCCCCAGCAGCCCCAGTGGTAGTATACAGATTCCCCAGCAGCCCCAGTGGTAGTATACTGGAGCCCCAGCAGCCCCAGTGGTAGTATACAGGAGCCCCAGCAGCCCCAGTGGTAGTATACAGGAGCCCCAGTGGTAGTATACAGGAGCCCCAGCAGCCCCAGTGGTAGTATACAGCAGCCCCAGTGGTATATAGCAGCCCCCTGGGGGTACCAACAGCCCCTGGGGGTACCAGCAGCCCCCAGGGGGTACCCAGCAGCCCCCAGGGGGTACCCAGCAGCCCCCTGGGGGTACCAACAGCCCCACAAAGCTGGCACTGTCCCCCCTTGTAAGGGCCCCCCCCCCCTGCTGCTTATACATTACCATCCCGATGTTCTGATCGGCGCCGCTCCTCGGTGCTGCGTCTTCATCCTCCCGTCCGCACTGGCTGCATCCGGGATCTCCGGCTGTCGCAGCGATATGACGTCATCGCGCGACGGCCGGAGATCCCAGATGCAGCCAACGCGGACGGGAGGATGAAGACGCAGCACCGAGGAGCGGCGCCGATCAGAACATCGGGATGGTAATGTATAAGCAGCGGGGGGGGCCCTTACAAGGGGGGACAGTGCCAGCTTTTGGGGGGCCATATGCACTGCTTCCCCCTGCCGCTGATTGACAGGGGAAGCAGTGCATATATAATGAGCGGCCCCACGTGACGGGGCCGCTCATACAGCAGCCTCCCCCCGCCTCCTCCAGCCTCCACAGCCCCACCACCGTATATGACCCGTGTATAAGCCGAGGGGGGGACTTTTCAGCCCAAATTTTGGGCTGAAAAACTCGGCTTATACACGAGTATATACGGTATCTTTTAAACAAAGCAGTACTGAAGTATAAATATATGCAATGAATATATTTGGATAACATTAGAGTGGCCCTCATGTTTGATTTATGTTCTTACTATAAAGGCTATCTTCTTATACTCCCTTATGTCGTCCCCATTTCCCCATTCATTTGACAATATTGTCATCAAAAATGTTAACTTTACATTGCTTGTCTTAATGTAATTGAGATTCCTACTTCCCCTAGTTTAAGAAGGTTAGTGACTCCCAAAAGGATGCTTTTGCTGGATTTTATAGCCCAAGGAAATTTAAAGAAGAAGGGTTGTCTCCTGTTTTAGGCTGAATTAATTAGAAGCCCCATGTATGTGCCAGATAATGTCGCAGCTTTCAGATTTACATTAGAAGTGTATTGTCACAGGCATTCAGTGCTCAAGCATGATAAGAAAAAAGAGAAATAAATATTTTTATCTCTATCAAAAGGTAATAGGCATTTTTGAAGGGCGTTCCAAGACAAGCTGCAAACATGTTTTTCATGTATATCAAAATGTAACATTTCAAGTCTGTACATGTTTAATTCATTTTATTCTTTTGGGAAAAAAGAAGCCGAGTGCAAGAAATTCTTGTGCCTTGTTTGTCACCAACAATGTTGGAATAAAATATGCTGATAATTAAAACTGATATCTTTCAGAGTTGTTTTGAACAATTTTAAGGCTACTTTCACATCAGCGGTTTCTAGCAATTGGTGCAGATCAGGCAGTGTTGGAACTTATGAACTCAATTTTCCTGATCTGCCGGAAAGCGTCACACTTGCGTCAGGATCGAGGCCAGACTGCATTCTGTCTAATGCATTTCCTATAGGACTTGCAGTCACGTGCGGCACTTGCAGTTTTGCCGCTATCCAGCCAATTTGGCACTTGCGGCAACGAACAAAAACCACTGCCAGCTGCGGTTTTAAACTGTTTGCATTTGCCGGATCACATGTGCACAAGTCCAATAGGGAATGCATTAGACAGAACGCAGTCTTGCCACGATCCTGCCGCAAGTGTGATGGCTTCCGGCAGAACAGGCAAATTGAATTAAAATGTTCAAGTTTCACTGATCTGCAGCATTTGCTAGAAACCGCCGATGTGAAAGCACCCAATGTCATGTGTCGGCAGGTTTTTGTTATGTAATCTGAGCGCAGCATGATGTAGGGGCAGAGACCCTGATTCCAGAGATTCATCACTTACGGAGTTGCAGTTTTGGTAAAATCGCTGTTTTATCTGCTAAAAAACTACAGATTCACAGATCCCTCTCACATCACTGATTGACAGCCTCATGTGTACTTTGTGCATAAGCAGAAAGCTGCTAATCTATGGTGAGGGCAGGGTTATATAGAACTCATAAATATGAAGAACATCATGCCAGCAGATTTACAGTTTCCCTAGTATTCAAATTCTGGTGATAAAACAGTGATCTTATCAAAGCAAGCAAGCCCAGTAAGTAACACTTCCCTGGAATCAGGGTCTCAATGTGTACATTATGTTGCTTTTAGGTGGAAAAATTTTGGTGACCCATTTCTTCACCAATAAAGCCAGTGTAAGTAAAAAAAAACTGCATAGGTTACAAAAAATGTAAATATGAGGATTCTTCCCATTCATCACAAAAGATGCCATTTGGTCCTTGAAGTACAGTCAGGAAAAAATGATGACTTGAATGATTTGTGCATTTCTTGAGCTCTGTTGTCTTCCATTTGTGAATGGCAAATATTATTTAGAAAGGTTTTTACAGTATATTTAGCAGGTAAGACAGAACTGTAAGAATATCATGAAAGGCAGCAATCTGAGTAACTGTTGGACCTAATTACAAGCTGATTTGAGATGTCCCACACTTACTCTACCCTCATATTCTCAATATACAGCTGTAATGCACATCCTTGTATAAAATACTTTCTAGAAAAGAAAATCATCTCAATGCCTAAGGCAGCACCATTTAAAGGGAATCTGTAAGCAGGTTTTTGCTGCCTCATCTCACAACAAGGTATGTAGGCAAATAAACCATGAATCCAATAATGTTTCAGATAGATTACTTGCTAAAGCCGTTCTAACACAATTCATTTTCCATACACAGCAGAGCTGAGATGACTACCCCCACCAACACCAGGCTCTTAATAGAGATCATGCTTTGACTGTAAGGTGTCAATTACAGCAGAGGGCGTATTAGACTGCAATGGGCGTGACTTTCTAGTCCTGCAATGTTAAGGGGGTGTCACGCGTCAATGTCGTCAGCGAGATGATCGCTGACGACATTGACGGCTGATTGCTGGTGAGCTGTCACACAGACAGACTCACCAGCGATCAATTGACCAGTGACATCATGGAAACGATTTAAATATCGTTTCCACGATGTCCTGCTCCCGCTGCCAGCCTGCTGGAAGCGGGAGCAGGCTGGTCTCCAAGGTACACTGCGGGTAACTAGGCAGCGCGCGCTGCCTAGATACCCGACGTGTACCTTAGTTACCAGCCTCCTCCGCTCACCCGGTGAGCGAGGAGGCTGGTAACTAAGGTACACAGTCGGGTATCTAGGCAGCGCGCGCTGCCTAGTTACCCGCAGTGTACCTTGGATACCAGCTCCCAGCGCTTGTGAGAGGCGCTGGGAGCTGGAATATCGCTAGTCCCGGTGTCACACGCAGCGATGCTGCGTGTCCACCGGGCGACAATCGCCAGGTTTCTGAGCTGGTTCTGAAACCTGGCGATCATCAACCAGCGATTTATCGCTGGTTGATGCAGTATGTCACACGCGTCAATATCGCTGCAACGTCACGTGCAGCCGATATCGTGCAGGCGATATTGACGCGTGTGACACCCCCTTTACTCACAGGGTAATAAACCCATTGGTGTAAGAAGATAATTGCACAGACCCTGATAAGAAAAGCACAGTTAGGGCACAGTCACACTTGGAGACGCACCAGCAATCCCGACAACTATTCGACCTGGCAGGGATCGCAGGTGCGTCGCTATGTGGTCGCTAGTGAGATGTCAAACAGTCAGATCTCACCAGCAACGATACAGCAGTCATTAGGACCCTGTCACTCTCGGGTGTAGTATTGAGATCGTTGGTCGTTGTCCCTGTCAAACACAGCGATGCATGCTGCCCAGCGGGAGCGCAACAACCAAAAAATGGTCCAGAACGGTTTGTAACAATCAGCGATCTCACAGCGGGGGACGAATCGCTCCAGCATGTCACACAAAGTGAGGTCGCTGTTGCGTCACAAAAGTTGTGACTCCGCAGCGATCTCGCTAGTGATCTCGCTTAGTGTGATGGGGGCTTTACTTTTTGTTTTTTAGCTGTTACATCACGCTGTCTTCATCTCACATTGGAAAAACCTGTTGATAGATTGCCTTTAAGGACCCTGATATGAAAAAGGCTTAGCAGGAAGGGATCTTTATAAACTAAATAAGGGTTACTTTCATTTGTTCAGACGTCGTCACTTCAGGTTATGTCTCTCAATCTCTTGACCCTGCAGCTAACCTGCAGCCTCTACAGTCAGATAATTAAATGGGATATTGTTTGCTGGTGAGGCAAAGTTTTGTCGGGGCAAGTAGTAGTGCCAACTGTAGACTTGGGTGTCCTCTTCTCAGTCCCACAGTACTGCCAATATCTAACATATAAATATAATCAGATCTTAAAGAGAACCTGTCACCCCCCTGGTGCTATGCTAACTGAACGCAACGTGTCTGCTACATTCAGGAAAGGGGTCCCCCATGTTCCTACCCACCCTGTAAGCTGTTAAAAAAACTTTATAAGTGTAGAGATAAGGAGTCCGAAGGGACTTACTCAGTAATGAGTCATCGCTGTTGCTGGTGTCTTCCCCACCTCCAGCCCTCTCTTACTCAGCCTCCTGTATGTGTCATTGCTGTTGCTGGTGTCCTCCCCGCCTCCAGCTTTCAGCAATGACACATACAGAAGGCTGAACAAGAGAGGGCTGGAGGCGGGGAGGACACCAGCAACAGCGATGACAGATACAGGAGGCTGAATAAGAGAGGGCTGGAGGCGGGGAGGACACCAGCAACAGCGATGACTCATTACTGAGTAAGTCACTCCAGACTATTTATCTGTACACTTTCTAAAGTCTTTTTAACAGCTTACAGGGGGCCTAGAGACTTGGGGAACCCTTCCCTGAATACAGCAGATACGCTGCATTCAGTGCTGTATTCTGTTAGCATAGCACCAGGGAGGTGACAGGTCCTCTTTAAATGTGTATCCCTATGAAAGATTTTACTCTGCCTATATGCCTGAATTAATTACATGTTATGTTTCCATGACCTATAATCCATTCTTCCTTGACAGCCTACACTTTCACGATTCACACAAATTGTTGTGGACAATATCTAGTGAAGAAAAGTAGATTTGATTCACTTTTTGGTCAAGAATCTTTGCATTCCCTTCTTTCCCAGATGACAACAAATTCACAGAAGCAATTTCTGTCCTGCTAACGTGGATTGAGAGAGGAGAAGTGAATCGAAGGACAGCAAACCAGTTCTACTCCATGGTCCAGTCAGCAAACAGTCATGTTCGAAGATTGATGAATGAGAAGGCAGCACATGAGGACAAAATGGAAGAAGCCAAGGAAATCTATAAAACGGAGCTCCTTGGAATTCTTACTCAATGTAAGTACCTTTTTTGTTTCTTTTTTTTTTTATTTTGGGGTAAGTAATTGTGAATAACTTGGGCCCACGTCAAGATGGACGACTGAATTAAGGTACGTCATATTTTTGTAAGAGTCTTAACCAAGTGACATTCAAATGATGTACGTTACTTTCACCGAGCTTAACGGTATAACAGCTAAGACAGCTTCACCATCTCATTTCTAAGAACATGTCATACATAAGTCTCATTGTACTTTTCTATAAATCATTAGTGTAATAAAACCACAATTCACACTCATGCCAACAAAATCAGAGGTGTTCAGTGATCAGGAAAAAGCTTTTGAGTTTTCATCCTCACAATTGAAGCCGGGCGAAAGAGATTGGTAACTTGGCTGTTAGATTGTCGTTCATATGATGAAAATTAAAAACAATTCTTACCATTGCTTGTATGGATTATTTTTTTCTCTGTGAATTTTAGTAATTGTTTGCGTGCTCTTTCTTAAAAAGGTAAAGATCTTATGAACTACATTCACATGGCCTTGAACGTTCTAATAGCAGAGTTTTAATTTCCCAGCTGACGTTAGATCAATATAATAATGCTGTGAATGCAATTTCTGAAACAAGCTTTTAGATGCTCTGCTTTTACATTAATAAGACTAAAAAGCATCTGACTGGCGGTATAAAGTAGTTTGAGGGCTCTATTGATTTATAAGTCTCTCTCTGAAGTAGACGATATATATCACATTGCAGTATCGGCGCTGTATAAAAAGAGCTGAGGCATTAGAACTAATTAGCCTTGGGTTCTTCAGCTCTTGGGCAATATCGTTTTAGGGCTCCTACTTTTATGTGATAAAGTTGGTTTGAACTTTTTGGTTGTGGGTTGTGACCATTAAAGGGAACCAACCACCCCCAATGACCCCCCCGGACTATTAATATCGGTCCCTACACACAGCACATACATGTGCTGCAATGATTTTTGCTAAAAAAACTGTTTTGTAAAACTTAAGATAATGCTTTTGAAAGTTTAAACCGAAGGGACGGGTGGGCGTTACTTATCTGTGGCAAAAGCCGAGTAGCAGCTGTCAGTCATCCTCCTGTGTCCCGCAGTAGCAGTTCTGGCCAGCCCTTTTCAGCGTCACAGCCCGGTGCACGGGCTCGCATGCCCGTGCACACGTCATCATCTACAGCCGGGTTGCGAGCGCGCGCTCTGACTTCCTGCGCTCGGCTGTGGAAGTCAGAGCGCGCGCTCGCAACCCCGCTGTAGATGATGACGTGTGCAAGGGCATGCGAGCCCGTGCATCGGGCTGTGACGCTGAAAAGGGCTGGCCAGAACTGCTACTGCGGGACACAGGAGGATGACTGACAGCTGCTACTCGGCTTTTGCCACAGATAAGTAACGCCCACCCGTCCCTTCGGTTTAAACTTTCAAAAGCATTATCTTAAGTTTTACAAAACAGTTTTTTTTAGCAAAAATCATTGCAGCACATGTATGTGCTGTGTGTAGGGACCGATATTAATAGTCCGGGGGGTCATTGGGGGTGGTTGGTTCCCTTTAAACACTACGACTTCAAGACACAACATGTTTTTTTTTGTTGACAGTAAACTGAGAAAAGATGGAAACATTGTCATACATAAACATGATGAAATACCATGAACGGCACTTTAAAAATTACATAAAATTATAAGGGTCTAAGTGAACTGTTAAATATAATGACAGTTTCCTGAAACCTGAAGGTGACATTGCATAGTACAGCAGGCTTTTAGTAGTAAAACAATAATATAAGTGTCCAGGAAATGGTTTTGGCTTTATCCCAGTAATCTGAGGACTGTGAGAAAGAGACATAAAATATTCCAGCTGGACACTTCATGCAATTACACCATTGTCTTGGGATGTCTATAAATCCATTTGCTGTGTTTTGCTAGAGATTTTAAAAGTGGTAGTAAAAGTTTAGAGCATTCGGCAATATGAGGAGAGTGTCTCAGGAGCACATGTAAGCTGTGTGGACACTTGTAAACATCTAATAATTTCTTAATTGTAGTATATAGAAGGGGATAGCACAGTCACTCAGTGGTTGGCAATGTCGCTTGGAAGCATTAGGGTCTTGGATTTAAATCTCACAAAGGACAACATCTTTAAGACATATGTGGGATTCCTTCCATGCGCCATAGACATAGTGGTAAGGAATTCAGGTTGTGAGCCCCAATGGGTGCAATGATAATAATGTCTGTAAAGTGCCCTGGAAATGTAATGGTGCAGTATAAGCGAGTAAAATTAATCTAGCTAGCTCTTCACTCGTTTCCTTGCTTAGGAGTATGCCTGGTGTACATATAAATTGTATAGTACAAGTAAGTGCAACCATTCCTACACCATTGTTAAAGATTGGCTATAAACAGCCTATCCACGGATGTATGAAAATATATGTATCAGCTCACACTTGCTTCCTGCAGGCTAATGGATGGTTTCCACAGTCAATGCACCGAGCTGCCCAGGTCCAGGTTGGGATTCAAAGGAAAGGAAGAGGAATCTCCAGTGTTTCGGAAACGGACCAGGTAAGTGGATAAAATCTTGAAACTTTATTTCATGTGATTAATAATTCCACAGCACATTACACCACCGGAAGTCAAGACAGCAGGAGTATATCCTATGCATTTTGGCGAATATTCGCCTAATTCATCCATGAATAAGACTATTTGCTGCCACGTGTAGAATTAGCTCCTACTATCTGAATTCTGGTGGTGTAATATGCTGTGAAATTATTATTTTTAATCATATGACATAAGGTTAAAAGATTTTATCCACTTACCTAGTCCATTTCTGAGACACTTGAGATTCTTCTTCCTTTTCCACAGGTATATGTCCACTTTTATTTGAGTGTACAGTGAGTGTCCCAGGTGTCACCATAATAGAAATATGGAGAAAAGAATGATATTGGACAGTCCCATCTTTTATAGAGCAGATTATGAAGGCTACGTTCTTTCCTGCTTTTACTGCACCTTGGGTCTGAAAAGCGTAGATAATTTAATTTTGGAGATGTCATCACAATGCAGAGATATTTTAGTTTTTTCAGTGCCTAAAAAATAGACCCTTTTGTTCTCATGTCAATTGAACTTTTTTAGGATTAAAATACTGTCTCTACAAAATTTACTTTTGATTCTGTGGATCCAAAACTTTTTTCCGTTAACAAAATCATCACTGATCAACATGTTCCTGTCCTTATTTCTGTAGGTGTCAGGGCAGTTATAGGCGCTCTCCAATGTGAGGGTTACACGGTGACCAAACACATTAGATAGATCAATTGGTGAATCGCCTTTGAACAAAGGATTGATCATTTGTTAGTATGAACTGGTCATAGATGTTCGGTGACCGGCCAAAGCTGAACAACCTGTATGAGAACATTCTGATAATATTCTTGGTATCTTTCCCTAATCATATGTGGACAAGCGGTTATCAGTCAAATATATTAAACACAACTGACATCTTGGCAATCACTGACTGTCATTGGTCAGCTAAAAGGATCAATCACTGTTATTTTTTTTCTGACAAAATATTGTTTTTGTAAAAATTCTATCTTGATAAATTTTACATTAATGAGTGTGGCCACCTTTACATGCTATATTTCAGCTTCTTAGTTAAAAAGTAGTGGATGGGGAGATTAATTTAAATAAACATGAATTTCAATTACGTCAAATTTTGTGTTTGTAATTGGATTTCACTAAAGATTATGGACACTTTTGACATAAATTACGTTTACATATTTTAGTGGTTATCTTTTACGGTATTTTTCACTTGATAAGACGCACCCCAAATTTGGTGAAGGAAAAGAGGTAAAAAATTATTTTTAATGTTAAATGGGGTCCAACGTATAATGCCAGTGTCCATTTTATAAATCATATACAGTACAGACAAAACGTTTGGACACACCTTCTCATTCAAAGAGTTTTCTTTATTTTCATGACTATGAAAATTGTAGATTCACACTGAAAGCATCAAAACTATGCATTAACCAGTGGCGTAACTACCGTGGTCCCGCGGCGGCCGGAAGAGGAGCGGAGGGAGGACTGGAAGTGACAGAAGACACTTCCTGCAGTCGCGCAGCAGTGCCCGCCCCTCCACTGCTCCACAAGCCGTGAGGCGGAGCAGGTACTCGCGCTGGCGACCACCGCTAATACAACCCGGCAGGCACTGCTAGCGGCCCCCCCCCCCCCCCCGCTTCTCACCCGGCGGCCACTGCTAGCACAACCCAGCTTCTCACCCGGCGGTCACTGCTAGCACCACCCCCCCGCTTCTCAGCCGGCCACTGCTAGCTCCTCTCCCCCCTCCCCCCATCACTTCTTACCCGGTCGGCACCGCTGTAGAATCCCCCCTCCCCCAACCGGCTGGCAGGACGATACATTAGTATTCAGGTAGTCTTTGCCACTATTGTGTAATGCTGTCAGGTCTGCAATGAATTCTGTAAGAAACTCCGCTCTGGTATCACTTATTTAACTCGGCCATACTTCTTCCATCTCTGCACTGAACCCTGTAACAATCTCAGCTCTGCTTATTGCTGTACTACTGTCAGCTCAACATTAAGCCCTGTGACAAACTCAGCTCTGCTGTCCGTAGTACTGCTGCCAGTTCTGCATTAAACTCAGTGACAAACTCAGCTCTACAATCACTTAATTCAACTCTGCCATACCATTTATAGCTGTGCATTAAACCCTGTGACAAACTAAGCACTGCTACCTGCTGCAAGGTTTGCATTGGACTCTGTGACAAACTCAGCTCTGCCATATTTCACAGTCAACTCTACTGTTTTGCTTCTAACTCTGTATTGAAAACATGTGAAAATCTAAACTTTGCCATCACTAGTTGCAGTAACCCTGCCATATTGCTGCCAGCTTTGTATTGAGCTCTGGACAAACTCAGCTCTGCTATCACTTGTTGAACATTGCTATACTGCTGCTAGCTCTGCATCGAACCATGTGACAAATTCAGCTCTGCATCGAACCATGTGACAAATTCAGGTCTGCTGTCTCCTGTGTTGTTTCCAGTTATACATGTATCCCTGTGAGAAACTCAGCTCTGCTTTCTGCTGAACTGCTGCAAAGTTTGCACTGGACTTTGTGACAAACTCAGCTCTACATATCATATCAGAGTTAACTCTACAGTACCGCTGCTAACTCTGTATTGGAAAACTTTGACAAGCTTTGTGATTACTGAGTTAACACTGCTATATTGCTGCCACCTCTGTATTAGACCCTATGACAAACTCAGCTCCACTATCATGTATTTAACTCAACTATAATGCTGCCAGTGCTGCAATGAATTCTGTGACAAACTCACCTCTGCTGTCTGCTGTTTTACTGCGAGCTATGCATTTAGCTTCAGGACAAACTCAACTCTTTTGTCTGCTGTACTGCTGCAAACCTTGCATTCAGCCCTATGGCAAACTCAGCTCTGCCATCTCTAATTCATCTCTATCATAGCATTTCCAGCTTTGCAATGGCTCCTATGTCAAACTCAACTCTGCTATTCTCTGATTCGCCTCTGCTGTACCACTGCCAGCTGTGCATTGGACCTTAATACAAATCCAGATGTGCTATCACTGAGTCAACTCGTACGTACAACAGTCGATAAAGGATAATGACACTGGGGTACAGGATAATGACACTGGGGTACAGGATAATGACACTGGGGTACAGGATAATGACACTGGGGTACAGGATGATGACACTGTGGGTACAGGATAATGACACTGAGTACAGGATAATGACACTGGGGTACAGGATAATGACACTGGGGTACAGGAGAATGACACTGGGGTACAGGAGAATGACACTGGGGTACAGGAGAATGACACTGGGGTACAGGAGAATGACACTGGGGTACAGGAGAATGACACTGGGGTACAGGAGAATGACACTGGGGGGGGTACAGGAGAATGACACTGGGGCAGTGGCGCAACTGCAGCAGACCAGGTACTCGCGCCGGTGAACACCGCTAAAACAACCCGACCGCTAGCACCCCTTCCACCCCC
The DNA here is from genome assembly GCA_033576535.1 of Allobates femoralis. NCBI lineage: Eukaryota > Metazoa > Chordata > Amphibia > Anura > Aromobatidae > Allobates > Allobates femoralis. The sequence goes on along the minus strand of JARQOC010000002.1, from coordinate 591,700,566 downwards.
CCCTGCTCTTCACCAAAGGGGCCCCCAGGGTGCATCTTGCATCGGGGCCCGCGGGTCGGTAGTTACGCCACTGGCATTAACACTTGTGGATTATATACTTAACAAAAAAGTGTAAAACAGCTGAAAATATGTCTTATATTCTAGGTTCTTCAAAATAGCCACCTTTTGCTTTGATTACTGCTTTGCACACTCTTGGCATTCTTTTGATGAGCTTCAAGAGGTAGTCACCGGAAATGGTTTTCACTTCACAGGTGTGCCCTGTCAGGTTTAATAAGTGGGATTTCTTGTCTTATAAATGGGGTTGGGACCATCAGTTGTGTTGTGCAGAAGTCTGGTGGATACACAGCTGATAGTCCTATTGAATAGACTGTTAGAATTTGTATTATGGCAAGAAAAAAGCAGCTAGATAAAGAAAAACGAGTGGCCATCATTACTTTAAGAAATTAAGGTCAGTCAGTCCGAAAAATGGGGAAAACTTTGAAAGTGTCACCAAGTGCAGTTGCAAAAACCATCAAGCGCTACAAAGAAACTGGCTCACATGAGGACCTCCCCAGGAAAGGAAGACCAAGAGTCGCCTCTGCTGCAGAGGATAAGTTCATCCGAGTCACCAGCCTCAGAAATCGCAGGTTAACAGCAGCTCAGATTAGAGACTAGGTCAATGCCACACAGAGTTCTAGCAGCTAACACAGCTCTACAACAACTGTTAAGAGGAGACTTTGTGCAGCAGGCTTTCATAGTAAAATAGCTGCTAGGAAACCACTGCTAAGGGCAGGCAACAAGCAGAAGAGACTTGTTTGGGCTAAAGAACACAAGGAATGGACATTAGACCAGTGGAAATCTGTGCTTTGGTCTGATGAGTCCAAATTTGAGATCTTTGGTTCCAACCACCGTGTCTTTGTACGACGCAGAAAAGGTAAACGGATGGACTCTACATGCCTGGTTCCCACCGTGAAGCATGGAGGAGGTGTGATGGTGTGGGGGTGCTTTGCTGGTGACACTGTTGTGGATTTATTCAAAATTGAAGGCATACTGAACCAGCATGGCTACCACAGCATCTTACAGCAGTATGCTATCATCATTTATTTTTCAACAGGGCAATGACCCCAAACACACCTCCAGGCTGTGTAAGGGCTATTTGACGAAGAAGGAGAGTGATGGAGTGCTACGCCAGATGACCTGGCCTCCACAGTCACCAGACCTGAACCCAATCGAGATAGTTTGGGGTAAGCTGGACTGCAGAGTGAAGGCGAAAGGGCCAACAAGTGCTAAGCATCTCTGGGAACTCCTTCAAGACTGTTGGAAGACCATTTCCGGTGACTACCTCTTGAAGCTCATCAAGTGAATGCCAAGAGTGTGCAAAGCAGTAATCAAAGCAAAAAGTGGCTACTTTGAAGAACCTAGAATATAAAACATATTTTCAGTTGCTTCACACTTTTTTGTTAAGTATATAATTCCACATGTGTTAATTCATAGTTTTGATGCCTTCAGTGTAAGGGGGGGGGGGGGAGCTAGCAGTGGCGGCGGCCGGCTGAGAAGCGAGGGAGGGGTGCTAGCAGTGACCGCCGGGTGAGAAGCTGGGTTGTGCTAGCAGTGGCCGCCGGGTGAGAAGCGGGGGGGGCTGCTAGCAGTGCCTGCCGGGTTGTATTAGCGGTGGTCGCCAGCGCGAGTACCTGCTCCGCCTCACGGCTTGTGGAGCAGTGGAGGGGCGGGCACTGCTGCTCGACTGCAGGAAGTGTCTTCTGTCACTTCCAGTCCTCCCTCCGCTCCTCTTCCGGCGCTATCGCGCTCTCGGCGGGCGGCCGTTGGCACGCAGCGGGACCGCGGTAGTTACGCCACTGGTTAATGCATAGTTTTGATGCTTTCAGTGTGAATCTACAATTTTCATAGTCATGAAAATAAAGAAAACTCTTTGAATGAGAAGGTGTGTCCAATCTTTTGGTCTGTATTGTATATGTCCCTCATCCTGGTATATATATATATATATATATATATATATATATATATATATATATATATAAATATAAACTCCCGTCCTGGTACATAGCCTCCACTATCCTGGTACATGGCCCCCTTATCCTGGATATGGCCTCCTTATCCTGGTACATGGCTCCCTCCTCCTGAATATGGCCCCCTTGTGCTGGCACATACATGGCCCCCTTGTGTTGGCACATGCATTACCCTCTTGTGCTGGCGCACACATGACTCTCCATCCCAGATATGACCCCCTCATCACTCTATATGCCCTCCTGCTGGCACGCACACTGTAAAATAATAAACGGTATTACTCTACTTCAGTCGCTCGCTCCGTGCTTCCAGCTCAGCGGTGACTTCCTGCATCTCTCCCGGGCATCGGAACATCACTGTGTGCCCCAGTTCACATGATGGGATGCCGGGCACAGAGACCGGAAGACACTCAGTTGGGAGCACAGAGCGAGCGAGTAACACCGTTTATTATTATACAATGTGCGTGCCAGCAGGGGGGCATATAGAGTGATGAGGAGGCCATATCTGGGAGAGGGGGAGTGAGTAAAGGTACATATAATATTTGTCACTTCCCCCCATCCATCTCTCAGCACATTTCAGCACTTAGATGATATACAGCATGTGGAGTGCATATTATATGAGGCTAATGAGTGGGAGCACGTGACCTCCTGCAGCCTACACCAGCCCCCGGAGACTACTCCAGAGCCACCCCCCACAGTACAGCACAGCACTTTGTAGATAGTAAACTCGGATTATAAGACCCACCCTCCAATCCAATGTCCCCCAAAATTTGGGGAACAAAAGTGCGTTTTATAATCTGAAAAATATGGTAATTAGTAAAATTGAAGAACGCTTCAGTCTTTAATTATCATGTCTTATTTATTTTCAGACCCCTAATATGCAGCTTGCAGCCTAGTCCAAATTGCTCATTTTTTATTGTGCAAATGTCCAGTAATGCGAGATCTTTGTGTATCCTGGGTGCTGCTGTCTTCATTAGCTCCTATGTCAGCACAGCTTCTATCCTGCACACATTTCCTCTTCATGTGCTTTCTCTCCTGTTCTATTTTTTCTGCTTCTTGGAAGATTATACATTTTTTTTCTATTGACTGCATACTTGAAATCTATGTAAAACTATGCACAGGATTTGCAATATTTATTTTTGCAGTGCACGCAGCTGGATACAGGACTTACAGATATTGCAGCAGTAAAATGGTAAAAAAAATATTAAGACAATTTATTGCTTAGAAAGTCACTTAACTTCATATTTTTTTTAAGTAAACAAACACTTTAAAAATTCTGCCAAAAGGCGTAAATATCCGGATGACTGCTGTGTTTTACTTTATTTGTGATTTCAAAACACATTGCATGTCCTGTGTGTGTTAGACAACTTAGAAAAGAAACATAATGGAGTGTTGGGTAGAACTATGGCAAACTTAAAAATATTATTAAAAAAAAAATGTAATTCCCGGTAGTTCACAATGCTGCTTGATCAGACTATAGCATTTACCGTATATTTCAAGGACTCTGTGATCAATAAACGTTATTCCAATAAAATGTGACTGTAGAAATCACAGATACTATCAGCTCCTTGACTGGAGAAGTAGTTCCATAATTAAGCCAAAGGATGCTTCAACTAAATCTTACTTGTTTGTTCTACGAAGAAACCTGATTAAAGGCAGAAAAATGATGCTGTGTAAAAATGACCTGAAACCATCAATCTCAAAGTCTTAGGAATTTGCATTAATGCCAGAATCAAATTATTCATCTCTCAGTTTGCCTCGTCTGTTCTGGAAAATAATATTTAGATATTTTGATCCTTCGCCCTGGAGACAGGCTGTTCTGCTCATTCTGAATTGTACTTTGAGAAAAAAAGGCATTTACTATTCTGAAATAAACTGCCTCAACTTGGTCATAAAAATAGATCATGATAATAGACGAGTCTATATTGAGGGCTGACTAACAGACAATAGCATCGATTGGTCTACTGGACTGGTCTTAAAGGGATTGAATGGACTTCTAATTTAAAGGACCCATGCTAAGTATGTCATCAATATCAAATTGGTGGGTGTTCACAACCTGGCACACCAAAAATCAGCTTCTATTAGCTCCTTGAACGGAGCCGAACAGCTCAGCTCTGCTTGGTGAGTAACATCCGCTGCCAAGTACTTCAGATGAGCGCAGGGGTGGGCAACTCCAGGCCTCACGGGACGCATAAAGTCCAGGTTTTCAAGATTTCCTTAGAATTTGACATTTGGTAATTTAAATAGTTGTAAATGACTAACTGTCAAATTCTAAGGAAATCTTGAAAGCCTGGACTGTGTGCGGCCCTCGAGGCCTGGAGTTGCCCACCCCTGGATAAGCGGTTATTTAACCCTAGAACGCATACCCATAGAAATCTACACATTCACGCACCTGGGGCCTTTTAGGCCCGTTTTCAATTATCATGGAATAACTAAAAAAAAATACTTTTCAAAGTTTATTGCAAATTAAGGATGCATTCCCACTAGCGCTGGAGTCCGCCAGGGCGGGATTTCGTAATAGATCTGACCTCCTGGTGACCCCAGCTAAGGCTGGCGGACGCATACCTGGGGCCTCGCAGGCCTGCCAGGTTACTTGTTTTCTATTTTCTGTAAAATTACTTTAGTTAGATTTTTGAAACTCTAGGTATTCCTCAGGTATATAGTTGTTAGTAATTTCCAGTTGTTCACATATTTTTATGCTATAGGCATTTTGGTATAACAACCTTTTTTTGGGACTACCCTATATTCACGCACCTGGGGCCTTTTAGGCCTGTGTGCAAATAACACGGAATAACTCAAATAAAAATACTTTTCAAAATTTATTTTACAATTGCAAAGTAAGGATGCATTCCCAGTAGCGCTGGGGTCCGCCAGGAGGGGATCCGTAATGGATCTGACCTCCTGGTGACCCCAGCTAAGGCTGGCGGAATGACTGTGCCATTGTAATTTTAGATGTCAGTAAACTAAAAAGAAAAAAAGAAAAAGATTACAATCAGGCTTGTGAACTGTAAACAGTATGTGATAAGACTCTTTGTTAGGGTCCCAGCACACCAAGCGATATAAAGCAGGTAAAGTGCAGCCCCCCTCCTCTTACCTCCAACAGATCACTTTCTTGTAGTGCAGTAGAAGCCTCTGGTTTTGGAGCTCAGAAAGTTTCTATTTCCAGACAAAAGAAAGCTGACTTCTTCTTCCAAAGCTCCAGCAATTAGGACAAAAAGACCTGTGATGAGGTCTGAGACACATGACTTTGTGAGGGAGCCTCCCTTCCAAGATTACATGACCATGTTGTCATGCAGAATCCACACTCTTCCCAGAGTCATAAAAGTTCTTCCCCAGCAACAATACAGACGAAAAGACTGAATATCACATGTAAACCTAGTACTAAAAGGCCCCAGGTGCGTGAATATGGGGTAGTCCCAAAAAAAGGTTGTTATACTGAAATGTCTGGAACATAAAAATATATGAATAACTGGATATTACTAACAACTATATACCTGAGGATTACCTAGATTTTCAAAATTCAAACTAAAGTACTTTTACGGAAAATAGAAAACAAGTAACCTGGCGGGCCTGCGAGGCCCCAGGTATGCGTTCTAGGGTTAAATGCTGCTGGTTGGACTCCTACTGGTTTGATGTTGATAACCAATCCTATATCCTATAGAATATCATATGCCGGACAACCACTTTAAGGAGGCCATACATGTGAGATAGAAACAGGTTGATGGTTGAATAATTGTTGAGCTATCATCTGGCAATCGGTCAGCAACTATACATGTTCAACAGCACTGGGTAAAAGACAGGTTTTTGTTTTTTTTAATGTTTTGGGAACAGTTTTGTCACATTTTGTCAGGAAAATCTTACTTGTGGACTAGCGTCTATTGGTTAAATATATTGAGCATGGCCAACTGCTTTTCAAACAATATGCTATTGGTTGGCTAAAATGGATTGTGGTTGAACTACTTATCAAATGATTATTTCACTTGAAATTATCGGTTACGATCAACTGTAGCCTGTGTATGGCCTATTATCTATTTACCCATGAAAGTTGTAAATCAGACTAGATTCTTAGCTAGCCTTTCCTCTTTACAGACCAAAGTTTCAATCTGTGTCCCACATCTTCTGTCTACATTCCCTGTGTAAGGTAGAGCATTTTAGATATCTCCTAGGCCTGCCACTGTCTCCAAACTATACCCCTACCACTAACACTTTCCTTTTATGACAAAATTACCGTAATCTGTCATTCAAAATAAAAAAAATAAAAAAAAGGCTGAAGACTTTACTCAACATGTACACGCAAGCTTAATCATTAAAGCCATTGTCCACAAAGCATTGTGATACTAGTGCATCTCAATGAATTAGAATATCATCAAAAATCAATGTAATATTGCCATGTCTCGGGGCATTTTTGGGAGCCTTGAAACACGTTGACTAATAAATCAATATTATATTCACGCTTTGATGTCTCATGGAATACGGCAGTGTGGTTTTTAACTCTTCATCCTCCTTACTTTAATTTTCTGAAATAATGACCTTTGGGTTCTCATTGGCTGTAAGCCATAATCATCAACATTAACAGAAATTTAACACCTGAAATAGATCACTGTGTGTGTATTGACTCTATATAATCTATGCATTTTACTTTTTATGTTCAATTACTGAAATAAATTAACTTTTTGATGATATTCTGCTTCATTGAGATGCACTAGTAGCATTATACGAGGGTAATGCCTCCTCCTTCGTAACTTGGGTTTCGACGTGAATATATCTTAATAAATCAAACACAGAATTACTCCTTAAAATGAGCTCTTTAATTACTGATAGTCACCAATATCACCAGACAATGCCAACTGCTAAAACTGCCAACAATTAAACAAGTTTTTCTGGTCATCATAATGGGAGACCCAGACAATGGGGTTAAGGGCACTGCCCTCCGGAGGCCACACTAGGTACTACAAGTTTGTAGACACCGCCCCCTCCGCTTATAAACCCCCACCGCAGGGAATATCCTCAGTTTTTAACTTAGTGTGCTCGGAGGTATCACACGCATTGCTTGCACTTCACTGCATCCTCACAACTTTCGTGATGGCGTCTGAAGACAAGGTAATATGGTCCCGGTCGGGGACCTTCGGCAGTCTCCCTGCTCACCCTTAGGGAACACGCAGGTCGAGGTACCGGAGGGCCTAGAGCCTGGACACTGCGTGTCCTCCCGGTACGCTGTCGCGCTCCTTCCCATCCCTGTTTGGGGGCTCTGGGTAGTGGGAGTATGGAGCCTTGCACAGCTCCGCTCCGTCCGAGGCCTCCCTAAATGGTGCTTACAGACCGGACTGGAGCCAGCCCAGTCCGAGGCCTCCCTAAATGGTGCTTACAGACCGGACTGGTGCTGCACCCCCGTCCGAGGCCTCCCTAAAGGTGCTTACAGACCGGACCGGCACTGAGGCACCTTGTGTGTCTCCGGTGTGCCTGGGGGTAGTGTCGGCACTATATGTGCTGGGACACTCAGACCGCGCGTACCCTCGGGTCCGCGGTTCTGGCAGTGGACCCCGTGCTGGGGCCACTCTGGCTGACCGCCCTGTGTCTCACAGGGGCTGCGGCTGTCGGCTACAGACTTTTGTCTGCAGCCATTAGTATTGTGTTTTGTGTCACGGTACTTCCCGCGCTGCGGGACTCGGCGCCTTCATTACGGAGGCTGCCTGAGGAGATGGAAGCAGCCCAGGCGGTGACGTCAGTAATGGGCGTGCGTGTGCGCTCCCGCGTGTTTTCGGCTCCGCCCACAGTTAGTCTGTCGGCGGCCATTTTTCCCTTCACTTCCCGGCTGGGATCTGCTTGGAGTGCACGGCTGCACTCAATTCAGGGGAGACCGGAAAACCTCGCGGGGGCCACACTCGCACACACCGCTTCCTCCACCGCTTTACTGCGGTTGGTAAGCCGCCGGTTGTACCGGTTTTTTTCTTTAAAGATCGGCTTCTTTCCCCCTGCTGTAGGGATGTCCTCAGCTGGGAGGAGCGCTGCTAAGGTGGCAAGTAACACCACTGCCTGTGCTACGTGCAACGGGACACTGGTTGAGGGGTCCTGCAATAACTGCGGACGCCCAGAGGCACGGGCTGAGCCTGCAAAGGAGACAGCAGCTCCGGTGCTATATCCTGTGGTCCAGGTGGGCCCAGGGCCATGGGAGACACAGAACAAGATAAATGAATCTATGTTATCCCAGCTGTCCTCCATGTCGCAATCCCTGGAGGTACTAACCAGGAGGCTGGAAAACCCAGCTGCTCCTTCATATTATCCCCGGGTGTCCCCTGCCTCAACTGTGAGACCCCTTAAGCGGACTCGACGTGAGGATTCACCCGAGCCCCAGACACTCTCTGAGGAGGAAGGTCTCTCTGAGGGGGACAAGGATGATGGGGGTTCATTACTCGGGTCCGTGTCAGAACCACCAGAGGGGGTGGAGGATCTGGTATCCTCCATCAACGAGACTTTACGTCTCGTGACACCCCCTGAGGAGGTGACCGTTCACCCGAAGGAGGCCTACCAATGGCTGCGGCCGGAGGCTAGACCAAGTGGCTCCTTTCTGGATCACACTAACTTCGGAAGGGTGATTAGAGCTCCCAGGATTCATCCTGGCCGGCGTTATGTCCGTAAATCTAAGGACAATCGCTTCCCCTTCCCTGAGGAGGTGCTTCAGGAGTGGTCGCAGTCCCCTAAGGTGGATGCTTCCATGACCAGGATTGCGGCACGCTCCCTCTTCTCTGCCTCTGATAGCTCCTCATTGAAGGACGCTACTGATAGACAGGTCGAGCAACTCGCCAAGTCTTCTTATGAGGCTGTGGGGTCTTCATTTGCCCCTAATTTTGCCGCGGTCTGGACTCTGCAGGCGATCACCTCCTGCTTGGACGGTATCGCTGACCTGGCAGGGTCCAGCTCAGAAGTCCTGGCACTCACTGATAGAGCAAGGGCCTATGCGGACTACGCCAGAACGGCAACACTGGAAACTGCGAATCGCTCTGCTGTGGCCTCAGCCAATGCGATAGCGATCCGCAGATTGTTGTGGCTGCGTCTATGGGACTCAGATGCCACGTCCAAGAAGATTTTGCAAAATCTTCCGTTCTCGGGCGACAGGCTTTTTGGTACCGAACTGGACAAGTTGATAAAGGATTCTGCGGAGTCAAAGATCCCACAGAATAAACCTAAGCCACGGTATACCGTAAAGAGGAACCCTAAACAGTGGTCCTTTCGGTCCAGTTCACAACCTTCAGCATCGTCTGCCCGAGCGGACAGAGGGAGCAAGCCCTCTACTCAGTGGCGCCCCAAGGGTCGCCAGAAGAAGCCGGCGGGGGCAGCGGCTGCCACCCCCAAAACCGCTTCCGCATGACTCGCTCTCTCATCCTACCTCCCCACAGGTGGGGGGCCGTCTGTCTCTTTTTCGGGACAGATGGCTGCTCCAAGTCCAAGATCAGTGGGTACGGGACATAGTCTCCAGAGGTTACAGGATAGAGCTGACGTCACAGCCGGCACACCGATTTCATCGGTCGGTCCCGTCCCCAGAAAAGGCTCAGGCTTTTCATCTGGTACTGGAGAATCTCCGCAAGGACGGAGTTGTGGTCCCAGTACCTTCGGGGGAGAGGTTCAGGGGTTTTTACTCCAACCTCTTTATCGTCCCAAAGAAGGATGGATCTTTTCGCCCGGTTCTGGACCTAAAGTTGTTCAACCGCCACGTGTTGGTTCGGAAGTTCCGCATGGAATCCCTGCGCTCCGTAATCGCGGCTGTGTCACAGGGGGATTTCCTGGCGTCCATAGATATTCGGGACGCTTACCTTCACGTGCCCATTGCGCCGGCTCATCAACGCTGGTTAAGATTCGCAGTGGGGGACGAACACTACCAGTTCGTGGCGCTGCCTTTCGGCCTGGCCTCGGCTCCGCGGGTGTTCACGAAAGTGATGGCCTCTATGATGGCTCTCCTGCATGTGCAGGGACATACCGTCATTCCCTATCTCGACGACCTGCTGGTCAGGGCGCCATCGGAACACCTTTGTCAAGAGAGCCTGAATGTGACCATGAGGTCTCTGGAACAATTCGGTTGGCTCCTCAATATTCAGAAGTCAACTCTGGTTCCGACCCAGTCATTGACATATCTGGGCATGGATTTCAACACGGCCTCTGCCCTGGTGTCTCTTCCACGGGCCAAACAACTGGCCATCCATTCAGGAGTGCAACAGACCCTCCTGTCCCCACAATCATCCCTGCGGGTGTTGATGAAGCTGGTGGGGCGCATGGTGGCAGCAATAGAGGCGGTGCCTTTCGCACAATTTCGCCTCCGTCCTCTACAGCTGGAGATCCTCCACAGTTGGGACAAGAGGACGACATCTCTGAATCGGCTGGTGACCCTTTCCCAACCGACCAGGGATTCCCTGCAGTGGTGGCTACAACCACGTCACCTATCTCGGGGCCGGTCCTTCATCAAACCGTCATGGTTAGTGGTGACCACCGACGCCAGTCTGAAGGGCTGGGGGGCGGTGTTCCTACACCACAGGGCCCAAGGCCTCTGGACTCAGTCGGAGTCGGCGTTGCAGATCAACGTGCTGGAGATCAGGGCGGTCTATCTGGCACTCCTGGCTTTTCAGAAATTCCTCTCCGGACGACCCATTCGGGATCAGTCCGACAATGCGACGGCCGTCGCTTATATAAATCATCAAGGAGGAACCAGGAGTGCACAGGCTCTGGTCGAAGTCCACCGCATCCTATCCTGGGTGGAGGACAACAACTGCCTGATCTCTGCAGTTCACATCCCAGGGGTCGAAAACTGGGAGGCCGACTATCTGAGCCGGCAGGGGATGGACGCCGGAGAGTGGTCTCTTCATCCAGACGTCTTCCGGGACATCTGCAGCAGATGGGGCACTCCGGACGTGGATCTGATGGCCTCGCGGCTGAATCATCAGGTGCCGCAATACATGGCGAGGTCGTGGGATCCCCAGTCTCTGGGAGCAGACGCACTGGTCCTGAGTTGGTCCAGATTCCATCTGCCGTATGTGTTCCCGCCTCTAGCTCTGATTCCCAAGGTGCTGTGGAAGATCAGGACGGAGTGCAGGGTAGCCATTCTAGTGGCTCCAGATTGGCCCAGGAGGTCCTGGTATCCGGACCTGTGGCGACTGTCAGGCGGACACAGGTGGGCCCTTCCAGAACGCGCAGATCTACTCGCGCAAGGCCCGTTCTTCCACCTCAATTCCAGGGCCCTCAGATTGACTGCATGGCTCTTGAGGCCTGGCTGCTGACATCCAGGGGTTTTTCCCCTACAGTGGTTGCCACTATGAATCGGGCTAGGAAGCCTGTTTCGCGAAAGATATACCACAGGACGTGGAAAATCTTTTTCTCCTGGTGTGTCTCTGGTGGACGGTCTCCTTGGCCCTTGTCGGTTCCGACCTTGTTGGCTTTCTTACAGTCGGGCTTGGAGTTGGGGCTATCCCTCAGCTCCCTGAAGGGTCAAGTGTCAGCGCTGTCTGTGCTGTTTGACAGACGTTTAGCGCTCCTACCGAAGGTCCGACAATTCCTGCAGGGGGTGTCTCGGGTGGTTCCGCCATACAGGCGACCACTGGACCCTTGGGACCTTAACATGGTCCTGGCGGCACTGCAGAAACCGCCGTTTGAGCCGCTGAGAGACATTTCTCTCTCTCGTCTGTCCCAGAAAGTGGTATTTTTGGTGGCGATTACGTCTCTGAGAAGGGTCTCAGAATTGGCTGCACTTTCGTGCAAGTCACCCTTCCTGGTGGTTCACCAAGACAAGGTGGTGTTACGCCCACGGCCAGAATTCTTGCCTAAGGTGGTGTCCACTTTTCACCTGAACCAAGAGATTGTGCTTCCATCATTTTGTCCCGCTCCCGTTCATCAGGTTGAGCGCGACCTCCACACTCTGGATCTGGTGAGGGCTGTGCGCATTTATGTGTCCAGAACTGCCTCATTCCGGACGTCGGACTCCTTGTTCATCCTTACGGCGGGTCGCTGTAAGGGGTCCGCGGCATCAAAATCAACCTTGGCCAGATGGATCAAGGGGCCCATTCAGGAGGCCTACCGTTCTTCCGGTCTGCCTCTCCCGGTGGGATTGAAGGCGCACTCGACCAGAGCTGTCGGTGCCTCCTGGGCTTTGCGACATCGAGCTTCTGCTCTACAGGTGTGTCAGGCAGCCACATGGTCAAGCCTGCATACTTTTTCTAAGCACTATATGGTGCATGCCCATGCCTCTGCGGATGCAAGTTTGGGCAGGCGGGTCCTCCAGGCGGCGGTTGCCCACCTTTGAGGGGGACCATGTGTTATCCGTTTTTTGAGGAACTCTTCCCGCCCTGGGGTATTGCTTTAGGACATCCCCATTGTCTGGGTCTCCCATTATGATGACCAGAAAAAAGAGAATTTTGTTTACGTACCGTAAATTCTTTTTTCTTTAATCATCAATGGGAGACCCAGCACCCACCCAGTTGTTCCGTTGGATGTTGTCACATTTGACTTGTTCCCAGTTGGAACAGTTTATTCCGGGTTGTTGGACCGTTTTGTTCACGGTCTTTTATCCGAGGTTTCGGGTGTGGTTATTTTGTCTCCTCGCAGCTTATGGACCAAACTGAGGATATTCCCTGCGGTGGGGGTTTATAAGCGGAGGGGGCGGTGTCTACAAACTTGTAGTACCTAGTGTGGCCTCCGGAGGGCAGTGCCCTTAACCCCATTGTCTGGGTCTCCCATTGATGATTAAAGAAAAAAGAATTTACGGTACGTAAACAAAATTCTCTTTTTCTGAAGTCGTAACGGTAGAAGTAGACACTCCATTTCTGTAACCAGCCTCTTACAGTTCTCTCAACTTCTTCATCAGATGCATAGAGATGTCCACGCAGATCATCTTTCATTATCAGGAACAGATGGAAGTCAGATGGCGCAAAATCTGGACTGAATGGAGGATGCTGCATGGTGGTGAGCTTCAGTCACTGAAGTTCTGCTGTGGTGGCATGTGAAATGTGTGGTCTGGCATTGTCATGCTGGAGGAAAACCTCCAGGGTACCCATCATGCACAGGTCTTCCGATAACCAAGCAAACTAATAATGTGACCTTTATGTTTTTGTGAAATGCCTATTATGCTTGGAATTTCTCTCTGACTGATACTACGATCATCCTGAATCAGTCTGTCAATGTTTTGAAAGTTTAACTCAGTGGTTGCTGTCATAGAATATCCAACTCTTTCTTGGTCACGCAAGCCAGACGCTCCCACCTCACCATATTTAAACATACTGGCCCAAAGACGCACAGTGCTCACATTAACAAAATCACCACAAATTTGCTGATGAATTTTCTTTGGGGTGACACCACCTGCTGTAAAGCATTTAATGACAGCACGTTGCTTAAATCGCATTGACTGACCATCTCTGCACAGGGTTCTGTACTTTACACTGAAACAACACAATCGTTCATTGCAAAGGCTTCCTGCCACCTGGAGCTGTAGAGGATAGTCTACTGAACAGCCTAGTACCTAACGAATGCCAGTCAGTGCTGCCATCTGCTGAGGAATTACAAAGGGGGGGTCATTACTTTTCATTCAACCATTGCAATGTACAGGGGTTGGACAAAATAATGGAAAAATCGACAAAAGTTAGTTTAATATAGTGTAGGTCCACCTTTTGTGGCAATTACTGCCTCAATTCTCAGAGGCATGGATTCATACAAGGTGACATCATTGGCCCTGCGGAACTCCATGAAATAGCACCCCAGATCATCACAGAACCTCCGCCAAGTTTTACGGTTGGGAGAAGGCAGTCTGGATGGAATGCTTCTTTCGGCTGTCTCCAAACGTACACTTGGCCGGAGGTCGGAAAGTAGGGTAAACGATGATTCGTCTGAGAATATCACATGTTTCCACTGCTCAAGGGACCAATTCTGGAGGTTTCTACACCAGTCTAAATGCTTGGAAACATTTGTCATTGAGAGCAGCTGTTTTCTAATTGCAGCTCTTCCGTGGTATCCACATTTGTGCAGCTCCTGACAAACAGTTTTCATGGAAACTGGGTTCTGTAGGTGATCATTGAGCTCAGCAGTGATTTTTGGAGCCGTGTGTCCTGCAATCCTCTCATACAATTTGCTGTAGAGTACAACGGTCTCTCTCAGTCAACTTCGACTTTCGGCCGACCTGTGCTTTGCTGCGGACGTTTTTCCTTCTCTTTCAAACACAGTCAATACTTTGGAGACAGTACCTCTTGACACGCCAAGCATTGGGGGCACTTTCTGTTACACTAGCGCCTGCCATCTGAGCACCAACAATTTGGCCTTTTTGAAAATCCGAAAGGTCTGCCATTGGTATCAGCTTCTCATCAATGTTCTTACAATTCGACAAAACAAACAGTTAATTTACATACACATATCACTTAACACAAATATCAACTACAAAACATTAACATATGTCACGGTTTGCATGTTTATAACTTGTCCGAAGATTATGATGCCAAAACGTTAGGTGTTTCCTTTATTTTGTCCAACCCCTGTATATAGGCTTATATTACATGCTAGAACTCAAATTCTTGCTAATTCTGATATTTATGGTTATATCAGATGAGGTGTCACTTGGCTTTTTTATGCTACAAATTTATTTTTTAAAATTTAGTACTTAAAGGTGTGATCAGGCACCTACAATGTATTTTTTTACCCAATAATCCTTACCTCCAGCCACTTTTATATACACTTTGTATACCACTTTATAATACAATTTCCTACCCTTCTCCATATATAGCTAATCCTTATATGTGGTTTGTTGTTTTCTTTTTACCTCACTTCCATTGATGTTTCATTTGAGAAGTATCTGAAAAGTGATGTCACAAGGCTGGAGCTGCTGTCACTCTCCACAGTGTCTGTCGGCTCTCCATGAACAGGATGTTCACTAGGGGCCGACGTTGAAGCTACTTACTGTTTTCTTGCTTCGCTGCCCTCTGAAGGTGTCCTTGATGATGGATGCTGTGGCCGAGGTTAGTGCATCTCCAGCATGCTACTACATACTATGCTGCCGCTTCTGTGAAAGATGTTGTCAAGGGACGGCGCTAGATGCAGTGAGTGACACCAGTGCCACCCCACAGCTTCTATCACTGCCCTCAAAGCATCATCAGGGGCTGGTGCCGGTCTCACTCACTGCCCTCAAATAAATTGTAATAAGAAGTTATTGTGGTGAGTGGACTCCAGCACCTCCCCCTGATGATGCTTCATTGTGTCTCCCACTGCATCTAGCACTGCCTCCTCTGACATCTTTCACACAAGCAACGGAAGTGGCAGCAGAAAGAGAAGCAGCATAAGGATGCTGCACTAACATCGGCCAGTGTCCAGGATCCAGGACTTCCTCAGAGGGCAGTGATGCAAAAAACTAGTAAGTAACTGCAGCGCTTCCCCCTGGGAACGTCCTGTTCTAGGAGCAGCGATGGACACTGCAGAGAGTGACTGCAGCTCCAGCCTTCTGTGACTTCACCAGTGAGACACCTCTAAAACATAGCTTTAAAGAAACTACAGTAAAAAACAAACCTTTAGGGATTGCATAAATTGGGAGGAGTGTAGGAAATTGTGTAATAAAGATAATTACAAAAGTGGTTAGGGGGTAAATAAAGATAGTTGGGAAATACATGTTAGGTGCCGGACCACCCCTTTAGATGAAAAATGTAAATTCAGACAGTTTCTGCTTCCCAGAAAGCTCATAAGTATCTCTGAAATAGAAGCTGATGGCTTGAACTGCATATGACATAGAAATAAATTACAGAGATACATCATGTTTCAGAGGTCAAACACTGCTAAATTATTTGCTGTGTTTTAATATCCTGCTTTGATAATGCTGTTAAGCAGTCTCCTAAACATGTCCTCTCTGGGAGGCAAATGATCATTTTGTGCCCATTAGATGATGGTTTACTGCTTGCAATTTCCCAGACAAGAGCCTCCCCTGAATACATGATGAGCACATGGCGTATACCTAGATCTTCAGCTCTCACCTAGCACAGCCTGTCTGTCGGGTGAGACATCTGCATAGCGTGCACACAGTCCTTCAGAAATGTTAAAGCAAGATTCATTAGGTCTCTACCAGTCAGGAAACTGCTAATTGTCTATTCGGTTAAGTACTTAAACGTTAAAACATATTGGAAAGTTTAAATACCATTCACATTCAGAAAAATGGTGGAACGTGTTCCTGTGTTAATGAGAAATCTGTTCTGTGTACAAGGACTTTTGCCGTCTGCTTCTTGCAGCTGTTCTTTTTCCACAGCCCTGGAGGGAATTAACATACATGTCTGCTATCATGTAGGTCATCGTTCTGCAGTGCTAGCTTCCAAGAAATGTATGTTTCTACAATTTACACAATTACTTTTAAGTATAACTAAAAATAGGACCCTTATGTCACACAATAAATCTCAACATACAGGTTTTTCTGGAGTTTGCTGTTTTCTTGTAGCCATTAACTCCAATAAAAAAAAAACAGCTTTGGACAGATTAAATCAGTCCTATGGAAAGCTCCCTCTGATGTATGTGAGACGACCTGGAGATTGGGTGATGACAATAAAAGTCCTGTTCACACAGAGAGATTTTATCTGTCTGAGGACTTGATGGACTCTTTTATCAGTGCCATTTGGAATTGCTAATTATGTTAGAAAAGTAAATTGACGGTTCAATTATGGAAGATTTCCAATTTTTTTCTTCTATTCTTTTTTTTACCCTATATTCACACTGACTCCGAGGCAGACATATCATTGGTGAAACCTGTGTACATTACACAGGGACCCAAGAAGTGAGGGGGCCCATATCCACCCCCAAAGCAAGTGGAATCATTAATTATGATTAGATATATTTCTTGTACCTTTACCCTCTCCTGTCTGTGTCTGCCAGTGCACTTATTACAATACCTTGTAAGAAAACAAATTGTGATCATGGTTAGCCAGTGTGAACAGACCTTTACTATTAAAGCTGAAAAGTGTAGTCCAATATTAGTAAATGTAGCTAAGGACTGTCGGCCCATAAATGTCATATGACAGGTGAATAAAGCAACGGTGGTCATAGAACATTATTTACAGCAATAGCTTTATTCGGTCACATATTTATTTAAATACTTTTTCAGAATCATAAAAAAGAAACCATTATATCCTTTGTACTTAAAGGGGTTGTTCACCATTATAACACCCCCTTCTCATTCTCCAAGTTTGACCCCATTAAAATGAAAAATGCCTGTATTCAAGTTATACTTACCTGCAGCTTTCACTTGCTGTTGATAAACACCTATGGTTGAAGACTGAGAGAGGGAAGCCTGTTGAGATTGGGTGCAGGGCTCACGTGATGTCACAACCTCATGTGAGCCCAAGAAGCACAAGCAATGACACCACTGTACCGGACAGGCTCTGGAGGTGAGTATAAGCTTTTTCATTTTAATGAGGCATGAGAAGGGGTTGTCCTAGTAGTGGACAACCCCTTTAAAGTTGTTTAACAGGTTAAAAATAATTAGTTTGAGTGTATTATATTTGTAGATTACAAATGTAGTTTATAGTTACTTTCTTTCTTAAAGCCAGTGTATAGGCAGAGAATGGGGCTGGCCTATTGTATTCTATTGTAAAGAGCATTTACAAAAGCTCCAATCAATACAAGAAATCCTGTCCTGTGACAGACACAAATTGAAAGAGAACCTCCTGCGATCTGGACAGGAACCTATAGGTGAATATAGGGTCACCTTCCAGATGGGAGCTGTATCAGTTGGTTGCATAACTTTACTTATTTAGGCACATTTATAAACATTTTTTTTTTGGTTGGACTATCCCTTTAGGGCTACGTTTACATTGAGCATTTTTTGCTGTTATTTTATGCAAATGAAAAACTGCTTTTTACATTACCAGCAAATGCTATGAGATTTCAGAGATCTCATCACATTCTTTAGTTTTGGCTGCGATTTTCGGAGCATATTTGGTGAATAAAAATAACTTAGTGTAGACAAGGTACACATGTAATCTGCACCCAAAAAAGGCAACAAAAACACAGCAAGCGGGCACTTTGAATGCAATGTTTTACTTCCAAGAAAGCAGGTTTTGGTTGCAGAAAAATACCCTTAAAAGTGTGTGTGAACATAACCTAACTATTGATATTATGCCAATTTGCCAACCTGAGGATGTTGCGTAAAATTGGCACCCTCTGTTTTGCTTTGATTTTGTTGTATTCTTTACCTAATGACCTTTACCAGATTAACCTTATTTCGTTGAAAAGTAGCAGATTTGCTTGTGGAGTACCAAGTGTTGCTTCCAAGCTGTTGTGCCCAGAACGCCTGCCTCTAGATGAGTATGTATCGTTTGTCTGATTCACATCAGAACACCATCTCTGCACCCGTTATTGTCACTTATTGCTGGAGGTCCTAGATGTTTTCTGGAGTGTTTTAGGATCACTTGAGTCAACTCATTTGTTAGGAGAAGCACTTGGAGCAGCAAATTGATATCATACAAATTTGGTGCAGGTGAGGTTGTTGAGTTACAAAAGCTGACATGATTTAGAGATATTTTACAGTCAAGCTGTTACCTTTGTCTGAGTTCACATGTCCAGTAATAATCCCCTTTCAAGGGATCTTGCGGTTTTGCACTTGCGGTGAGTTGAAAAATTGCTGCTTGCAGCAGTTTTTAAAACCAAGAACCAGGGAGTCAACGTGGACATATTGCAAACATGGATACAACTCTAATACAACATATATAACCAGAGAACAGAATCGGATGTACCTTTAAGTGGCTAGGTCAAAGGAAAATACAAAAGACAGTACATGCTAGTGCAGTATTTATTCAAGTGACGCCATCAGCTGTACAGTAAAGACTTCGCCAAAATAAAGTGCAGACTAAGATACGAAGTATCAAGGGAGATAGACAAGGACCGCTGGGCTGGTCCTGGCAACCAATTACATGATAACATTAAAAAGTGCAAAGTGCATGAGGCTAGATCCACACTAATAGTAGTGGTACAATCAGATAAGGGTTACAGTAAAATACATACATCTACTCGGTATGCTGTATACAAAAGTAAAATGCCCATACATCACTCCTAGTACCTAAAGTACATAGTGGACAATTGCCCCAAACCACTCAGCCATGATCAAAAAGAGGGGTCAGATACCAACAGTCAGTATCAAGGGAGACAGACAAGGACCACTCAAAAAGAGAGGTCAGATAAATCAGTGTCTGGGGTGCAGACACTGACTGTTGTTATCTGACCCCTCTTTTTGAGCGGTCCTTGTCTGTCTCCCTTAATACTTCGTATCTTGGTCTGCACTTTATGTATTTGGCGAAATCTTTACTGTACAGCTGATGGTGTCACTTGAATAAATAATGCACTAGCATGTATATTCTTCTGTATTTTTACTTTGACCTAGTCGCTTAAAGGGTACATCCAATTCTGTTCTCTGGTTATATATAGCAGCAGTTTTTGTCCATTGCTGCAAGTGCCGCACATGCCCTCAAGTCCCATAGGGAATGCATTAGGCCGAACACAGTCTTGCTGAAAACCACTGATGTGAAAGTAGCCTTATCAATCCATTGATACAGAAGTTGTGCAGACACAAATTTTGTTGACCATCTAAAAAAAAAGTTGATTTCGACTGTCGTTTTTCTTTACATTCAAGTTGATGGAATACAGATTCATTAAGTAGCCATCCATTTTCTTCCATTGAAATTGATACAGTAAGCAAAAAAACTGATCCTTTTCAAGTAGAAGACAGACAGATGGCGGTTCCATTTTCTATAAATTTCAATATATAAAAAAAAAACAACATATCCCATTGAAATAATTGTTTTTAGCTGGGGTGAGTAGCGATTGCTGAGTGTGTTGGGGAGCACTCGCTTTAGCTGCGCAATTCATAAACACAGTCATCGTTCTATAAAATATAGTCCATTCCGGTTTGTTATCACTCATAAACTGCTACTCCAGATATGTAGCCTATAACTGTAACCACAGATGACACAAAGTAGTGTACATAACATATAGTGTTTCACTTCAGCGGATACGTCCACACACCACTATCTATTGACCTCAGTCAGCATGCAATGTCCCATACTGATTTTTACCTGCTCTTGCAGCATAGCAGGATTCAGACCGGCTCCTGCCAGTCTTGCCATCCAGGAAGATACTCACTGGGATCGCTCATCAGGTCCCTGGCCTTTGCTATGTATTTGGCCCATGTTGTGATTCTAGATGCTCAAGAGCCTCAAATACTTCCTGGACTTCCAGGAGCTCTACCCAGCTCCCACTCAGACATGCTTGGTTGCCATGTGGTTCAAACAGGAAGGGTGAAGGACCTTGCTTACATCACAGTCATATGATCCGTCTGGAGCCTATTATATCCATGCCTATGGGAGGTATGTGGATGTTCCATCACTTCTGAACATTCTATGAAAACAAGCCCTTTAAAATAAAGTAAGATTCCTACATGTCCCAGGAAAACTATCTAGTTTCACATCGTGACAGATCTTCGTCTGTGCAAACATACCGATCACATACATTGCCGGTATACCTCACACTTGCCAAAAGAAAGTTGTGTCTGCACAACTTGTTTGTCATAGAATGGATCCAGCAGCAATTCAAACTGATGTTCACTGGATGTGTGAACTCAAGCAAAGCAAGGTCAGAGACATCGATTATACGGTTATAAACAAACTGCAATGGAGGGCATATGCTCACATTTAGGTTAATCTTATGGTTTTATACCTTATTTTGATTCTAAATTATTTGTTTTAATACTGTGAAAATTAAAAACCTCTGTTTTCTGCATGAGCATAGTTAAGACTGCGTTTATTACATTACACATTTCACACACTTTGAGCCTGACTAGGATAGCCCTAATTTTTGTGATTGTGTTATATAAGCATTTGAGATACTTCACAGTCTAAGCATTTTGTCAGGCAGAATTTTGGAATTTCTTTCACATCACACAAAAGTAGAGTGTTTCAGACACATTCTAGTTGAATGTCTGCAGAGAATTAAAGAAATAATTTTTCTAATGAGGGCAAACGCTGTCAATGTTATAATATGGAAAGTACTGATTAAATGAATGTCACTACACTTGACTCTTATTAATTAATGAGACTTTCTTCTGTAACTAATCACTGTTTAGAAGATTTTGATGTGAAGTGTTTAAGTGTATGTAAATGAAAGTATTGGACGCTTGAGCGACAGTATCAACAATAAGACCATGTAAGTACAAAAGACACATGACTTGGGTGATTATGGATGAAGTTTAGATGCTTGATCCATAGGACCCGCATGCGTCTTTATTTTGCCTTCTATGGAATGACCACAACATAAATTGCTTGTCTTGTTTGACTTCCTTGTTCACTGAAGTTGAGCAGATTGTGGCCGTTTTCAACGCTTCCTCCAGACAAAAAGCATGGGACCATTTCTCCAAAGCCCAGCGCAAGAATATTGACATTTGGCGGAAGCACTGTGAGGTGGGTGTCTTTGTTACCATTATATCCATCGCTTTCATCATTCACTAAGTGAACATTTCTGGGGTGAATGAGAGTGTTTGGTTCATAGGAAATGAAGGTGGGTTTAAGGTATTTAATGCTCCGCACATTATCTTGACCTAAGATGTATTTTTTTCTGTTGGATGAAGACCCAGTAACTTAAACTTCTGTGGAGCAACAGGTTTGTGAGACCACCATAAAGCCTTCTACTGTATGTTTGAGATCGGATGCTTATGCAAAAGTCAATAATGTTATGGTAACCTTCTGTATGATAACAATACAAACATATGCAGATTCTTAAAAGTGCAATCTCGCCTGTTATTACTTTTTTTTATCAAAATCGATGACTCAATATTTTTGTTAGAATGTAAAGAAATATGAAGCGACCAAGACGGTTTACTTTAAATATTACAATCATAACAACACAATTTGTCTATTGCCTATGCTAACACTATTGAGGGCATCACAGTATTCTAGCCTCACCCTGTATCGTGATGTACTAAAGCATCTTCCAAAGAAGATCAGCATCCAAAAATTAATTATTCAGGCAATTTCTTTAAATTGGTGTTTTTTGTTTTATACTTTTATTGTACCTCACCCCACACCCCAATGGTGAGTCTGCAGCTTTTTTAATGCATGTTTGTTATGGTTATTACATATACTTTTCTCTCTGGTGTTTCATCTGCATATGTCTGTGAATGCATGTGGTTTAATTAGCCGTCACGTTAACAAATTTGAGTGTATTCCGTTATACGCTTTACTTTTTACGGTCACCCAGTTTCCATTTCTTGTTCAGCAACTGCTTTAACTTTGAACCCGAATTTTAACAAGTAAGTACGTCTTTTGATTTTGTTGAACTGTTTTTACATTTTACCTCTGTTGTTTTTCTTTTATTCTTTTTTTGAACACATACAATTCAGTTGTCTATCTCTTCTTGATTGATTTATTATCTCCAGTATGTGCCTTCACTTGATCAATTGGATTCCTCGACAGCTCTTTATGAATTCTTCTGGCACTATATTATACAGAATAGGCACGGTGCAGGTGTTACTGTTCACATGGTTAAGATTTAGGGGAAAGGTTCTGCAGATTTTCCATTGAAAGCTGAAAAACAATCATTGGTTTAAAATTTTCATTTGCCGATTTTTAGCTGCAGATCTGCCGGTAATTTGCAGTGTAATCTGTAACTCTTGTATGTGATTGCAGAGTTCATGTTTGAGCATGCATTTGTGGTGGATACCACCTCAATCTTTCAATCCACAATACAAGTTGAAGATGGTGCGGATTTAAAAATCTGCCTTCATCAGAAGGTCAATTTCTGCCCAGAAAAATTCTGCAGCAAGTACGAGAGATGGACTATGTAAAACTTGTACCTGCCTTGTACTGTATCCACTTTGAAATATCCCACCGCAGACTTCTTGGAATGAAGAAAAGTCCACAGCATTTTCATCACTTATGAATTCGTCGTAATTGGACTTTAGTGACGTTTTCTGATGGCACCTAAAGAGGAGCAGCAACGTGTGGAAAAGATGCCAGAAAACAGGAGCCCCTTCATTCCTATGATTTGTGGAGGATATCGCAGAGAGGCCTATATTGATCCTAGCTTCATTCATTTGACCAAGATAATCTGAAAGTGTGGAGAATATTTGTCGTTTGTGGATTTAGCCATGCTAACCAGAATGAAGACATTTGGTGGAAATTTATCAATCTCTATGGAACATCAAGCTTTGTTTCATGACTTGCAGCATATTTATTATGTGCTTTTAACACTTTTTGACCTTTGTCTAATATAGGGCCTTAAGGGAAAGAGTGAGTAGCCTTTCATTTGATAGCATTAGTCAACATTTTGCCCAACTAATAGATTGGGTAAGTTTAAGCTAAGTAGTCTTAACCCATCTGTTGCATATGAGCATAATTATGTTCTTTAAGTCTACGAGTATGGAGAGAGCTCAGATTCTAATCCCTCTCCACAGGCAGTTTGTTTTTTAACTGGCACCCATCACAGCAGTGGCCAGAGCAATTACATCATTGACAGTGCATATGCACACCAGATCCTATTATCCCTCATAAAGCCCCCCCCTGCAGCGCACCAATGGCTTACCATGGCAGCATGGAGCCTACCAAAGGTCTCCGTGTCTGCTATCGTGGTACTCCTGTGAAGTGCAGCTACTTTAATGTTATAATATAGCAGTGTATAGTTCATGACCACTAAGGTAATGAAAAAGTTAAGTAAAAAATGTGTTAAAAATCTAAAACAAAGAATCACATCACCCACTCTTTTTTTTATTTTTCCCCTCTGTTAAAATTAAACTTATTTGGAGCCGCCATGTCTGTAAATGTCCATTTATCAAAATATAAGGTAATGAAAGGTAATGAGCTCGTATGATAAACACAGTAAAGAGAAGAAAAAAATAACCTCTAGAACCCCATTTTCAGTCCCTATATTTCTCTAAATAATACAATAAAAAGCAATCAAAATGTTATAATTACCTCAAAAAGGCAAGAAAACATCAGTTTACAATGCAAAAAAAACCAGCTATATATATTTATATTATATGCAAACTTCAGAATCTTTATCTATCTGTTAAATGGAAAAGATATTATGCAACCCTATCACCTTAGTCATATTGACCTGGAAAATCATGTTTTCAAATAATTTTTACAGTACGTTGAATGCTAAGAGCAAAACCCAAAAATAGACATGGCGGAATTCATTTTTTTTCTCACCATTTCATTCCACTTATACTTTTTTTTTCTGCTGATCAGTACATTATATACTAGATAGAATGGCATCACTCAAAATGATGACTTGTGCCGCAAACAAAACATAACCTTGATTTCTCAGTGTCAACAGAAAACTAAAAGTTATGTCACTTAAGGCAAGAAAAAAAAGAAATGATGAAGGGATTAAAATGCTCCAGATTTATCATATTGGGTCATGCCCTTACATTTGCACCATCTAAAAGTTCGACAATATTGGTAAACATGCCCCATCGTGTTCATGGCTATACAAAGCACTATAAAATGGTGGAAAATGGTTAACCTTTAACCATTTAGAGGGGTTGTGTGATTTAACATAATTATGCAGTCACTCTAACTGCAGATTTATCAATCTTCTGAGCTCCATCACTGTGCACTGCGGGGATTAGCCGGTTTCTAAGCCAGGCACAGATGGCAATTGCATGTTTCCAGCCACAACCCGACTAGTGGGTGCAGCCTCACTCAATACATGTGTGTGGAGCAAGGCTACGTCCACTAGTCAGACACACCCACACCATACACTTGTTGCAATTGATGAGCAATTGTAATTCTCACTCTTCACTGATAGTACAGTATTTGCGATATTCGTTACTCGGCGAGAAACACTAGTGCTCGTGACTGATGTGTCGAATGTGAATGATCTGACACATTGCTGCCTCACTTCAGTACACCAAGGGAGTCATCACCCCAGTGTGGGCAGATTGACTGGAAGGCTCTCACTGGGGTGCACAGCAAGGTGTTGAATGCGTTAAAAAATAATAAAAGCCCGCCCTCCAACTCTGTCCTTGAAATGCTTTTTTATGGCCAGATGTGTGTGGGTGGTGCCTATCATTAATTGACTAACACTGGTCTAGCTATTTGGACAAGTATGCAAGTATTACAAAGTACTTGTTAAGACTATAGCGATTTTGAATATTTCGATATTTACTCATCACTACTTGTTGCTCACTAGTCATGTTCTGGCTGGGAATATGCATATCGCATAATCCGTTCTGGGCTTAGAACTCACAGCGCAGATTGTGGGCGCTGGGAGGATTGATAAATCTGCAGTCACACATAGTGAGTGTAGAATTATCATTTTAGACCAGACAACCCCTTTAATCATAAGATTTATTGACTTTTTTTTTTTTGGGTGAAGAACACTATAAAATGTCTTTCACGTATATCACATTGTGATGCCCTAAGATGAATTTCTGAATGATCAATTATACATTCAATGCTTAAGGACATCAACATGGGATAGTAATTCAAATAACAAAATCTAAATTGCCCAAAGCCATGACTGTTTTTGGTGCACTCACTTCTCATTGAAGTGGTGGAAACTGACTTTTTTTTTCAATGACCGCATTGTCGAACTGAGATAAAGAAAAGATGTGTATGAAATCACAATGATATTTTTATCTTTTGGATTCTGGCTTTGCATACAACCTTCTATTCAGTTATCAATTATTAAACCTCAATTTTCTTTTGAAGAGAATTCAGCAAATAAGACGAGCTGATATTTCAGGAAAATTCCATTTGCTACATTTATTTTAGGAAGACTAGGGCTTCAGGCCACTGTGCCTCAAGATGCCATTTAATAGGCCTTTGAACATTCATTAGAGCCTTCTCTTGCAGTGTTCACTGAATAACAGGAATACGTCCCGCGGGAGCACCTTCTGCATTTTTCATGGGAATTGCTGTGACATTTGTCACATAATGAAAGCTATATGTGGAGCGTATTGTGTATTCTCCTCACGTGACTTAAAAGATGCCAAACTGCAAGTCTCTCCGGGGAATGAACCCTTTGTCAGTAGAAAAATTAGATGTCAACAAGGTGAAAAGCTGCATGCTGCATTCCTACATTAAACCTGGCAGCATTATTAAGAGCAAATGAGATGGTATCAGCTTTCTGTTTCTCGGCTTCTTCTAAGGAGAAGCCACTGCATTATGTCTGCCTGTTGCTTTACTTTATGGACAGCATTCCTCACAGTCCACTTCATGTGTCTTCTTACATCTTTTTAAAGCTGTGATACTTCTCGGAGAGGCTGAGCCAATTCATTAAAGGTATATCACTGTATCAGGAGACTACTTTGACAACATCTTGTGTTCTTAATTGTCACTTTGAAAGGATAGCGGCTTTTTTAAGCGGTATTGATAGTTTTCGTTTGAGTTGCAAGGTTTTTCATTCTTCTTAGAAAACTAATGGTCACACATTATTCTTAGACCATCATATCAAGCATTAAATTTGGACTTTTTACCCCAGCTGAAAGGTGAATTGTTTTTCTTGATACTGTGGAACACTCTTCTATAGTGTTCATTATTATAACTTTTCCCCATTCATGTAAAGGAAGATCTCCAATATAAGACAGACGAGAACAATTTTTGCACTATTTTTGGCTAAATAAAATTAAACTTTTTTCTAATCATCCACAACTTCGTCATTGGATCTGTTGGCCCTTGTCCTGTCTTCATGAGGTTGTGCTGTCTTCATGAGGTTGTGCTGTCTTCATGAGGTTGTGCTGTCTTCATGAGGTTGTGCTGTCTTCATGAGGTTGAGATGGATTGAGGGCAAGCCAAACACAGTTTTTTATCCTGTAGCTCAACAGTATATTCTAATTTGAAAAATTCTATGTAGATTTTCCCATACAGGTTGTACTGGGGGATTTAGGAGTTTGCTTTTGGTTAGCAGGTTGACATTCAGTTGTATCTACAGCGATTGAACACGTCCATTGTATTTAGGCTTGTTTATTTTGGTAATTTTAGTTTTATGTGGCATTGATTTTAAATACTAGTACACATGAGGTAACAGTTAGCTCTATGCTCATTTGGCCAATATCTAACCTTCCTGACTCCTCTGTATACATGAATGATTCGCCGAGCCAGAGAAGAAAGGTCTAGAGCTTTTTTCCCAGCATTATTGGTAAGTGGGGTGTGGGAGGCATCATTATGCTGTCTTACATATGAAATCTGTTGGTTCAGCCAACTTTATTCTAATTTTATGGGGCCTTTATAGTGGGTTAGTTGCTGTTATATCCTCCAACAGGGACCAAAACATTTAGCAACAGTTATTAGTATGGGAGAGAAGCTTTGGTAAAGTGCCTTCTTTAAAATTAGAACTTTTTCAGTTTTGCGTTTGGTTATAGAGTCCGAAAATGCAATGTCTTTATGTTCTCTTTTTTTCATAATATTTGTTGTTCTATTAACCAGCTCTTTTACAGCCCTTAAGTGGTGGTACTAGTTTTGCAGTGCTCATAGATGAAAATAACGAGAAACCGGTGAAACAAAACAATAATAAACGTCCAGGAAAACCTATCTCACTACTTATGTGATGATGAATCAGAGATAAAAACATGATTTCTATGACACATTTGTGCAAGTTTGATTTTATTATTTGTGCCTGTATTTATCTTCTTTACAGGAATTGCGAAATGCACAAAGTGAGCAACTAATGGGGATTCGTCGAGAAGAGGAAATGGAAATGTCTGATGATGACAGCTGCGATGTTCCCAGCAAAAAAGCCAGAGTAGAAGATTCAGGTGAGAAGAAGTATAAGTTACATAAAAACTCACATTTTAATACAGTTATTAAAGCATGCTTCAAGCCTAAAGTTATTTGCATCAAAATCCACATGTAGGTGTAATGTTTCCCTCCACAGATCAGCATTCTCTTCCATTTCTGCAATAGTATGCCATGTTTGTTGTATCTCTGTCCTCTTTACCTATATGCTTGCGAGATTACATAAAATAGATTACCTAACCTTCCTCCTCATGTTCTCCTCTGTCCATATGACTGCCCATTATCACATCTCCCAATTGTTATTGAGTACATTGAGGCACAAGGATATTAGAATTGTTTATTGATATAATTGAGGAAAAAGGTCTATACAGGGCAGTAGCTGGATATTTCCTCTTACAAAGTCTGGATAAAGGAGTAAGTTTCGCTCAATGGCTTTAACAGAATCACTTAAAACTGGTGTTCCCATCTTATAGATTTCTGGCAAATCCAAAGTAAATGCTATTAATTTGTAGTAAATCTGAGTCCACCCAATGTGACCGGAATCTGCCTTGGGCATGCGGCTCTGTTGGTCACTGCTTTATGTAGAGAGATGGTCAGAGTTCCCATTCATTTGTATGGGAATTCTGATCACTTCTGTTTTCCTGTAAAGGACTCTTCCCATCTCATACATTTTTGGCATATCCACACTATATGTCATAAGTGTAGGGTAGACAAGGGCCCCACTGCACTGATGTGACTCGCATTTGTGTTGAAAATAAGACCCCATGATGCACATTCATGGCTCTCTCTATTTGTTTGTATAGGACTTCCAGCCACCTCTCCAATTACAACAACACACAACTGTGCCCCCATTCTTGATAGAAGTATGTCCAGACAGTGGGACCAATATCTCTCATACATTTATGGCATGTCCTATTGATGTGCCATAACTGTAGGAGATGGGGAATACCTATTTAAATAGGAAAATAGTATTAGCGTACAGATATGGGGTTAATCTACAGGTTATAATAGCGTTCTGAACCTGCCTGGTGCCTGCACATTAAACCCTACTGCCGGAAGGGAATGAACTTTAATCCTCCTGGTAGTGTTCCGGTTACAGTCATGAAGGCGGTGCCAGCGCGGGTTCAGTCACTGCTCTGTGTATGGAGAGTGGCAGCTGTAACCGCCCTCCACACTGAGTGAGCCCTTCTTCTAATGCAGATTGACTCTGTCAGACAGTATGGGGGGGATGTAATTGCAGCCACCGCTCTCCATACACAGATTGCCACCCCCATGACTGAAACCTGATTGCTGGCACTGTGCAGGTTTAGAATGCTATTAAGCTGCTGATTAACCCTATATATGCAGGTTAATTGCATTCTTCCAGTGACATGTTCACGTTAATATCACAGTTGAAGGATAAGGATATTTACCGGTACTGTTTTATTGAGCTGGCTGTTTGGTAGCAAAAATAACAGTCTAGTTATCCTGGATCCAATCTAATGATTTACACCATCATATTTTATACCAATAAAAGGCATCTAATTTCAGGAAAGTGATATCTACTTTGTATATGAAGTTGTAGAGGGTAAAGCTGTTTAATTTCCCTCTTTTAATCTATTTGTCCTTTTGGCTGCCAGATCAAAATTCATAACTTAAATAAAGGAGATGATTAGAGCGGTGTCATTGAGTATCTTCCCAGGCCCTGATACATTGCGTGCCCTTGTGAGGCCTTTGTATTTGATTATTTTATGAACTTACTGTGGTAATAATATAGCTTTGCAATACCTCACCAGCGCTTTACAGTTTCACAATGGCTTTAGATGAACTGTATGCAGTCATCTAATTACTTTTCAAAGTCATGGTGCAGATAATGTGTGATAAGGCAGCATATATATATAATACACTGAGCTCATTTCACATATTACTAAAATGACTCTTGCAATGAGGCAATTGAGAAGAATAGCAGTGAATGTCTGCTCATTCCCATTACATTGAGGTTGGGAGGTAGCCGGATCCAGTGTTGTAATTCTGCAGCGCCAATGCTATTATATAGATTACATTTTGTTATGTTTTCAGACTGATAAGGTTTTATGTAGGATCATTACATAGGAGGATTGATGTAATCCCTTTTTCTTAACAGGCTTTTAGAACACAGAAGCATTTTTTAATGCAATAAGAGACAAAGTTGCTATGGAAAATGGTATCGCAACGTAACATCTTCTCAGAGCCAGGCAGCCACTTGTGACTGCAATCTAAATTTACATTTATTTTACTGTCATTTTATCGACTCTCTTAGTATTTCATTTTGACATGCTGTTAAAATATACTTTTTGGCTGTCCCAGAGTAAAATTATCAATGCAGTGTTATGGAGAAAATAGCATTGTATTGGAACAATGGTGCACATTGGAAATACGCAGACAAACCAGATAACCATACATGGCTAGGACAATTGTCAGGATATGTCCGACGCCGTCTAACTGCGGTGGGACCATAAGGTCCTTGGGGGCTGTTAGATTTTTTTTTTATTATTGTGGTTGCCATAAAATGAAGTTCATCATAGAAATAATGTTTATGAACGTTTTATATGTAAACAGCACAGTCTCATTATGTGAAGCGCTTTATTGCTGTAATATGTACATTAGGGGAATATAAAATAAAACAAAACACATTCGGATGCTCAGTTACGTCAGGGTTTAGTTGCTTTATGATGACGGGGATATAACATCAGCAGCTTTAGAAACTTTGCATCCCCCATTACTCGCCAGTCTTTGGGAACCTTCCCAATTCCAATGTAAATTCTGGTTTGGTAATCTGTTTTGCACTGAAGTTATGATTCTAATTTGAGTTGTACTGTTGGCCACTCATTACTATTATTATTATTGTTATAAAGTCAAAGGACTAAAATAAATGTTCAACCTTGGTGGAAAATATGAGAAAATAACTGTTTAACCCCTTAAATGCTTCTGTGAAAAAGGAGCTCTGCATCTAAGGGGTTACATCACCATTTGTGCCTTTTTCAAAACTATCACAGGAGGCCATTGATTTATCTGCCATCTTTGTACAGCTATTATACCTGATATGACTATATGCCAGTCATCGTTTTGCTAGCAGTCATCATAATATACTGCTGTACAGATCTTTGCAGCAGAATCTCCTTCAAAATTCACAAACTATTTGTGAATAAATCATAGGGCTGTGTTCACACAGGGTGTTTTTCCTGCGGTTTTGCTGTGTTTTTACCACGGTTTTATGAAAATCCATGGTAATCTAAACCTGTGTTTTTCATTCTCTGCAAAACCTATAATTCAGGAAACGTTGTGCACACATTGGTTTTATTGAAACCTGCATGGTTTTTTAAAGAATAAGCATGACAACTCCATGCTGCATTTTTGCCCCAGTTTTGTAATGTAACGACCTACATATCAACGAGGAAGTGCAAAATGCAGCAAAAACACACAAAAAATGCAGCAAAAAAAACTCATACCGTATATACTCGTGTATAAGCCGACCCGTGTATAAGCCGACCCCCCTACTTTTGCCCCCAAAACCTCGGAAAACCTATTGACTCGTGTATAAGCCGAGGGTGTACTCCAGCACAGGTATACAGCCCCCAGCAGTGTGCTATACAGGCCCCCCCAGTGGTATACAGGTCCCAGCAGTATGGTATACAGCAGCCCCAGTGGTATATACAGCATCCCCCAGTATATACAGCAGCATCCCCCTATATACAGCATCCCCCTATATACAGCATCCCCCTATATACAGCAGCCCCCATATACAGCATCCCCAGTATATACAGCATCCCCCATATACAGCATCCCCCATATACAGCATCCCCAGTATATACAGCATCCCCCTATATACAGCATCTCCAGTATATACAGCACCCCCAGTATATACAGCATCCCCCTATATACAGCATCCCCAGTATATACAGCATCCCCAGTATATACAGCATCCCCCTATATACAGCATCCCCCATATACAGCAGCCCCTATATACAGCATCCCCCTATATACAGCAGCCCCAGTATATACAGCATCCCCCTATATACAGCATCCCCCATATACAGCAGCCCCCATATACAGCATCCCCCTATATATAGCAGCCCCAGTATATACAGCATCCCCAGTATATACAGCATCCCCCTATATACAGCAGCCCCCATATATAGCATCCCCAGTATATACAGCATCCCCCTATATACAGCATCTCCAGTATATACAGCACCTGCAGTATATACAGCCTGTAACTTCCAGTGTCCCCACTCTGCCATTCTGTGGGGACACCGGGTTGCACTTACCCCGGTGACGCCAGGAGGACCAAGGGGACCGCAGCGAGGACTCTGGAGCGGCGTGGCCGGTGCTCTGCTGGATTCTCCCGCCTGGCACCATGCAGCACACCCCGCCGCTGCAGTAATCAGCTGGGAGCTGTCGGGGAGCGGAGGACGGGAGGCAGAGACGGTCCACCTGCATAGAGCTCCGGTGCATAGAGCTCTGTGGCTGACAGGTGAGGACCGTTGGGAGAGGTCCGGTTCTGGCTGCCTCTTCCTCCTTTGTGTGCAATAGCCTGGCGCCGTCTTCCCCACATAGCCCCGCCCACGAAGCCTCAGGAGCGGGACGAGTGCCATTAGCCACAGCTTGTTACCGTATTGACCTGTGTATAAGCCGAGGGGGAGACTTTTCAGCCCATTTTTTGGGCTGAAAAACTCGGCTTATACACGAGTATATACGATATTTTGTACTAGCAAGAACAATTTGATTAATATCAAAATATCAAGTTTAGTTTCACTTTTGCTGCCGCAAAAACGCCCTGTATGAACATAGCCTAAGGCTGGAAACACACCATCCTACTTACATGTGAGTCTCGGATCAGTGACCCTGAACGGCCTCTCCCTCTCTGGATGGAAGTGTGATGCTTCACAAAAACACAAGCAGCTGACACTCCCATCCAGAGAGGGAGAGGCCATTCAGGGTCACTGATCCTAGTCTCATCCGAGAGACTCACATGTAAGTAGGATAGTGTGTTTCCAGCCTAAGGGGTAAATTGAGTGTTTAGTTTAAAATGGCAAATAAATATTGAAGGGAATGCTCATACATAGTAAATGATTTACATGTGATATTTCCGTTCGTTTTCACCAAATGTGTTGTAAAAGGTGAAATCCACAATATAAATTGACATGCTGACCATGTAAAATTTGCCTCGCATGTCCTTTTCTTGGCTGAATTTTTCCTCAACATGAATATTTACGTTGACTCCACTTAAAGAGAAGGGTTTACTTTTTGCTTATTTTGAGGATGTGTATTTAAAACTAGTTATCTTTTTTTCCCCATCTTCATTTGAGGTTCTGTGACATTTGGGGTAAGACGTGTATTTAAAGGGAAAATGTGATCAGAAAAAATACCTTGTTTTAAGGGATTATTGTAAGGGTGCCATTTTCTTGAAGGATTTAACCACAGTGTGAACATAGCACTTAACACACACATCGGCAATGGGGATAATGGCGCAAAATTGAAATAAAGGGGAGGCAAGCAGTTAGGAGAGGAATAGATAACGACGACCAGACCCATAAAGTCCCGACAAGGCAATTTCAAGAAAGACCACAGAGTTAACACCAAAAATGTGGTTTACAGAGAAGTTTTTGCGCAATAAATACATTTTGTTATTAGGTAATGTTTCATTAAAATTAAAAATGTGACAATAAAAATGCTCCACACCCGGGCGTAGAATGGGTTCAATAGCTAGTCTATAATATAACTGAGAATGTCGTCTGTCTGAAGCCTTGATAACCCCCAGCTACTGATTGGCTGCAGCAGTCTCACTCTCTAAGCACTAGTTCCTCCATCTGGGCAAATCCCAACTGTCACTTGCCCTGCAGTCAGATGCTGGGCAACCTATCTTACCAATGTTCTATGTTATACCCTTATATCACTACCAGGACTGATACATCTATACTTATCACTACATCTAATTCATTATCCGTTATATCTTTATGAATACTGCTTTGTATTACATTGCTTTACGCTACACTAGGTATTACTAACATTACCTTGTGCAGTCCACTATCACTTCTTCCAGCCAGGACTTGTCTCTGCAGACAATAACACATAGTTATCTAGAGCATCGCTTGCAGAGCACATTCGCCAATTTTTCCCCAAATTCTACACTATGCCAGGAGAAGAAAAAACTATAGTATTGCCCTGCACAGTAATAGACCCTCTCCCCATTGAAAACAGTATCCTCAAAAATAGAATACATCACAGCAGTGATAATATCACTCAATTAGTCCCTGCAGTAATGTCCCCCCCAATCCTGGCACCTTCCTGTAATAATGTCCCACCTCCTGACCCCTTCCTATAATAATGTCCCACATCCTGTCTCCCATGTGTCTTTTATTCCTGCCCCATATGGTGACTCTGTCCTCTCCTCATGTATTTCCTTTTCCCATATATTTCCATCTTGTCCCCATGTGTCTCCTTCCTGCCCCCCTTTGTCTCCTCCCTCTCCCTTGTGTCTCCATCCTGCCCCCATGTGTTTCCTTCTTTTCCATATATTTTTATCCTGTCCTCATGTGTCTCCTCCTTCCCTCATATATTTCCATCTTGTCTCCATGTGTCACCCTCTTCCCCCATGCATTTTCTTCCTTCCCCATGTGTCTCCTTCTTCTCTCATGTGTCTCCATCTTGTCCCCATGTGTTTCCTTCTTCCACCATACATTTTTATCCAACCCCCATGTGTCTCTTCCTTCCCCCTTTTGTTTCCATCTTGCCCCATGTGTCTCCTTCCCCATGCATCTCCATCTTGTCACTAACTCTCACCCTTTTCCCCCATATATTTCCATCCTGCCCCATGTGTCCCTTATATATTTTTATCCTGTATCCATGTGCCTCCTTCCTCTATGTTTCCATCCTGTCTCAATGTGTCACCTTCTTCCCCCATATATTTTTATCCTGTCTTGATGTGTCATCTTCTTTCCCCATGTGTCTCCTCCTTCCTACATATTTCCATCCTGTCCCCATGTGTCCCCTTCCTCCTTGTGTCTTCATCCTATCCCTATGTGTCACCCTTTTCCTCCATACATTTTCTTCCTGTCCCCTTCTGTCTCCGTATTCCCCCATGTGTTTCCAACTTGGCCTCATTTGTCTATCCCCATATTCCATCCAGTAATGTAAAATAATAAATAAAAACTCCTATTCATCTGGCCACAGTCCAGCGGCGTCCTTTTCCTTTGGCTGCATCCACTTCCCATCTGCTGGCATGGCTGCCCTTCAGCAGCTCTTTTCAGAAGAACTTCAGGCTCTGTTCAGAAGAGCGGGCGGTCATCATGGAACGCAACGATGCATAACAGTGACCTAAGGCTGCCTTCACATTTGCGTATGGAGCGCAGCGTACCAAACGCTTGCGCACATGCGTTCCTATGTTTAACATGGGAACGCATGTGCCTGCATATGGCTGTGTTTGGCCGCATTTGCGTTCGGATGTGCATAATTTATGCGCCCTCCGACTGTGCTCCAAACGCAGCTTACAGCATTTTTTTGTGCGTTCGTGGCGCTTGTTCTATCCGCAAGCGGCCGCAAGCGCACAAAAAATGCATTGATCTCAATGGATCCGCAGTGTCCTTTGCATGACAGCGCAGGAGATCGCTGCGGATCTCATTGAGATCTCTCCCGGTGGCCGCCGCTGATGTCACAGGAGATCACCGACGGCCACCGGGAGATCAGCTTGAGCCTCTGATGATCTCCTCCTCCCCGCCGGTAATCTCCTAGCAGTGTCGGCGGGGAGAAACAGCTGATCTGACAGCTGTTTGAATCTTCCCGCGCCGACACCGAGAGAAGATTCAAACAGCTGTCAGATCAGCTGTTTAACCCCGCTGACAGGTCCCGGAGCTTACCGGCGGCCAGGAGGAGGAGATCTCCGCCGCTGATCTCCTCCTCCGGCCCGCCCCCGGACACCGCCGATTGGCTGCCCGGGCTCCTTAGTGCTGTGTCCGCAGGCGGACATTCTCCGCTGCGGACACAAAAAATGACCCTGCTTTTTACTGCGTTTGTGTCTGCATACCATCAGCATGCAGGCACAAACGCAAATGTGAAGCCAGCCTTATTTGCTGGCACCTGCGCGCTGACATCAGCTGCCAGCCTCCAATTGGCTGGTGAGTGTTAACTATTCCAGGAAACTATATTTGAGCTGAACGTGCGTTCAGCTGAATACAGAAGCTGCTGAATTCTGCCCCTGGGGCCTCGTGATCAGAGGCAAAAATGAGGGGCCCATTCTGGGCCTCCCTTGTTTCTGTTCACTGGGCCCCATTCACCTGTAAGGGCAGTGGCCCTGGTGCACCCTTAGCAGCTCTCCTACTCCTCACCGCACTACCAAGCAGTTCAGCAAGCATCGGGCAGAGTGTGAGTGTGTCCGCAGGCAATGTGTGTGTTTGTCAGGGACAGCGGGCAGGGGGTGTGTAGTTATTAGGAGCAGCAGGCAGTGTGTTCAGTTGTCAGGAGCAGAAGCAATGGGCAGTGTATGTAAATGTTGAGGGGCAGGGGTTGTCAGGGGCAGAAGCGACAGGCAGTGTGTGTAAATGTCGAGGGGCAGGGGTTGCCAGGGGCAGAAGCGACAGGTAGTATGTGTAAATGTCGAGGGGCAGGGGTTGCCAGGGGCAGACGCGACAGGCAGTATGTGTAAATGTCAAGGGGCAGGGGTTGTCAGGGGCAGAAGCGACAGGCAGTGTGTGTAAATGTCGAGGGGCAGGGGTTGCCAGGGGCAGAAGCGACAGGCAGTGTGTGTAAATGTCGAGGGGCAGGGGTTGCCAGGGGCAGAAGCGACAGGCAGTGTGTGTAAATGTCGAGGGGCAGGGGTTGCCAGGGGCAGAAGCGACAGGCAGTGTGTGTAAATGTCGAGGGGCAGGGGTTGTCAGGATGGGGGAAGCGGCACAGTATGTTGAAATACTAGTGTTTTACAAATAATTTTTTGCACAATACATCAATTTTGTTTTCATCTAATGCGTGAATAAAATTAGGAATGTCCTAATGAAAATAGTTGCCATTCGGGTGTAGAACAGGTTCAATAGTTAATATATACAGGTGCATCTCAATGAATTAGAATTTCATCAAAAAGTTATTTTTTTCATTAATTCAATACAAAAAATTAAACACATATATTGTAGAGTCATTACAAACTATTTCAAGTATTTATGTTAATGTTGATGATTATGGCTTACAGTCATTGAAAACCCAAAGGTTTATCTCAGAAAATTAAAGTAGTGAGGATAAAGGGTTAAAAACTGCACTGCCGTATTCCACGAGACATGAAAGGGTGAATATAATATTGATTCATTAGGCAATGCGCTTCAGGGCTCCCTGATAACCCCTGAAACATGGCAATATGATATTAATTTGTCCTGAGGAAGGGGCCAGGGAGCCCTGAAACACCATGATTAATAAGTCAGTATTATATTCACCCTTTGAAGTCTCTTGGGCTACGGCAGTGCAGTTTTTAACCCTTCATCCTCCCTACTGTGTATGCACCACGCTGGGGACTGCAGCATTTTCATTGGCTGTAAGCCATAACCATCAACATTAACAGAAATAAACACTTGAAGTAGATGACTCTATGTATTGAATTACTGAAATAAATTAACTTTTTGATGATATTCTAATTCATTGAGGTGCACCTGTATAAGTAGCTAATGAAATGAGTGTATGCAAAGATCGTTGTGAAGGGAGGGGGAAAAGGAAACCTTTTGCCATAGCTTGTTGTGATTGCTGGATCCTGAATGATTAGCAGCACATATAGGTGTTATACATCATTCTGTAAACTCTTCCAGAAAGAACAGGAGTATGAATTTAAAACAACCTCATTGGCCGGCGTGAAAACTCCACAATTAGTAATTTTTTTTTAACATATTATCTAATAAAGCGTGTTCTGAAGAAAATAAAAATCCTCCCCCCAAAAAAATACAATAATAATGGCTTATATCCTGGCTATATAAAACGGCAATATACACTTGCCAACCTAATAACAGTCGTGGTTTAGCCTGAGGCCACTGCAGTGATGTGAGAAAGTGCATAAAGGTATGAGAGAATTTGCTTTTTGCTGACTGTCCTGTGATTTGTATTGCTCTATTATATTTTGTACGCCTTCAGGTGCTTTCTGGTGCTAAATTATGTGCACAACCCTGTTAGAGATAAGATGGAATTGTTGTTTCCTAGATGGAAATGTTTTCTTGAGGAACACAATTACCCCAGGGATCTGCATCACTCTGACAGTCAATAATAGGCTGTAATGCTATTGTATGCGCTTGTATCATCTCTTTATTTTAATTCTTACAACGTCAATACAATTCCTGATATAGCTAGAATGAGGGATAAAAAACCCTATTAAACTCAGGGGAAACCTCTATACTACACTATCACAGGAGATGTTCAGCTCTGCACAGTTTTTTTATTTGATTTATGTAGGAGATGAAGCACAGATCTAGAATGTTATCGTTTTTTAGAACTATATACCGTACATTTTATTGATATAATTATATACGGCACTTCGGAATCTGGATGGAGGTGCTTGAGTAGGGTTCCAATCCTTAGTATACAATAATAGAAGTAGACTCAGCACTCAAGAATGTTCTTCTGAATTAGGTGAATGTTTAAAAGTGACAGTCCGAAATCCAACAGCATATATTTTATATTTCATTCAAAACGTTTTGGTCTACAATTGACCTTCATCGGATAGATTGCTGTGGTGTGAGAGCAGATGCTTGAATGAGTACACGCACAGTCTAGCACGGACACTGTTCCCGGAGTGCGACATCTGGGATAAATAAGAGGTATCAGGAGCATATATTCTGGTCATGAGATCACAACTGGAGGCGCCTCTATTTGTGAGCTTATCACCAGACTATGGTGGCATATACTAGACTAAGTGTACTCATTCAAGCATCTGCTCTCACCCCACAGCAATCTATGCGATGGAAGATTTATTGTAGACCAAAACATTATGAAGGAAATATAAAATGTATGGTGTTAGGCTTCTTGGAGCGTTTTTTTGCTGCGCGTGTGCTCCAAAAACGCAGCACCCACAGTTTTTTGAAAGTCTATATGATTTTACAAAAGCTATGCCCACATGTGCGTTTTTGTTATATGTCTACAAGTAAGTAAGTTGTCCATTTTTAGGCTGCGTTTTCCCCATAGACTCCCGTATGACTAGAAAAAAAAAAAAAAAAAAAAAAGCATCACAAACGGATGGGTATTCCCATATTGTGTTTGTGATGCTTTTTTAAGGCAATTTCTGCAGCATAAACACTGCAATACTCCCCCCCTCCCCAGCAATCCCGCTAGATATCTTCATTCCAGGCACTGAGAGAAGTGACAGGAGGACCTGCAGCACACCCCTATGTGACCGATCATGTGACTTAGCCTGTCACATGGCCAGCCTCTAATTGGGCGAAAGCCACAAGTCTTTGTGCTACCATGAAAGAAGATATCACTGGTCACCGTGGGCTCGCCAGAGAGTGAGAAATTGCCTTTGTGTGCATCAGTCTGTCTTTGTGTGTCACCTTATTTGTGCTGCGTTTGATTGTGCACAAACGCAATAAGTTTGTACTGCTTTGGCTGCATTTGTGTACATACAAACAGCACATGGATACACAGTGAGCACTTAGCCTTAAAGGGATCCTGACCTCGCAAAATGTGCCCCCAGCCTCATATCCGATTTTACCACATCAGTACACCCATTGCACATGCGCACTCCGCATCGCGAGGGGTGTACTGACGTGTAAAGCCGGATATGATGCGATTAGCGTCATATCGGCTTTAACGCCCCTTACATGATGAGCTTTGCCCCCGCTCTGTAGCACGCCCATATGGGCGTGAATAATTACAAAGCAGGCGGCGGGGAGGCCCAGAAAGGAACGCGTTTTGCGGCTTCTCATATAATGAGAAGCCGCAGATTATAAGGTATGATAACATATCTAAAGTTTACTATATCGCTTTACAAGCAGAAAGGGATGCCTAGAAATCTATTAATAAGGTGCAGGGACAGGTATATAGAGGCTGGGGGCACATTTTGAGAGGTCAGGTTCCCTTTAAAGATTCACTTAATTCAAAAGAACCTTCTTGAGTGCCGAGTCTACTTCTATTATTGTATTCAGATTTTATTGGCCTACATTTAATAATAGCAGATAGTGCATTAGTCTAATGTTTCTGCCATAACAAACTTGAATAAAGATTATTTTTTTCATTGCATATGGATCTTTAGGATATTCCAGCTCTCTGGATTTTCTAGTAAGGTGATATATGCTGTTGTAGGACCGCTAAGACTACTTGGATCTTGGGTCTCATATTGAGCCCACCCAAAATTAAAAAGTCAAAAGTCATGTCATATAGGAGTGATGCTGTATATCACAAGCCTTTTTTTGCTTTAATTCCTTATAGATTTGTTAAGCTGAAATATTCTAAAACAATATATATATTGAAAAGCTAGAAATTATGACTTATAGTAACAATTAGGCCTTGTACAAAGTGTCGTCTTTATACATTGACTAAATACTAATAATCTATCTTTTTGGTAATGAGACATATTTTGTTTTAATTTTTCTTGAAGAAAATTAAGGAAGTACAAGTAAAAAACTATTGAAATACATAAAAAATTGTGTTCCCTATTCTGGAGCAATTTTTTTTGTATATTCCAGTGCCTGCAAAGTATTCACACTCTGTGAACTTCTCCACACCCGCAAACTTAGGGTGCCTTCATATTTGCGTATGTGAACGCAGCGTATGCTGCGTTCCCATACGCTGTCAAACGCATGCGCATTGCGTTCCTATGTTTAACATAGGAACGCATAGTGCCTGCGTTTGCTGCGTTCGGGTGCGGATGCGGAAGATATCTGCTCCCTCCAGGGTCTCCCGTCCGCACCCGGGACGCAGCATGTTGCATTTTTTGTGTGCTCTCGGACCTTGGAAAATCAGCAAGCTTCCCCAAGCGCACAAAAAAAGCATTGGCGTCAATGGGTCCGCAGTGTTCTGCGCTTGACAGCGCAGGAGAACGCTGCGGACCCATTGAAATCTCTCCCGGTGGCCGCCGGTGATGTCACAGGAGATCGCGGACGGCCACCGGAAGATCAGCTGAGCCTCTCATGATCTCCTCTTCCCCGCTGCCGGTAAGCTCCTAGCGGTGTCGGCGGGGAGAAACAGCTGATTTGACAGCTGTTTGAATCTTCCCGCGCCGGCATCTCCTCTCGGTGTCGGCGCGGGAGATTCAAACAGCTGTCAGATCAGCTGTTTAACCCCCGCCGACATGTCCCGGAGCTTACCGGCGGCGGGGAGGAGGAGATCTCCGCCGCTGATCTCTGCCTCCGGCCCGCCCCCAGACACCGCCAATTGGCTGCTCGGGCTGCACAGTGATGTGTCGGCAGGCGGACATTCTCCGCTGCGGACACATCATTAGACCCTGCGTTTCACTGCGTTTGTGTCTGCATGCCATTATCATGCAGACACAAACTCAAATGTGAAGGTAGCCTTACATGTATTTTGTTAGGATTTTATGTATATACCAACACAAAGCAAATATTTGTGAAGTGTAAATGAAATGATACTGGGATTTTTAAATATTTAAAAAAACATAAATCTGAAAACTGTGACGTGCGTTGGTATTCAGCCCCCTAACATATTTTACATTCACTTTACATTTGTTTTGGTTAATGAGAATTCCTTATATAGAATTTAATTGTTCTGTGCAGATGATACATTTTTTTTGCTGATATGGATGGGAAAATTAAGGAAATCTAAGTCAAAGAACCACTAAAATACTTTTAAAAATGTGTTCCCTTTTCTGTAGCAATTTATTTTTATTATCACATATCTTTGAAAAAGTATTCATCCACCCACAAACGTAAAGGCATTTTATTGGGTTTTTATATGATATACCAACACACCGATATATATCTGAAAACTGATGTGCATTTGTGGTCGAATACACCTAAATCTGATCCTGAGTGACCAATTGCCTCCGGAAACAAAAACTAAGGACACACCAGACAAGTGACGGATTGTCTCCCTTATCCTCATGTAAAGCGCCATGGAACCTAATGGTGCTATATAAATAAATAATAATAATAATAATAATAATAAAAAAGTTGTTGAGAAGCGTAAAGCATGGTTACATTAATGAAGAAAAAAAACAAAAAAACACTCAGAGCTCTGTCCAATCCATCGTCCAAGAAATTAAAGTAGTATGGCACAACTTCAAACACACCAAGACTTGGGAGGAGGCTGTCCTCCTAAATTGACTTATGGAGCAACTAGAGCACTGATTAGAGAAGCAGCCAAAAGGCCCATGGTCACTGTGGAGTTGCTGCAAGGATACACAGCTTAGGCTGGAGAATCTTTCCCCAGGACTACAATTAGTCGAGTAC
This sequence comes from Allobates femoralis, assembly GCA_033576535.1. Taxonomy (NCBI): domain Eukaryota; kingdom Metazoa; phylum Chordata; class Amphibia; order Anura; family Aromobatidae; genus Allobates; species Allobates femoralis. The sequence goes on along the minus strand of JARQOC010000002.1, from coordinate 591,658,464 downwards.
TCCACAATTTTGTACTTTATGGAAAGGTGGCAAGAATAAAGCTATTTTTGAAACAAGCCATAAGAAGTCCTGCTTGCAGTTTACAAAAGCCATGTAGGTGGACAAATGGTATGTGGAAGAAGGTGCTCTAGTCAGATGAGACCTTAAAAGAAATTTTTGGGTTAAATGCAAAACGATCTGTTTTCTGCAAAACATATCACTGCACATAACCCTAAAAACACCATCCCCTACCATCAAACATGGTAGTGGGAGAATCATGCTGTGGGGGTGCTTTTCTCCAGCAGAGACAGGAAGGCTGGTCTGAGTTGATAGAAAGTTAAATACAAGACAGTCATGGAGGAAAACCTGTAAGAGGCTGCAAAAGACTTGACACTGAGGCATAAGTTCCCCTTTCACCAGGACAATGACCCTGATCATGCTGCCAGAGCTACAATGGATGATTTAGATAAAAGCATATTTATGGGTATGAAAGGCCCAATCAAAGTCCAGACCTAAATCTTATTGAGAATATGTGGCATGACTTGTGGATATTGATTTTTTTTCTGAATAGTGGGACTAGTAAATATTATTTAGATTGACAGTGGTATTTTTTATCAAATAATTAACTGCTTTGATTTTATTTATTATTTTCATTTATTTTCACATTATGTTCTTTCGATAAGATATAAAAATTTTTGGAAGCATTGGGGGCAGCATTTTTAATATTTAAAGGGAACCTGTCACCCCAAATCACCTTCCTAACATATTAATACCTGTCCCTGCAGCCTTACAATACTTTCTAACACATTCCTGTCTGACCTTTTTGACTAACATGGAAGTACAATAAAGTAGTTAGCAAACTTATGAAATTTAAGTCAGCAGGGCGTTCCTCCAGGAGTTTTTGACGGGTAAGCGGGTCCCCTGTGCCGTGCTACCCCTGCCTCGCTGCTCTATTACGCCCTAATGGGCGTCATTCCACCCTGCATAGCGCGGGCACGATTAGATTCTAGCGCCCGCAATGTCACCGCTGCGACGTGGTCATGTGACGCCGGAACGCGTCACTTCCGGTCGCACACAGGCTGACTTCAGCATGCAATCTCAGTATGCGCGAAGTTTGCCTGTGTGAGACCTTCGACCGGAAGTGACGTGATCCCGGCACCACATGACCGCGTCGCAGTGGGGACATTGCGGGCGCGAAAATTTAATCATGCCCGCGCTATGCACGGTGGAATGACACCCATTAGGGCGTAATAGAGCGGCACAGGGGGACCCGCCTACCAGTCAAAAACGCCTGGAGGAACGCCCTGCTGACTTAAATTTCATAAGTTTGCTAACTACTTTATTGTACTTCCATGTTAGTCAAAAAGGTCAGAGAGGCATGTGTTAGAAAGTATTGTAAGGCTGCAGGGACAGGTATTAATAGGTTAGGAAGGCGATTTGGGGTGACATGTTCCCTTTAAATACCATACATTTAATAGATTACAGTGTGTAAGCTTCCTATTACTGTATTGTATTATTGTTTACACAAGGGTTTTTCAGTGCTGTGTATACAGCGATGCAGGTGGCAACAAACCGTGTCTGCCTTCTCAGTAGCGTGTCTGACTTTGTTTGAAAGCCAGATCCCTCCTTCGCCAGCTGCACAATTACATGCAGCTGCTCTAGTTTTCAGTAATGTTTTAAAACGCAGTCCACCCAAATATGGGGGGTTCAGTATTAAACGGCCTCCCGGTGGAATAAAAAAAGTCTCTGCTACGTAAATGGCACATTTCCTCTCCATCACTTTGTGTGTCCCCTGTCGGTCCCCAGGGTGGTTCTTCCAGCAAGAGACATAATGTGACATCTGCAGCCAGTAAGATATACTAGAAAAATTCTGTGGAAAGATCATGTGCAATAGAGTCTTATCCGATAAGAACAGAGAGAATAATTGCCAATAGTGTGCTCTCCTTGGTAGGTTGTTCTCCAAACAACATGGAACATGCTTAAATGTGTACAGCAAGCATGAATCCAAGAGAGTAGAAAAAGTACTCGGTCTGTGCTGCTGTGGAAAACTGATGCCAGAAAGATGCAGGACATATCAAAGGGTGCAATGCAGTTTTCATTCAACACATTTCGAAGTTGCCTTACTTCTTCATCAGGAGAAAAGATAGGGATCATTTTTTTTCTTAAGATGCGAGGCATAGTTGAATTAAAACCGCATTGCAACCTTGATGTGTCCTGGATCTTCCTGGCATCAGCTCTCCACGGCAGAGCTGACCGAGCACTTTTTCCTCTCTCCTGGATCTGCTGCCAGTTGGCTTCCTAAAATTGCTGCAACTTTCATCTTAAGATTGAGTAATAAGAAAACATCTCTCTTCAAATTCAGAAATGAATGGTGTGGATAATCTTTGGCTTCTCAATTATTGGCCAGCCTACCTGTATTAACCATGATGCTCATTATTGAAGGCATTTCCATGCGGAAAACCAATGCTGTGGGTATTGTGAGGCATGCCGGCGCTATGCCACATGGCCGACATGACTCGCATGGCCTGCTGCAATTGGGTTGATTGCTTGATTTGGCAGTACACAGTGTTAAGTGGTAGTTAGCTCTGTAGTGGTACGGAAGGGGTTAACAGCAGCAAGATCTATGCATAAGTGTGTGCTGATTGAAACACTGTGTTTTAGGAGGGTGTGGCAGCCAGGATAAGAAGCTGCTTGGTGCTGTGTGGGAGAGACAGGAGATGGGAATCAGTACAGCCTGAACCTCTGAGATGTGAGGACGTCAGTCTGAGGCTTTCCGTCCCTTTGGGACGTGAGGGAAGCCTGTCCTTCTCCATGCGGGAGGCAACTGTCCCTCTGATGGTTATGTGTGAACCGGTGGCCAGAGATCGGGTTGTGATGGCTCCCGGAGTTGGGGAACCATGACGCACCCTGTAGGGTGCTCGACTCAGACGTGGGGCACACCCGTGGGCTGGAGACCTGCCTAGGTATGGAGGTTTGGTGGCGGCTGGCGACCTGTAAGCACGTAGCGAGGAGGCCTCGGGGACGCCTGGTGTACCCGGTAATTCAGTTGCTAAACCCAGTTTGGTGCACAGTAAGGTAGCAGTTCAAGGATGTTATGTGGACTAAGTTATGTGTTGATATGTGTATAGCCCTATGGGAGGCAAAGGTGTTGATGTGTGTGTAAAGCCCTACTTATATTTGTAGCGCCAGGCAGGCATAGCAGCCATAGTTGTGTGAATCATAAGGGCGTATGGAAAATTACCCTGTATGATGGAAAGTGGGTGAGTCATGATGGCATACGTAAACTTAACATACATGACGAGGTATGAGGTTGATTCTCCCTATAATATGTGGAGGATCCCCGTATGAGGTTGAGGATCCCTGTAGGAGGTAGATTCTCCCTGTAATAGGATTTGAATGAGCCCTGTCAGAAGGCCAGGCGGCTGTAACCGCCTTTGGGACCGACTGCTAAGTCGTATTGTGGTCCTTTTGATCCTATAGTATATAGTGTATATAATCTGTGAATGTCCTGTAAATGTACTGATGTGAATATTATATGTGAAATGTAAAGTGTATTGTGTGTTACCAGTGGTTTATGCAGCTCAATAAACTGCTGCATTATGTTATACATTAAAAACATGGTTGTCGGGTGTCGTTTTCCATTGCCAAGCTGCTTCCCCGGGGGCGCTACCTCACAGTATCCAACTGTGAAGTGGTACGCAACTATTCTTTATTTTCTTCATATCCTATTATAAAATCTATGCAAAAAAAGATATTTCTGTAGAAACAGTTCTCTAGTAGAAAAAATGAATAGCATCATATGTAAATATTAAAGAGTAACTTTTCATGTCTGATTCAAATCGCTAACACTGCATGAAGTGCATTGTGTGAAATCCGTGTTATCTCACAGAGAAAGCCAGCTAATCCTAATTATGTAGTTGCACTATAGCATTCCAATAAATTCCATGTGATAGGTCTGTGTTCATCTGTCACATTCTTCTGTTCTACATAAAATCCATTAATAATGGTACAGCAGTTATGTACAGTGCCCAGAAAAAAATGCTACACGATAACAACGTAGGCGGGTTAGGCTTGTTAAAATGATTATGTAAAAACCATAAATGAATGTCCCATTGTTTCTCCGGGCTTTTCAGACACCGAGGCTGCACAAATTTTTACCCACAAATTTTGAGTAATGTTTTATGCATAAATGTTTGCAAATCTATGTTCAGACTTGATCTAAAACATAGAAAAAAAATGTTCGTTAGGCCACTGAAAAAAATAAAAAGATGGGCCAAAAGGTTTTTGGAAAAATGGCAGCTCTTGTGTGATCAAGCTGAGGATTTCTCCTCTGATCCCCTCCTTTTATAACGTCCATCCATTACAGTATATTCATAAACTGCAGATTAGTTGTAGACATTTGTGATCATGTCGCTCATCTAGACTAGCTATAATCCATGTTCATGCTGCAAAAAATACCCATCTTTATTATGCTGGCACATATTTGCATTGCTAGAATTTCTTCAGCAAGTTGCATGTGAATTTACCCCAAAACTAGCTTATGGTACACTGCATTGTTTTTACTATTTGTATTTTCTAGAAAGTACAGTATTTTTTTTATTCAGACTTAAAAAGCATCCAAGAAAACAGGTGCGGACTGATGACCTAAGGCTCAAACTTGCTTGGTTACATGAGTCGCATATAGAAAAAATATATATAATTTGACAGGTCGCATTCTTTGCAGTACAAGATGACATTTCAAGGGATACCATCATTTTTTCTATACAAATTTCTGATACTTTTTGATATTTGTTTTCTTTTGATAATGGCATTAGTCATATAGGTACAATTTTATAGCTCGAGTCGTTACAGGTGCATTAGATTATTAAGATGTCATCAATGAAACGGAAGTACGCCAATAATCTGGACTGAGACTGAGCGTGAACTTTCTAAAATTCCATGACAATTTCAACAAATTTCATCCCAGCATAAACCTGACACTGGACCACTCAAACACAGAAATCAACTTTCTGGATACCACCTTAAAAATTCTAAATAGTTCATTTCAGACATCGGTATATCGGAAACCGATTGACCGTCCCACATACCTCAGATAGGACAGTTTCCACCCGAAACACATCAAAAAGTCCATTGTCTACAGCCAGGCCCTCAGATATAACCGTATTTGCTCCAACCTACTGGAAAGGGATGAACACTTAAACCAGCTAAAAAAGACATTTTTAAACCAGGGCTACCACCCCACCTCCATTGAGGATCAGATTATTAAAGCCACAAGGATCCCTAGAAGTCAAGCGCTCCAATACAGAGAAAAAAAGAGAACCATGTGTTCCTCTGGTGGTGACCTACAACCCACAGCTTGAGGTACTAAGGAAAACTGCCAGGAAACTTCATCACATCCTACACAAGGATGACCGACTAAAAATAATATTCAAAGACGCTCCCTTGCAGTGCTACAGGCAGCCTCCCAATTTAAGAAACATCATGGTCCAAAGTTTGATGCCCTCGGATGCATCAAAAAGAACTTATCCATGCAATGTGAAGAGCTGCAAAACCTGTGCTCACATAGAGACCAGAGACAGGATACAGATCCCCAACACACAGCAGGATTATAAGATTCCTGGGACTTTCACATGCTCCTCTTCCAATGTGGTATATTTAATTATGTGCACCATATGCCCAGTGGGGTCTTTTTATGTTGGCATTTTCCAGTAGCGGAGCATTTTTCTGGCCTGGGACATAACATTGATAATATGAAGGTTTTAATTTTGAGAGGTAATTTAAAATCCCAAAAACATCGAAGCTAATTAGAAGTTTGAATTGTATCAGAACGGACTGAACATCGTGATGGTTTTATGGCTCATTACCGCATCTAAACAATGTTGTTCAAAGACATGGAAATCTTAGACACCAAGTTTTCTTATCAATTAGTGTCCTAAAGACTTTATGACCACTAGGCCTTTCTGATTGAAGATCCTCTCCAAGGCTGCTTTGTTTATTTTGCCAAATGTCCAGTCCCTGTAATGTTTATTCAGTCAAATGTCCAATCATTTTAGTTGTGCATGCATATATTTTGAGTTTCATTCAATATCTTGTCATACCATGCCTGATGAAGAGACCTGAGTCATCTCGAAAGCTCGCCTTATAACATCATTTATTTTATTTTTGTTAGCCATTAAAAGGTATCACAACCACAAGATCTTTATCTTGTTTCTCACACTGAGAGCAATCAACATTTTCTCAACTGGCTAACATGGTACCAAACCTTTTTCTACTATTTGTAATTCATGCTTTTTGGTAGAAAAAAAATGGAAGTTTGAAGTTTACTCTTTCATCCATAAAGATATATTAGTCATCGTCCATTACCTGACTCTGGTACTGGTTTTCTTATAAATACTTAGGCCGGCTTCACACCACGGTTTTCAGCTGTCAGGTTGTGTCCGGTTTGAACCAGACACAACCTGATCCGGTTTTGCCCCCATGTGTCCGTATGGTGCTGGATTGGTCCTATTTGGCCTTCTGATTTTGTGGTTTTTATCCCTGATCCGATTTTGTCCAGTTTTACACCAGGCACAAAATTGGAGTCAGCATTATTTTTTCGGCTCCGGTGCAAAAATCAGACAAAATCTGATCCAGGGGATCCGATGCCCATAACATGGGAGTCTATGGGCATCGGATCGTTTCACGGATCTGATGAACATTACAGCGCAGTCTCTGTAATGCTGCTGCTCACATTCAGCACCGATGGACAGCAGCATTTCACAGACACAGCTGAACATTCAGCATTATGGAGAGCAGTAGAAACCGAAACCTGCAAAAAACAGGATCGTAGGGCATATTTGCCCACACTTGCTACTCATCCTGTGCTGTCAGTTTCTGTAAAAACACCGGACCGAACCTGACAGCTGACCATGCCAGCCTTAGATAATGCCCCTAATGATCCCTGTATAGCTTTTCTGCTCCCTTGTTACTAAATTTCCCATCATTCCTTGCACTGGGTTGCAATCCAGCAGTGAGTACACCCCCTGTAACTCTTAGGGCCACTTTACACACACCAACTTATCTGTCCAACTTCTGACCAACTTACTGGTTGCAGTGAAATCATGGACACATTGCTCCATTTAGTGGCTGTGTACAATGGAACAATGTGTCCATGATTTCACTGCAACCAGTAAGTTGTTCAGAAGTTGGACAGATAAGTTGGTGTGTGTAAAGTGGCCATTAGTGTGAACTCCTCTTTTTCCCCCAGCGTCACACACAGGCTCAGCACCATCTCATGTACAGGGAACAAAGCACTATAATGCCTGCTTGAAAATAAAGATTTTCCCTTCTCCTGACTGACAATAATGATTGTGATAGATAACTAGGGGGGAGAGTTCTGAATGTTTTCATATAATAAAGGGAATACAGTAGGGTGTATATACATTCCCCATGATATCCAGCACTGTGTATACATGGGAGAAGTGGCAGTATTCCAAGATACTGAGTGAGCTCTGCTGAATGTACCCACCCTCACATCACATTCCTCCCACCCATCAGTTTCCAGAGCCCAGGACTGAAGTAGAATATGATGTAACATCATAGATTTATGTGCTGAGAAGAGCAGCTCAGGTTACCAGAGGATTTTGAAGTTAGGACACATGATAGGGACCTGTAATGTAGTGGACAAGCCATTTATTATGCAGTGCTGTAGCGTTTCTGCTGTGATAGTTCTTAAGGGTATATACATGAACCGGAACAATAGATTTTCCCCTACATGAATTCATACTGTAGTTCCAAGAAAAGCAATTGGGTTAATATTGTTAAACTTGTAGCAAAGTAGTTTATGTAAAGAAGTGTCCGTATTGTAATCAAAGCTTATGTACGCACCATGGTCGATCTGTGTTCATTTTACAGTAATTATCTATATGACAATAGGTGCATCAGAGTGATGGCTATCGTTTAGAAACAGATTGCCTTTTACTGTAATTATCGTTCCTGCCTCTTACTTAGCTCAACTGGCGGCTGCCTGGATCTTGGCTCAACAACACTTTTATATGCAGCAATAAAGGAATGGAGAAACACTTACTGATGATATCCATGTAAGTGATTTCCTGTTGTAAATTGTCACCTTATCTCAGCACATAGGCTGTGAGCGCATATAATGTAGCTTTTTTTTTAAATATAGATTCTGCAGGAAGAAACACACAAAAATGGCTGTATGCAACTGAAACCATTCCTTCCTTAGCGGGCGATGTTTTCAAACATCCTGTTTTGCTGATAATACTGTTTTCCCCCCAGCACCATGCAAACTTTTATTTAAAAGGGTTCCCTACTACTTCTCCATATTCACCTGTCTGACAAACCACTGCAACACTTATCTGGATTTGTTACTACTGTATGTATGCCCCATTGAGACTGTCATATATTATACATATATATATATATATATATGAACACACAAATAAATACAATAAGTACCCCCACACATACATAATATATATACAGTATACAGGAAATAAGTATTTGATCCCTTGCTGATTTTGTAAGTTTGCCCACTGACAAAGACATGAACAGTCTATAATTTTAAGGGTAGGATAATTTTAACAGTGAGAGAATATCAAAAATAAAATCCAAAAAATTACATTGTCTAAATGATATAAATGTATTTGCATTTTGAAGAGAGAAAGAAGTATTCGATCGCTCTGGCAAACAAGACTTAATACTTGGTGGCAAAACCTTTGTTGTCAAGCACAAAAGTCAGATGTTTCTTGTAGTTGATAATGAGGTTTGCGCACATGTCAGGAGGAATTATGTTCCAGTCCTCTTTGCAAATCATCTCTAAATCATTAAGATTTTGAGGTTGTCCCTTGGCTTTAAGGTCTGGAGACTGGCTAGGCCACCCCATGACCTTAATGTGCTTTTTTTTGAGCCACTCCTTTGTTGCCTTGGCTGTATGATTTGGGTCATTGTACTGGAAGACCCAGCCATGACACATTTTTAATGTGTTTGTGGAGGGAAGGAGGTTGTCACTCATGATTTTACGGTACATGTACATGTCCATTCATTGTCCCATTGATGCAGTGAAGTAGTCATGTACCTTTAGCAGAGAAACGCCCCCAAAACATGTTCCTACCGCCATGCTAGACAGTAGGGACGTTGTTCTTTGGGTCATAGGAGGCATTTCTCTTCCTCCAAACAAAAAAAGGCAAAAATTAGCCAGCTCACCATTAGGCAGAATCTTCGCAGTCACATTTTCAAGCAGGAATCCAGACACAAAAAGATACATTCTTGTGTCTTGAAGAAGGCACATTCAGTGCTGAAACATGTAGTCTGGGGGGAGAGGGTTTTGTTACAATTTGCTTGGAGGCATTTTCGTTGTGTTTTTATACTGTGGCACTTTTTTCAAAAAAGCCGTGCATTTTCTCTGTGGATCAGCTGGAGACAAATTCCTTTCTGTTGGATATATATATATATATATATATATATATATATATATATATATATATATATATATATATATATATATATATATTTATATATATATATATACAGTTAGGGCCAGAAATATTTGGACAGTGACACAATTTTGGCGAGTTGGGCTCTGCATGCCACCACATTGGATTTGAAATGAAACCTCTACAACAGAATTCAAGTGCAGATTGTAACGTTTAATTTGAAGGGTTGGACACAAATATCTGATAGAAAATGTAGGAATTGTACACATTTCTTTACAAACACTCCACATTTTAGGAGGTCAAAAGTAATTGGACAAATAAACATAACCCAAACAAAATATTTTTATTTTCAATATTTTGTTGCGAATCCTTTGGAGGCAATCACTGCCTTAAGTCTGGAACCCATGGACATCACCAAATGCTGGGTTTCCTCCTTCTTAATGCTTTGCCAGGCCTTTACAGCCGCAGCCTTCAAGTCTTGCTTGTTTGTGGGTCTTTCCGTCTTAAGTCTGGATTTCAGCAAGTGAAATGCATGCTCAATTGGGTTAAGATCTGGTGATTGACTTGGCCATTGCAGAATGTTCCACTTTTTTGCACTCATGAACTCCTGGGTAGCTTTGGCTGTATGCTTGGGGTCATTGTCCATCTGTACTATGAAGCGCCGTCCAATCAACTTTGCAGCATTTGGCTGAATCTGGGCTGAAAGTATATCCTGGTACACTTCAGAATTCATCCGGCTACTCTTGTCTGCTGTTATGTCATCAATAAACACAAGTGACCCAGTGCCATTGAAAGCCATGCATGCCCATGCCATCACGTTGCCTCCACCATGTTTTACAGAGGATGTGGTGTGCCTTGGAGCATGTGCTGTTCCCTTTCTTTTCCAAACTTTTTTCTTCCCATCATTCTGGTACAGGTTGATCTTTGTCTCATCTGTCCATAGAATACTTTTCCAGAACTGAGCTGGCTTCTTGAGGTGTTTTTCAGCAAATTTAACTCTGGCCTGTTTGTATTTACTGTCATGGAGTCTTCTCTTTACTGTTGACTTAGAGACAGATACACCTACTTCACTGAGAGTGTTCTGGACTTCAGTTGATGTTGTGAACGGGTTCTTCTTCACCAAATAAAGTATGCGGCGATCAACCACCATTGTTGTCATCCGTGGACGCCCAGGCCTTTTAGAGTTCCCAAGCTCACCAGTCAATTCCTTTTTTCTCAGAATGTACCCAACTGTTGATTTTGCTACTCCAAGCATGTCTGCTATCTCTCTGATGGATTTTTTCTTTATTTTTCAGCCTCAGGATGTTCTGCTTCACCTCAATTGAGAGTTCCTTTGACCGCATGTTGTCTGGTCACAGCAACAGCTTCCAAATGCAAAACCACACACCTGGAATCCACCCCTGACCTTTTAACTACTTCATTGATTACAGGTTAATGAGGGAGACGCCTTCAGAGTTAATTGCAGCCCTTAGAGTCCATTGTCCAATTACTTTTGGTCCCTTGAAAAAGAAGAGGCTATGCATTACAGAGCTATGATTCCTAAACCCTTTCTATGATTTGGATGTGGAAACTCTCATATTGCAGCTGGGAGTGTGCACTTTCAGCCCATATTATATATATAATTGTATTTCTGAACATGTTTTTGTAAACAGCTAAAATAACAAAACTTGTGTCACTGTCCAAATATTTCTGGCCCTAACTGTATATATATATATATTACACAAAATGAAAAATGTGCATCGCTCCAACATAAATGAAAAGAGGGACACCACAGGGCTGAATAGAGTCCCTTATGTTCACTTATTTTGGAGCGCTGCCTGCTTTTCTTTTTGTATTCTAGTTGCGTTGGACATCGCATTTTGCAGGATGATAGCACCCATAAGTATTGTTTAAGTTTGTGCTGTTCTTTTTTTCCTTGTGTGTGTGTGTGTATATATATATATATAAGTTGTGTGTGGATGTGTGTGTATGTATGTATCATGCCCCGCCCACTCCACCTAGCCACAGCCCCTCCACATGGCCACACCCACTTCACAAGACATCTCCACAAACTCACAGCCACATCTCCACAATGCCATGCCCACTCCATAGCTTCGCCTATTCACATAGCCTCACCCCCGTTCATAGCGCTGTCTCCTTTATTGCCCCGCCCCGTTACTGTGATGTCACTATAGAATGTAGAATTTTAGCTTATAAAATTCTGTGTCATGTCACTGCCTGATCAATCTTGTGTAAGATAAAATGATGTGGAGGCGCAATGTGTATACCTTTCTTCCACAGTGGTGCTTATCACAGTGCTATTGCACTCACCTTTGCAGGTTGTGCCAATCCCTGCATTCCACCTGAGGAAGACAGTTTGGCATCATTGATTCCACCTGAGTAAGACGGTTTGGCACAGTTGAAACGCGTAGTGGACAGTGGAGGATGAATAAAGGTCTGTGACTTTTCATAATCTTGTGTTTTGTAATACTTAGCGCTCCATCAGACCACTGTTTTTTGTAATTGTGATCATTCTTGTGTGTCCTGCAGACAATAATGTTGTCATGGTTAACTCTACGTGGCCTGTTCAAGAGTTGGAACTGCCAAAAACCTGTTCATCTTTGCGGGGGTGCACAAAGCCTCCCTGCCAGCTCAGGGGGGTGCTGTCAGCGGTGGCTGAGGAGCGGGGAAGGGGTTGGATGTTGCTGCCAGCCGCGAGTGAGTCCAGTTGCCGGCCACCCGCATGTGAGGTGCGGTACCTGCTGACATCCAAGCTGTGTGTAGCAGTGGGCGCCGCCCCCTTCAGCTCTGCCGCCCTTCGTGCCTCCTTGCCACCTGATCCTGAGGGCACACATTGTCCAATGGACAGTGCGGCCCTGCATCTTTGCATCGGAAGGAAAAACCAAAAATGTCATTTATCAAAAGGCTCTTGAATAAGTTGCATATAAAACACTATACCCCACCGCCTCCACATAGCCACATCCACTTCACAAGCCCCACTACCTCCACATAGCCCCAGCCTTTCATAGCTCCACCACCTTTATGGCGCCGCCCCTTCACAATGTATGTATGTTTCCTAAAGGAGTTTGCACCATTGCATCTACAATCACAATTTTGCATACACACCCTATTTGACTCAGGGTTTGTAGGGGAGGTGCGTATTTGGGGGGGCAGGTTTGGTGGGTGCTGGTGCAGCGGGGGTGTTTTTTGGTGGGGCGGGTTTGGAGGGATGTGGGTTAAGGGGGTGGGGGTGCAGGTTTGGGGAGGCTGCGGAGGGCAGCTTTGGGGGATGGGGCAGGGGATGAGGGGTAGGTTTGGGGGGAGCGTGGGTGGATGGGGTGGGTTGGGGGGGAAGTGTGGGGGGGCAGGTTTGATGTCTATATTGGACATACATACACACACGCTGACATACTTTCAGCTTATAACTAAGAACAGTCAGTCAGTTACTATGCCTGGGCAACTCCGGGCTCTACAGCTAGTATTTATATAAAGCTGAGTGTATATATATGTGTGTGTATGTCTGCATGAAGCACCGCACACTCCAGTTAGCTACGCCCACTTCATAGCCCACCTACTCACAGTACCAGACAACATTCTATGGAGGGGGAGGAGCTATACGTAGAATCAGGAAACATTCTTAGCAGGGAGCGGAGCTACAGGCAGAATCAGACAACATTCTATGGAGGGGGAGGAGCTAGAGGCAGAACTAGACAACATTCTATGGAGGGGAGGCGCTAGAGGCAGAACTAGACAACATTCTATGGAGGGGAGGCGCTAGAGGCAGGAGCAGACAACATTCTATGGAGGAGGAGGATCTAGAGTCAGACGTTTATGTGCAAAATAATGATTCTATTCTATTATAACTAAGAACAGTCAGTTATTATGGCCAGGCAATGCCGGGCTCTACAGCCTTATAGCCCTCCATATAACTGAATGCAGCCTCATATCTTTCCATATCTAATATATAAAGCTGAGTGTATGTATATGTTGGAAGCCAACATGGACCGTTTCAATTTCTGAATCACTAGATAAAACCAAATCTCACCCAAGGCCTACATCAAAGACAGATCAAGAGTTATGAGGGGATGTGTATCTAAGGCAGGAAGGAGACAGTTGTGTATGTCTCGTGTGGTGTGATGCTCTAATCTATTATGGAGTAAAGAATGCACCTACAAATACAGATGGATATCTTGCCGGTGTCCTCAAGTAATCTACATCTGTATACAGTGCCTGTGGGTTTGGAGTATAAACCATTGCTCCTCAGACATCCTGTCTCTGGATTATGGATATGTATATTTGTACACAATACTTGTGGTGATTGGATTAGATGGACATGTTGGAGCAACTCCAAATGGAGTTGAACCTGTTCTACACCAGGGCTTTCTTCACAAGTGCAAAGATGCCATCTGCAGGAAGGTGATTACCAATACAATTATGTGCAGAAAGACCCTTTGGATCTAAAGGAGAGCCACCTTCAGGAGATCATTGACATCAGCAGCCATGTGCATGTTCCTGGATGACTCAAAATACTGTGACCTAATTGGATGGTACCATTATGTGGAGGTGTTACAGGGATGGGCAATCTATGGGCCATGTTTGATTGTGTGATTCATATAAAGGGGAGCCGAACACTAGACTAGTTAGTCAATCTTCCCACATCCCTATCTTACAACCCCCTCTCCTATTACCTTTCCCCTTACATTGTATCCCTGTCCCTTAGTTAGGTTTCCCTTATTTATGTCATTGTAAATACCTATTTGTAATAAATTCCTTTTCCAAAGATCCAGTAGCTCTTGTTAATTCTTATTAACTGGCACCCCAAAACTGCAGCGGATTCTACATTATGTATGCATGTGTGTGTCTGTATGTCACAATAGAATAAATCAAATGCAAATCAACAAGTAGAACTCAGGAGACTCAAATACTGTACACATACAGTGACATGACTCGGAACGTTATAGGCTATTAATCTATTGTGACATCACTGTTTTGTTCCATACGTAAGAACAGTTAGTTAGTAATGCCTGGGCAGCGCTGGAGTCTAGAGCTAGTATGTATATATGATAGATTTATATAGTATTACAAGCTTCCTGCTGCAGAACCTTTCTGTCTTGATTATACAAAGCACTCATTACATTGAGTTTCCTTGAGCAAACTGTAATGGAAATTTTCCTTAGACTTGATTAAAGTGTTTTCTTCTGCTTTAAATAGAAAAATTGTGTACCAGTCGTATAAGTGATAAAATTGCCCATACTCATCTAGTGTCCTGCTGCTCTACAGCTTCATTACTGATACAAAGGTCCCTACTGGATTTTATTTCAGCCAATCAATAGCCTAAGCAGGGATGCTAGAATGAAAAACATGACAGATGAGGCCAGTGATTTTCTGCAATGGTCAAGTGCATATCATTTACTACAGGGAATTAAAAAGTTGTGAGAAACAGCAGTGCTGGAGCCGTGAGCAATGGAACAGTTTGTTGTTTTTATTTTGTCATATTTCTCGCCATCAGCCATGTTTGTAAATTCTAGACAACCCCTTTTAATGTAGAATTTAAAAAAAGGCTAATGATTCAATGAATGAATCACTCAAGACCCAAACTGGCGTATTCTTGGCATAATTGGGAATACTCCACATTTGACTTTAATTTCACCACCTGTCCCCTACTGCCAAAGGGCACAAATATCCAGAATCATACTAGAGACCTTAGGACTGGACACAGTTTAGGTGATTCCCCCTATGGTGGCAAAATTTATTGACTGTTCAATACCACACCAAATAGCCAAGTTTTAGAAAGTATTGCCCTTTTTTAAGTACCGTATATACTCGTGTATAAGCCGACCCGTGTATAAGCCGACCCCCCTACTTTTGCCCCCAAAACCTGGGAAAACCTATTGACTCGTGTATAAGCCGAGGGTGGACCCCAGCACAGGTATACAGCCCCCAGCAGTGTGGAATACAGGCCCCCTCAGTGGTATACAGCAGCCTCCCCAGTGGTAGTATACAGCAGCCTCCCCAGTGGTAGTATACAGCAGCCTCCCCAGTGGTAGTATACAGCAGCCCCAGAGCTGTATACAGCAGCCCCAGAGCTGTATACAGCAGCCCCAGAGCTGTATACAGCAGCCCCAGAGCTGTATACAGCAGCCCCAGAGCTGTATACAGCAGCCCCAGAGCTGTATACAGCAGCCCCAGAGCTGTATACAGCAGCCCCAGAGCTGTATACAGCAGCCCCAGAGCTGTATACAGCAGCCCCAGAGCTGTATACAGCAGCCCCATAAGTATACAGCAGCCCCAGAGGGGTATACAGCAGCCCCAGAGGTATACAGCAGCCCCATAAGTATACAGCAGCCCCAGAGAGGTATACAGCAGCCCCAGAGGGGTATACAGCAGCCCCAGAGGGGTATACAGCAGCCCCAGCTGTATACAGCGGTACCCAGTGGTATACAGCCCCCCCCCCCCCCCCCCGTGGTATACAGGGCCCCCCTTGGTTGTGGCAACCTGTAAAAGAAGATAGCATTATACTTATCGTGTCGCCGCCGCCGCTCTGTCACCGTCACTGCGCTATTCCGGGTCTTCAAGCTTCCTTCTCCGGCGCACAGACAATGACGTCATTTCCTGTGCGTCGGTGAAGGAAGCATGAAGACCCGGAAGAGCGCGGTGACGGTGACAGAGCGGCGGCGACACGATAAGTATAATGATATCTTCTTGTACAGGTTGCCACAACCAAGGGGGGGGCCCTTTATACCACGGGGGGGGGGGGGGGGGGGCTGTATACCACTAAGTATGACCCATGTATAAGCCAAGGGGGGACTTTTCAACATATTTTTTGTGCTGAAAAACTCGGCTTATACACGAGTATATACGGTAGCTCTCATGAGATTAGGCTAGCACTCGCTGAGCAACACTCATCAATGAAAAAGTTTCCAGTCTTATAATGCTATTATTTTATGCCAAAAACTTCGGCCGCTCTATTATTTTATTTATTTTTTTTGGGCAATGCATTTGCTGGTGTTGCGTATTTGTATTGAACGTAGATAAGTCTTTAGCATCTTCATATGCGAGTAGGTATTTTAAACTGTTCTACTGGCATTTGTCCTACATCTGCCGTAGGCTTCAGACTGCATCTTTATCACTTGTTGAAAGTAGATCAATTTCCATTTTTGACCAGATGAACATGTACTTAAGGCTCTCAGGAACTAATACACCAAAAGAATTGTAATTGCTGCAAAAATATATAATAATTTTTAAGTTCGTTTTTACGTCTACTAGAACAGAATAGAAAAATTGTCAAAAAAAAAAAGTTTGGTTGATAAATTTTAGACTGCCCCAAACTAGCATAAGTAACAGTAAAATATATACATTTTCTAGTTGGTTGAAATTAAAAAAAAAAAATTGCCATTTAACCCCTTCATGACCTATGACACATGTGCTTCATAGGCCGTCTCCCACCCTTCGATGCAAGCTCATGCTGTGATCGCACCCCCCCCCATATCTCAGCTGATCTCATCAGCTGAAATGTGTATCTAACAGCGCCGATCAGATCCGCCTTCTGATCCGTACTGTTAACCCTTTGGACCGCACTGTCACTCACTGACAACGCAATCCGAAACACCCTGCAGAAATCGCGCTGTTCCCTGCTGTGAGCGCAAGTCTTGTAAGGCAATCACGAGACTTGCATGCATTACCTGGACAGCCCGGGGTCCTGTGATGACCCCAGAAGCTGTCCTGATTAACTTCATGCCTGCGATGTCCCAGTGACATCACCAGCAGTGAGTGATAATTTTCCCTGTCTTTAGATGAGCAGTAGTTCATCTAAAGACAGGACATGAGATTGCAGTTTTCAGCACTGAGGCCCCCTAGTAGGCCATGTAAAATAATGAAAAAAAAATAAAGTTCAAATCACCCCCCTTTCGCGCCATTGAAAATAAAGCTATTAAAAAAAAATGTAAAAAATACACATATTTGGTATTGCCGTGTTCAGAAATGCCCGATCTATCAACATATTAAATCAGTCAAATAGATCTTTAAACTGCGTGATGTAAAAAAGGCCAAATGCCAAAATTCCTTCTTTTTGGACTCAACAACATTACAATAAAATTCAACAAGGGGCGATCAAAACAGTGTATCTACCCAAAAATGGTGTCATTAGAAACCTCAGCTCAATATGCAAAAAATAAGCTGTCACACAGCTCCAGATCCCGAAAAATGAAAACACTACGGGTTGCAGAAAATGGCGCAAAAGCGCAATTATTTTTCTTTAAAAGCTTCTGAATTTTTTTCACCACTTAGGCTGCATTCACACATTGCGTATTTTGCCGCGTTTTTTTATGCGCGCTTTTCAAAATACGCAATGTGCCTTTTGTCTGCCAGCAAAGTGAATGGGAAATTCACTTTGCAGTGCAGACATTGCGTAAAAATACGCAGTGCATTTTCCGGGAGAAAACGCAGCTCCGTAAACAATTGATATGTCAATTGTTTACGCAGCTACTTCTGCGTATTCTCCCAGAGGGGAGGAAGAATCCTGCTTCCTCCTCCCCTCTGTGACAGCTGTGGCCGCCTATTAGATTTCACAGTGTATTAATATACACTGTGAAATCTAAATTAAACAAAAGCAAGTGAATGAAAAATAAAAAAGAATGAATACTTACCTTCCGACGCCTTCTCCCGCTGTGCGATCCCCAGTTCTAAGTCAGATCTCTTCTGACAAGACCTGTGGTGACGTCAGAGGGGCGTTCCCGGGCACTCGCGGTCATGTGATACATATCGCATGACCGCGAGCAGCCAATCAGCGATGGGACCGCCCCGGGAACGCCCCCCCTCTGACGTCATCACAGGTCCTGTCAGAAGAGATCTCACTTGGAATCGGAGATCGCACAGCGGGAGAAGGCGTCGGAGAGGTGAAGTATTGATTCTTTTTTATTTTTCATTAACTTGCTTTTGTTTAATTTAGATTTCACAGTGTATATTAATACACTGTGACGTCTAATGGGGCGGTCACACATGTCACAGAGGGGAGGAGGAAGCAGGATTCTTCCTCCCCTCTGCGACATCACTGCGCTTTCTGGGGGAAAGAAAGCGCAGTGTGTGAAAGCCCCTGCGTATTTTGCTGCGCTTTTTTGCGCGGGCCGAAAAACGCGGCAAAAAGCGCAGCAAAATACGCAAATGTGTGAACGTAGCCTTAGACAGCAGTAAAAGAATGGTATACATGTGTGGTATCTACAAACTTTTACCGATATGAGGCATCATACTGACATGTCAGTTTCATCATATAGTGAACATGGTGAGTGAAAAAACAAACAAAGAACAGAGGTATAATTGCACGTTTTGCAATTTCACCGCACTTGGAATTTGTTTCCCACTTTCCTATACACTATATGGTAAAATAAATGATTAAATCTGAAAGTAGAACTCGTCCTGAAAAAAACAAGCCCTTATATGTCTATATTGACAGAAAAGTAAAAAAGTTATGGCCCTTGGAAGAATGGTAGGAAAAGATGAAAACCGGAAAACTGAAAATTGCCCAGGGGTGAAGGGGTTAAACAAATTTGTCCTACTTCCATAAATTACAGCACCCTAGAACACATCAGTGCTAGTCAAAGTTCACATTAAATTGCCCAAAAGAGTCTGAAATCATAGACCGCACTCATAACATTAGTTGACATTTTAACTTTTCAGAAGATGTTATAAAGATGTTCATGTTTTCTGGATGTAAAAGAAAACCACATCAAATGCACTACTATAAAAACCTGATTTTTACAGAAACGTGCACATACATATCACTTGACCAGTTCCCTGAATAGGCAAAGTGTGCTTTTTATGAAGAGGTTACAGTACTCTGTCTGAACCTATAATTCATATTTGAGAAAATTGCATGAAATTACCCTCAAATATCTCGTCCTGGTAACTGGAGCGCTCCTCCAGTGCAAACTGCAGGTGTCACCAATGCAACATTGCCAGGTCAGATTTCAAAGTGAAGAGTTGATGAGAATAATGGGAAACTCAGTTTCCCGATATAAATGGCTCGCCAGGAATTGTTTCCAGAATAGCGGCTGTTTGTTTATCTTGCTGCTGGAAATATACAGTATATTTAGAATCTGCATTACAGTACCAATCAGGTGGATTTATATTTCATTTTCCATTTGTTATCATTAATGTATGTTCAGTGTGTGCCTTCAAACACTGTACTGGTCTCTGTTTCTGCCATTTCCAGTTGTGGCCAGCCGGATCACTCCATGGTTTGCTGTATGGCAGAAAGTCACTTTCTCAGTTAAAGTTTGAGAGTCAGATCTAGGCTCTCATAAACTTACAATAATAGAGGAAGTGATGGTTAGTGGGGATGTCCTGGCAAGATTGGAACAGTGCTGGGAACATCAAGAAACAGCAACAGGTAAATATTTAAATGCACACACTGAACATACATTAAAGGGGTTGTTTGGTCTAAACAACAAGAGTGAGATCACTCTGCAAAACTTGCAAATCCTCACAGGGAGCATACAACGATGGTTCCCCATTATTGGCACCAGGAATAGTGATCACTGAATCACAAATATACAATATGCTTATAACCGGCCAGATTCCAACTAAACTAGTTCTGTTACACTCAGTCATAAAATAGTAGAGCTGGAAAGGATGTCCTGGCTCAAAGCAGGATTCACCAAAACATCCAACACAGATGTCTGTCCAGCCACTGAAGATTTTCATTGAAGGAGAACTCGCCACCTCTTGTGGCAGCCTGTTCCACTCGTTGATCACCCTCACTGTCAAAATGTTTCTTCTATTATGTAATTGGTGTCTCCTCCCATTCAGTTTTATCCCATTGTTTCTAGTGTTTCCTTCTGCAAATGAGCATAGGGCTGATCCCTGTACAGTGTGACAGCCCTTGAGATATTTGTAGACCGCTATTAAATCTACTGTCAGTCGTCTTTTTGCAACTAATGCAAAAGTCACCGGAAACAGTCTAGTCAGATGAGGAGTCTGCATATTGCATACCTGCAGTCACGTGACCACCATTCCCAGCGCTGCCACCGGAGAATCCTCACAGTGTGTACGATATGAGGATCCACAAGTCTAATCACAGAGAGTGACTGCAGACTTCTTTTACACACACAACCCCTTTAACCATGGTGAATTGCGAAATAAAGAAAACCTGCTGTAATGGTAATGTAAGGATCTTGCTGAGTTCTATATATATTCTTAGTTTTTGAGACTGCAAACATTCACTGAGCAATAAAAGCACCATTTTACAGTTGAAGCTAAATTGATTGGATTTTAGAAATCTCATGTGTTTTTTTTTTACTCCGTGTAAACTGACCTGCATTTTGAAATCCCGTGACATGTCAATTTTTCTTGTGGGAAAGCTTATTTTACGTGCGGATAATTCCAATAAAATTGATGTACATGCGAAAACCCTCACTTTAAATCAATTTTTGGAATGTAAGCGCAGGACTGTATTAGTAAAGTTTTGTCAAATCGAAAGTGCCATTAACAAATGTAGACTTTATCCAAAAAGGATGAGTATAAGAAAGAAAAATATAACTTAGTTAAACACAAAGCTTGTTACAAGTGCATATTTAGCGCTTTTTTTACGCTGTTTTTCCACAAAAGCGCACCTCGTCTGCGTTTGCCGGGAAAGTGAATGGACTTCACTTTTGCGTGCAGAGTGCGTAATTTACGCCGTGCTTTTATGGGAGAAAGCGCGCGCGTAAAAAGAATCAACATATCAGTTGTTGTCTTTTTTGCGCGCGTTTTCTCCCATAGGGGCCATTATAACCCGATTGAAATTTAGATCGATGCCGCAATTGCCAACATAGTGGCGATTAGGATGGGTATGTCACATGGGGGAGGAAGAATCCTGTGTTGCTCCCCCGTGTGACAGGTTGACAGCCTTTTTGGCTTTCACAGTGTATTAACATACACTGTAAAGCTAAATAAAGTAATTAAATGGTATGGTAATTATATAAAGGAAACGTATTGGATTCGGGCTGTTGGTACCAGGATCCAAAAATCCTCTTCATCTGCGAGCGATTCCGATCTGTGAGTTTTCCATCGACTTGGTATGTGACCGCAGTACCACTGATTGCTACTACGGCAATCGATCTGGAGTCCTGCAGCATGAGTGGATTTCTCGGCCCCCTGGCTAACCCGAACACGCCAGAGAGGTAATCCTTTCGTTCTTCCTACCATTTGATTACTTTATTTAGCTTTACAGTGTAGTGATACCGCGAAGCAAAAGCTGCTAGCACCACCTCTCCGTCCATGCCGCGTAACCACATTCCGCCCTGCTTGACATCACATCCCTACCTGCCCTCCTTGGGAGGCGCCAGTGCCTGAGTAAAAGCAGTGGGAATGCACCCCTTCTCTTTACATGCGCCAATAGCACAGCGCAGGAAGTGCAGAACGGAGCGCCCCCAAGAGCGCACGGGAAGCGGCCAGTGCGTTGGCCTACTAACCATAAGAATTGACACTCAAACATGCGGAAACCTAAGTTTGCTAAGAGCCCCCGATGGCCAACATCAGAAGCAGGCATTGCATTGTGAAAGCTAGGTTTGTAATGCTGTAATGCCGTAGTGTGATCCGGTACAACTACATAATGCCACCTTAACACCCTCTCAGACACAGAAGGGGTGCGTTTGAGGACATTCATATAATGTCAGAGGCATTCACAAATCAATAATGTACACAATTGAAACATATACCAGACTATCCTTTAATTCTGCCATCACGAGGTGAAGACTAGCACAAGGCAAGCTCTCACCCGCTTATGTACAATAAAGCCGCCTGCCATGCCTTACAGCCAATAGCGTCTGCAATAAGGTTAGCTATTGGCACCTACATTCTTGGCAGCCGACCATCATGACTTGTGGCAAATTACACTAGCTGCTTATCGACAGAACTCGCTTGTTTGCACAATACAGGCTTGGCGTACGTATCAAAAAGCTGCTCTGCCTCCGCTGCCCACTCAACGCGCTTCGCTGACACAGCCGCCTCTGGCCTCCGCTGCCCACACAGCCGCCTCTGGCCTCCGCTGCCCACACAGCCGCCTCTGGCCTCCGCTGCCCACACAGCCGCCTCTGGCCTCCGCTGCCCACACAGCCGCCTCTGGCCTCCGCTGCCCACACAGCCGCCTCTGGCCTCCGCTGCCCACACAGCCGCCTCTGGCCTCCGCTGCCCACACAGCCGCCTCTGGCCTCCGCTGCCCACACAGCCGCCTCTGGCCTCCGCTGCCCACACAGCCGCCTCTGGCCTCCGCTGCCCACACAGCCGCCTCTGGCCTCCGCTGCCCACACAGCCGCCTCTGGCCTCCGCTACCCTCACAGCCGCTTCTGGCCTCCGCTAGCCACACAGCCGCCCCTGGCCTCCGCTAGCCACACAGCCGCCTCTGGCCTCCGCTAGGCACACAGCCGCCTCTGCTACCCACACAGCCGCCTCTATACACACAACTCATTTCACCGCGCTCCCGATAAAAGAAAGGAATACTTACCTCTCTGGTGGCTGTTCAGGAGCCAAGAAATCCACCTCTACTATGCTGCCAGGACCTTCCAGATCTGTGATTGTCCAGCAGCGATCATGTGGTACGTGACGTCACGTACCACATGATTGCTACTGGCCAATCAGAAATCTGGAAGGTCCTGCCAGAGCAGTAGAGATGGATTTCTTGGCTCCCGGAACAGCCGCCAGAGAGGTAAGTATTCCTTTCTTTTATTTTTTATGCCATTTGATTACTTTTATTTAGCTTTCGCAGTGTATGTTAATACACTGTAAAAGCCAAAAAGGCTGTCACACGGGGGAGGAACACAGGATTCTTCCTCCCCCGTTTGACATCACATCCCTCCTGCACTTTTGGGGGAGGAATGCGGCCGTAAAAAAGTGTGTGAATGCACCGCCTTTTTTTTACATAAATAGCGCAGCTGCAGAACGTGGCATAAAACGAGCGCCCCCAAGAGCGCAGGGTATGCGCAGCATGTGAACGTAGCCTAATAACGCATAAGAAAATTAACTCAAACATGCTAGAAACCTAATTTAGCTAATAAGTGCTGCTATTTTGCAACATCAGAAACTCAAGTATTCATTGTGGAAATTTAGCTTTGTAATTTGCTGTAATTCTCAGTATTCATGTCCTGTACACCCACCACCTACATAATTGCCCACCTTACCACCCAGCTCCCAGACCACAATGAAGGACATAGTCTGATATGCACGTTTCATTTAATTGGTTCAGAGAGCATTTTCACAAATCAAATTAATAGATATAATTTTGAGAACAATATAACAGTATATACTTTATATTACTGCCATACGAGAGTGAAGACTGTGAGCAACAGAAGGCAAGCTGTCACCCAGCTTGTTATGTACAATAAAGCACTGCCATGCCTTATCAGCATAGCGTTCTGCAAAAAAAGTTAAATGACTATTGGCACCTTACTATTTACTTTGGCAGCCGACCATTTCAGTGAATTGTGGCAAAATTAACATTAGCTGCTTATGTAAGAATCAGATTTGTTTAAAAGTGACAGGTTTTCAGTACATTATGAAAAATGAGTCTGGTCTTGTTCAGCTACATCTGTTCCTCAACTGCGCTTGATGATTTTTTTTTTATACAATTCCCATTTTGCTCCTTATCACAAAATGCTAAAGGATAATATGGTGAATAGCATTTCAGAATATAGCGCCTAGGTTATAAGGTATCTATGAGAATGTCATGTACATGAACGTCAATTCTTTAACAAATTAAATTAAGTATTGATCTGTTATCCTGATTAGGCTACTTTCACATTACGATTTTGAGGGAGCCGATGCTGTCCGATATAAATCGGACAGCATCGGCTCCCTTCTGATGCCTGGAATCGGGTGCCAAATAGGCACCCGATTCCAGCATAACATCGCTCCCTGCGGGTGAAAAAAAGAAAAAAAAAAAAGTTTATTCTCACCTCCCCCCGAGCCCCCGCCGTCTTCCGCCATCTTCTTTGAGGCTCCCGGTGGCTTCCGCAGGCTGCCGGTGTCAGCAGAGGGCTTCCTCTGCCTTATAGGACCTGCGGTGATGTCAGTCACGTGATCGCGGGTTCACCATGGTAACCCGCGGTCACATGACTGTGACATCACCGCAGGTCCTATAAGGCAGAGGAAGCCCTCTGCTGACACCGGCAGCCTGCGGAAGCCACCGGGAGCCTCAAAGAAGATGGCGGAAGATGGCGGGGGCTCGGGGGAGGTGAGAATAAACTTTTTTTTTTTTTTTTAACCCTTATGCTCCTAGTTAGGAGCAGTTTTACTGTACTGAGCATGCTCAGTACAGTAAAACGGGGTCCGAGGAGACATCAGATGTTTCCTCGGACCCTTCTCCATAGGGCCCCATGTTATAGGGATCGTACCTAATCGGATGTGCACTAAATGCCATCCGATTTGGTCCAATCCGAATCTGTCAGATTTTATTTTCGGTGCAAAAATCGGAGCAAGCTCCGATTTTTGCACCGATAAAATCGGACAGAATCGGATCGGACCAAATCGGATGGCATTTAGTGCACATCTGATTCGGTCCGATGCCCATAGGGATGCATGGGGTCCAAATTCGGATCCGATGCTGTCCGATTTTCATCGGACAGCATCGGATTTAGAAAAATCGTTATGTGAAAGCAGCCTTACTCATGTATTATGTCACGATTTATTCTGCATATGGAAGATGCTATGTAGTGAACTAATATTAGTGTAAAGAATACAGGTGAAGAAAACAATATCCAACCTGCTACATAAAGGTATAATAGACCTATAATAATAAGTGATCTCTGATGAGTTCGAAGATATGGATATACTGGACAATTATGCCTTAAAAAAGCAGGTCGGCATAATCAAATATAGATCACGGGAAAGGAAAAAAAAAAACAGACGCAAGAGACCATATCAATCAGATATAAATTTATTTAGGGGTATAGAGTGAGATAAAAATTGACCCATACAAAACAACAAAAAATAAATATGGAGCCCTGGCAAGCATGTTTAAGAAAATTATATAGCTACAATTAGTGGTTCATCCATTCTATTTTTGACCTGTAATTTAACGACCACGACTGATACCATATGAAACCTGAGCTCCAACTTTGTGTCAATCTTGTGTCAATTAGCCTAATGCTTTCTTAGACCAATGTACCCTTCCCGTCCCCAAGTTAACATAATACCGGTTGTTGTGTTCCAATCTTCCTCGGTTCTTTATTGCGCCTAAGGGTACCGTTACACGTCGCAATGTCGTTCCAATATCGCATACAATTTCACGGGAGCGCGCACGTTTTTGGCACTTGTCTAAGATCACATAGTAGATGTCACACAGGGAGATATCGGCAGGCAATGCAACTAGTCTGTTGTCCTCAACGTTCGTGCGCTGGGTATGAGCAACCCAGGGACCGAGCATTAACATTGTAGTGAATAGGGGAAGTTGCAAACAAGATTGTAGTTGCGCCGTCACACAGCACGATCATGCCACATCGCATATGCAATATCGTACGGTTGAACGGCTTGCACAATCTTCTTGCAATATCGTACCTACGATTTTTTTCGAGTCGCATTGCCCATTTACATGACACAACGCACGAACGATATCAACTGCAACTACCATACCACGTGACTTTTTGTTGTTGCATTGTGATATCGCGATGTGTAACAGTACCCTAAGCCACAATTGCTATAATTTTTCTCTTTTCTTGTTTTTACTGTTATTTGTGGACTTGTACTGGTTTAAAATTTTATAAAAACCTTATTGTTTAAAAAAAATATTTAAAAAGAAGTTAAAAATGACAAAACAGCAGCTAGATAATTCATGTCCAAAACGATACAAGTCACTACCTAATAACACAGCTAATCAAGGTCAAATAGTTCCCCTCAAAATTTATATATAAAATATAGTTTTGTAGAACATCTATAAATGCGTGTCTATATCTGGGAGATATATGTGATATGATTAATGCAAAGTCAAGTGCCTACATCCATAAACGCATTAGCTGTGTATTCAGCAGTATTAACTAGTACTCATATGTGCCATAATAGTTGAGTCCAAGTATTGTACAGGTTAAGGACCACGTTACATGCTACAATATCGTTAACGATTTGGTGACGTTGCAGCGATGTCGAAGCGACATCGTTGCGTTGTGACACGTATCAACGACTAACGATAATATTGTTGATCGTGGAAGAATGGACTGGACCATAAATTTATCGTTGGTCTACCGCTGGGCGGCCAGCATCGGCGCGTGTGACAGTGGGAGACCAACTATCAACGAGCTCCTAGCATAGCACACGCTGGGAGGCTGGTAACCAGGCTAAACATTCGGATAGCTAAGCGCAGCGTTGCGCTTATTTACCCGATGTTTAGCCTGGATACCAGCGTTCTCGCTGGTCCTGATCACTGGTGAAGTCTGCCTGTTTGACAGCTCACCAGTGATCAGATAACTGTGTAACGGGGCCTTTAGAGTGTGCTATACACATTTAATTGTAGTGAAATTACTGCAGTAGATTTCTGCTGAGTATGATGGTGTCCGCACTACTCGCGTTTCGGCCGGCATATTCGTCATTGTATCTCGTGTCTCCCATCCCAAAATATCATCAGATATTAACCCCTTACGGACGCAGCTTAGTTTTGCTGGCTTTTTTTTTACTTTACTATTTTCCCACCCTTTTTCAAGGAGGCATAATTTTTTTAGTTTTCCCCCTTGTCATTATAGCCATAGAGCTTGTTTTTATATGAAGCGGTTTAGTTTTTAAAAGCACCATTCATTTTACCATATAGTGTATGCAAAAATTCAAATTAGGCGAACCAGTAAATAAATCCCAATTTCTACATAGTTTTTTGGGGTGTCACATTTACGACTTTTGTATGGCCAAATTACCTAGCACCATGATTTTGCAGGTCAGTACAATTTTAATGCTACCAAATGTATAGGTTTGTTATTCTATAGTCTTTAAAAAATTAGTCTTGTGTTTCTATTTTCTGAGATTTGCTTATTTTGTGTAATGAGCTGTAGTTTTTAGTGGTACCACTTTGGAGTACATACCAATATAGATTATTTCTTCCTCATGATACTCATGTACATAGTTAGTACAGCTTTCTACACCTCCCCCCCCTCTTATCGTCAGCTTTCTACGTATACTTTATATTGACAAAAAGCTACTATTCAGCAGCTAGGTAGTTCGATAGTGAATATATCCTACTAATTAAACACTGAATTTCTTGAAACAGAAACACAGCCTAGTAACTTATGCATCCTTGGAATCAGGATCTCAGCACATAAAACTTTCAGAACATAGCAAAAACCTGCTGGTAGATTCCCTTTTACTACTTTCCTTCTCACCACTGTATTTCACATCCTAATTGGCATGTCATTTTCAATTAGGACATGAAAAAGGCAATGATTATCATCCATGGCTCTCACTGTCTAAAAGGCTGCAATTTTCCCTGCAATTTAAAATATAGCAAAAGGAATTTAGAGTCACCCTTATTTGCAGCAGCTTAGTTAAAGGGTTATCCAATCTAAATCCACCGGTCTGCAGTGGTGGATTTAGCATATGTGTCCCTCTATGTGACTGCAGACTTATGAATCCTTACATCATGCGCACTGTGCACTTACTTTGGTGTCAGAGTCGGCAGTCACGTGGCCATGAGTATGTGAGGTACAGACTTGTTGCCACGTTCTAACTAGATGGGCGCAGTCTCACTCAGTACACTTCCATTCAATGAGGACGCACCCATCTAATTAGATTCTGGTCGGGATTCTACGTGTCACATACTCACGGCCACATGACTGCCATTCCTGGCTCAGACACACACAATTTTTCACAGCACACAGTACATGCAATATTAGGACTCGAAGTCTGACGTCACATAGAGTAACACATCGTGACTGCAGACTTGTGGATTTAGACCAGATAACCTCTTTTAACGCCTTATATGCTGCAGTAACTAGCAACCGCTGCATGTAAAGAGTATGACAGAAGGAGATAGAATCCTTTATCTTCATCGTCTTCCTGCAAGGCGATTATGGGGAGCAGATTATTGCTAAGGCAACTGAAGGCATAACAATGGCCTCCTGTGTGCCATAGATCAAAGCCTAATAAATCTTGCTAGACCGCCTGTCAGCTTATACAGTGTACCCTACTGGCTCTGTGTCAGCTCCACATTCAAACCACATAACTGATGGATATTTACATGCACTAGTCTGGTCAATAAATTGGACCACAATAGTACATGCTTCAATTTTTGTTCTCTTCAAACTAATGGTTCGTATAGAAAATCGGCCTTGTACACTGGCTATAATATGATCATGTGTGGTTTGTGCTTGACATAGCACACTTATGTATAATACGCTTGTCTAATAATACTGTGTACTACATTAGTGCAGGGTAGCATCTGTGCACTAAAAAGATTGTGTGTTCAAGATTGCTTGGGAAACTACCCTGTTTCCATGAAAATAAGACAGCATCTTATATTAATTTTTGCTCCCAAAGATGCACCATGTCTTATTTTCAGGGGGTGTCTTATTTGTCCATGGAGAAGCATTCATATTTATTGTTGAACAAAAAAAATGAACATTTATCATCCCCTTGCATCCCCCAATACAGTATTCCCATCATGCCTTTGCAGCCCCCAATACAGTTTCCCTATCATCCCCTTGCATCCCCCAATATGGTACCTGCTTCATCCCCTTGCAGCCCCCAATAAGGTATCCCTATCATCCCCTTGCAGTCCCCAATAAGGTATCCCCATCAACCCCATAATGCTCTAATATGGTATCAGCATCAAAACACACAGGGACACACACACACATACACTCAGGGAGACACAAACAGAGACATACACACACACCAGGACACATGTAGACATACTCATGGACACGTACACACAGGTAAACATACACACTCAGGGACACTTCTCACCAGTCCGCAGCTGCATTCCGGCAACGCTCTCTGTTTCCTGCAGCTGTCCCGGTGCTCGCAGATGCGTGTACAACAGCACTGCTCTCATCTCCCTGCCACAGATGCCGTATGTGTGTGGTGCCGCTGGGCAGCCAATCACAGCCCAGGAGCCACTTGGGCGGCCAATCACAGGCAAGAAGCAGGCATCATGCACTGACTGGTCTGTGATTGGCCTTCTCGGACGGCTCCTGGCCTGTGATTGGCTGGAACAGTGGGGGGGGGGGGTCAGGAAGAATAGAGCGGTGCATGCATCAGCGGCAGCTGGGACAGCGTCAGGCATCGAGACGATAGTGGGGGCAACTGGAGGAGTCAGAGCTGCATGCCCCGGTTTTCTGATTGGTGGCATGCTGTTCTTAAAGAAAAAAACAAAAAAAACAAAGGTATGCCTTATTTTCGGTGGTGTCTTATGTTTACAGGCACACTAAAAGCCCCTACTATGTCTTATTTTCGGGGGGTGCCTTATTTTTGCTGAAACACGTTCTTAAATATTGTAATGGAGTAAAATGTTTAAAATTGTTTAAAAATGTGAAATGAACAATTCTGAGTAATAAAGTTAAAATTAATAAAAGATACATACTCCAAGAAAGACACAAATGGAAAACTGACACAAAAGCGTGGAAAACTGTGCCAGACCTGCCATTTTTGTTCATCCTGCCTTACGTAAAAAAAAAAATTAAAATTATAGAGCTAGACCCTAAAATGGTACCAGTTAAAACACAACTTGTTACACAGAGAATAAACACTCGTAGGTCTGCAAACAAAAAAATATATAGTTTACTTGTGCAAATGTAGTAGGGTAACAAAAATGCTAATCGGCTAATCATATTGATGAATACTAGAACACTGTATCTCATGAACATAGAATGCAAAAAGAGAAAGATAAAGAAAAGACAATGGTAGAATTGCAGTTTTGTTCAATCCTCCACCCACGCAAAGAAAAACTGCAATAAAAGTGATCAGACGTCATGTGTGCCCACAAATGGTACCAGTGAAAACAGGTTTTTACTCAAATAATAAATCATTCGTACAGCTCTATTGACTGGAAAATGGTAAACTCCTAATTTTCAGAATAATGCTTTGCTATAACGCTAAAACACATTTTCTCCATAGAATCTATTAATAAAATATAAGTTTGGTATGATAATAATTATGCTGACACCCTGAATAAAGTTACCACTTTGTCGTTACAGCAAATAAAATGCATAACATTTAAAAAGTTAGGGATTTTTCCTTCCATTAAGTTTATAAAAGTTGTTATTGCATGTATCCCAAATGGTGCCACTAATACAGCTCATATCCTTAGAAAAATGGCCCTAAGACAGCTACAATGATTAAAAAATAAAAGAGTCAATGAGAAAATGACTTCCGGACCGCCCACACTTTATTTATCTGGTGGGTCCGTGTTCTCCACGGTGAGATGTAAACCGTACAAGGCATGATGGAAGCATTCCCTCCACCAGACTCAGTGATCATTTGATTGCTGAGCTCTATCAGACACCGATCAGCTCTGCTTTGCAGCCAAGAGGCCAAACATACCTGTAACTGGGGCTAATAGGCCAATCTCAGTTACCAGGGAAATCTGGGAGGATATAAATGTTGAAATGCCAACCAAAAGGTCTTTTATGGAGCAAAATATGTAAAATCCAATGCCAATCTTAATCGTTGTTACTGACTCAACCTCTGGTAGTAAATGAGTCTGATATAATCTTAAAGGGAACCTGTCAGGTGGTTTATGCTCCCCAGCTATAACTGTCTGTAGCTTTATAATACTAGTCTAACCATCCCTGTCTGAGCTCATAGTGTAATGTGAAAATTGAAAAAAAAAAAAAAAAGCAGCATTTATACACTTACATTTCCTTATGTAATGAGGCAGTCAGTCTCCAGCTTGGAGGACAGGGACTGTTTGGCAGGTTAATAGTTAACATTTCAGCCTTGTGCTAGAACATGTTGCGAGACCTGATGTGATGTCACAACCTTGTGACTACAATAGGTGGAGCGAAGTCCCCATAGAACAGGGGTCCCCAACCTTTTTTGCATCGGGGACCGGCTTCATGCAAGACCATTCTTCTGGGGCCAAGCGGGGCGGGGCTTTGAACTTATGGGGTGGGGCTTTGAACTTATGGGGTGGGGTTTAGTACCCTGTTTCCCCGAAAGATGCATTACATATTATTTTCACGGGATGTCTTATTTTTCTATCCCCCAATATGGTATCCCCATCATCCCCTTGCAGCCCACAATATCCCCATCATCCCCTTGCAGCCCGCAATATCCCTATCAACCCAATGCAGCCCACAATATCCCCTAACAGCCCTCTGTGTAATATACTGCAGCCTCACAGCCCTCCATATAGTATAATGCAGCATCACAGCCCTCCATATAGTATAATGCAGCATCACAGCCCTCCACATAGTATAATGCAGCCTCACAGCCCTCCATATAGTATAATGCAGCCTCACAGCCCTCCATAAAGTATAATACAGCCTCATATCCATTCATATAATATAATGCAGCCTGATATCCCTCCATATAATATAATGCAGCATCACAGCTCTTCATAGTTTAATGCAGCGTCATATCCCTCCATATAGCATACATTTTCCCCACACACACACACTGCCCCATGCATAACCCCACACACACATTGCTCTTGTATAATCCCCACACAGGCATACTGCCCCCTGTACAATCCTTCACACACACTGACCCCTGAATACTCCCCACACTCAGACGTTGCCCCTTGTACAACCCCACACACACTGACCCTTGAATAATCCCATACAGTCATTGCCCCTTGTATAACCCCCCACATACACACAGTCAATCCCCACACACACATTAACCCCTGAATACCCCCAACACTCAGCCATTGCCCCTTGTATAACCCCCCCCACACAGTCATTGCCCACACACACATTAACCCTTGAATACCCCCCACACTCAGCCATTGCCCCTTGTATAACCCCCCCCCCACACACAGTCATTGCCCACATACACATTAACCCTTGAATACCCCCACACTCAGCCATTGCCCCTTGTATAACCCCCCCACACACACACACACACACACACACAGTCATTGCCCATATTGACCCCTGAATACGCCCCTCACTCAGTCATTGCCCACACACAGAGAGAGCGGCTCATCAGCTGAAGCTCACCTCTGGTGCAGGCAGTACAAGCAGCTGACTCTGAGGCAGAGACGTGGCCGGAGCTTTTTCATATCTCGCGCTATTTCCAAGCGCTCCACGTGATGCGCTTGGAAATCGCGCGAGATATGAAATTCCAGGCAGGTCTCTGCCTCAACTGCTTAGTTATACGAGCAAAGCAGTCGGCCAATCAGGGCATCGCTGCTGCACTGATTGGCCGACAGCTCCCCTCGTATAACTAAGCAGCTGAGGCAGAGACCTCAGCAGTGTAATGCAGCAGGTGACGGGCGCGGTGGGCGGGGACATAAAAGGGGGGCGGGGAAGCAGACAGGACGCCGCGGACCGGCACAAAGACCCCCACGGCCCGGTTCTGGGCCGCGGACCGGTGGTTAGGGACCCCTGCCATAGAACATAAGTTTGCTTGCTTAGCTCCACCCACTATGGTCACATGATCATTACATCACACAGGTCCTTTAGTCATGCAAGTTAACTATTATCCTGCCAGGCAGTCTCCTTCCTACAAGGTGTAGACTGAAATGTAAGTGTATAAATGCTTTATTTCACCTTTTACATTACACTATGAGCTCAGACAGGGATGATTAAAATAGTATTATAAAGCTACAGGTACAGACAGTGATAACTGGAGGGGCATAAACAGTCTGACAGGTTCCCTTTAACTTTATTTTAGTGGTCATAAAATAAAAAAATGCTAAAGACATGTATTTACTCTAATTTCGCACGAATGTCACCCAATATCAGCGAATAAAAAATTCTAATAAAAAAGCAAATAAAAATAGAATAGACCCCATGAACCAAAAAGAAAATGCAATAATTGTTTGGATATACGAAAGGAAAGACACATACAGCTTTTTATACTGCTTGCACAAAAAAACAAACAAATGTGGCTTGTCCGTAACAGCGTAAATAGCCGGGTCTTGAACTGATTATGGTTATCTTTAGGCCTGGTCCTTTTAGAGAAGTTAAATCTATTTTTTGTAAAGTTTTTGTTTGTTTTTTGAAATACAGAATTGTACTGTACATTCTAAAAACTGGTTCTATGTTTTCCTAGCTCTTATTTGGATTCTTTTGTACAGTTAGAGAGCTCTGATATTCCGGTTTCGGCTTAAGAACGGAGCTGCACACAGTATTCAGCGGGACGTCTTCTTTATTCGTGCATAGGGGCTTTACATGGTGAGGGTTGCCGGTGGGAGGACGGGGGATTCAATTATGACAGCCATTTAACTTTGTGAGTGGCGCTTCTGGATTGTTTGCCTGTGGAAGCGCCACTCACGGCGTGAAACGGCTGTTGTAATTGAATCCCCTGTCCTCCTACCTGCAACCCTAACCATGTAAAGCCCCTATGCACTAATAAAGAAGACGTCCCGCTGAATACTGTGTGCAGCTCCATTCTTAAGCCAAAATGGAAGTGACGTATCGCTGTTACCAGAGGAAGTGTGCACCAGGTAAACCGGGCATTCTGAGTGCGGGACGCTGGAGGAATGTCCTGGGGCACCCCGAAGCCGATCGGCAGCTGACAGGTACCTCCCTGTGAAGGCATTGCACCGTGGATGTGATGCTGGCCGCAATCTAAAAACCGTGAGAGATTTGATATTATACTCTTACTATTGCTCCGGAGGCAAGTCGGTAGATTTTACAGTACCCTTCATTGAATCAGTTGGGTGGTGACATAGGCTAAGAATAAATAAACAAGAGCCACAGATGAGTTGTATATAGCCTGAGCAGACTGTGCCTACAGGCTATTGTAAGAGACCAAATTCCCTCTATGCTGCTAGGTTACATGACTATTCCTTCTTGTAAAAGGAGCAATTACAATAATAGCATTACTGTAGGTAATTTCTATTCTGCGCTATTCCCTCATATTATTTTTATAGCGGCTGAAACCAAACAAAGAGCTTATTGTTCTTGCTGGCAGAGCTACAACAGGACATTAGAGTCAAATTATGATCAGTAAAAAATAGAATTATGTGCCATTACAGACATTATTGATAATTATATACAGAGTAGCAAGTGGCAGGAATAAAGTCTTCTGAACTTAGTACTTTGTTGTTCTTTTTTTGTTTGTGTGTATGTTTTTTCACACTGTTGTTGCTACTAAAATTATTGGCCAAATAATGATGTAATTCAGTTTGACTATCAGAGGGGAAAGAATGTCCTCAGCTTTCTTGAAATTATAATAGTTCAGCACAATGTAATGTGAGATGGAGCATATTTAAGGATAATAACCAAACCAAAATCTCAGTCTGCATTCATCGCGTTTTAGAGTATTGCCCTCTTCAGTGCAAAGTGTGAGATCATGTTTGGCTAGGTGAGAGGATAACACTTGAATCTAAGGGATACGTTTTCTCCTTGTGGACAGTGACATGCCATAATATGAGATCTGATTTTGCTAGGTGAGAGGGTAAGTTTTCTTCTTGTAAAGAGTGACATGTCAGGTCTGGCACAAGGAGAAAACTTATCCCTTAGATCCCCATTTTAGCCTCATCTAGCCAAACCAGAACTCATACTTTGCACTGACAAGGGCCTATAATACCCCCGAAAAACTGTCTGCAAATTGAAATTCTGGGTTGGTTATTATCCTAAGTGGTAGTGCATGGCTCGTTAAATGATATTGACCTTAAGAATTGCTATTTCCATTAGGTGACACCAGAGTTCAAGTCCTCTTGCTCTCTGAAGAGGCAATTTGTATGTTTAATTTCCCTGAGGAGCATTGCAGGCATTTAAGTCTCCTCATTCTGGCATCCCAGACCTGACTTGTTACTCTCCACAGGAAGAAAACTTACCCCATGGAAGGTACAGGTCTCTGGCAGAGACTGAGCATCATATATCAGGTCTTTACACCTTCAGTCTCAGACACCAGTATCAGAGGTGTTTCCACCTCTACTCCCAGACCCTTTTGTGGAGCTTTATTGCCCATCTTATATCAGCTGCACCTGCTTGAATGGAGGGTGGGAATGACTAGTCCTGCCAATCTTATCTAGTCATTTCTAAAAACCTCAACCTATACTGGTCCTATTACTCCTCTTAGCACCTATCAGTGCTGGAGCCTGCTTACCAGGCTTCATATCACTGAGGCTTGAACCTTGGTGATACATCTCCCTGCCAGGATTCTGCCAGCTGCTTGCATAAAATATATATATATATATTTGTGTGTTACTAATAAGGCAGCAGAAGTGCAGCCAGCCATTTATAACTTTTGTGTGTATTGAAGCAAGGACAAGCACCAGGATTATTTTATCTACATAATCCAATCTAATTATGGTTGATGATGCCATCATCCAGTATTCTTATACTTTCGCACTGCTGCTGTCCAATATAGTAATCATTAATTTTGTAATTTAGAAATATAAATGCACCAGAGTTAATGGTGAAACTGTTGTCAATACCTGACAGTTGGAAGACCCATACAATTATCCCGTCCCTCATAGCATACAGGGCTTTAGCGTACTTTATGCTAATTAACATTGGCTATGTGAGTGGAGGTTTGACTCGAAGCTAAACTTGCATGTAATTATAGTTATGATCATATAGATTCTAATGTGAAACTACAATATATGCAAATTTATCCACCACAGATACACAAATAATAACTAATTTAATTATCCTTGTAACAATGACAACCTTTTTTTTTTTTTTGTAAAGATCTCCTTAGCGCAGGCAATAAATCTTGGCATATCTTTAAAGGGAATCTGTGAGAAGGTTTTTGCTACCTCATCTGAGAGCCGCATGATGTAGGTGCAGAGACCCTGCGTGTGCAACAAAACGCAGCAAAAATTCCCTGTGTGATCATAGCTGAAGAAAATGTACACTTTATTTTATTACTTCTCATGCTACTTTTTTCCTGTTAACACTTGCACCACAAAGACATTTTTCAGTGTTTAAGTTAATGGTCCAAAATCTTAACATTAAGTGCTGTATTTTATTCCTTATATGACCCCTGTGTCGTTTCTATAAATCTCCCTTTATTATTGTAAGATATAATGGACCGAGATTGATATACAGTGCCTTATGAAAGTATTTACCCCCTTTCCCTTTGCATTCTTCATGTGTTCCCACTTTATAACCTGCCCATTTCACTGTGTTTGAGGGTTTGCATCAGTCCATGTAAAGAACGTGCCTACAGCTGTGAACATTTGTTTTCTTTTTATTGTGAAGCAAACGTGAATAGGACAAAATAACTGAAAACTTCAGGGTGAAGAACTATTCACCCCCTAAAGTCAGTACTTTGTAGAGCCTCTTTTACGTCAATTACAGCTGCAATTTGCTTTCCACACCTTACCCCTGGGATTTTTGCCCATTCCTCAAGGCAAAATTACTCCAGCTCCTTCAATTTAAAAGGTTTCCTCTGGTCAAGAGCAATTTGCAAGTCTGACCACAGATTCTTAATTGGATTAGGTCTGGTTTTAGCTTGTCCATTCCAATACATTTACCTGTTTTCCCTTAAATCACTCGAGTGTCGATTTAGCACTATGATTTGTGTCATTGTCTTGTTGCAGGTGAACCTCTGTCCCAGTCTCAGGTCACTGACACACTGAAACAGTTATTGTTCAAGAATATCCTTGTTTTTGCACCAACCTTCTTCCTTTCAACCTGACCATTCTCCCTGTCCCTGCTGCCGAAAATAACCCCCACAGTATGATGCTGCCGCCAACATGCTTCACTGTGGGGATGGTGTTCTTGGGGTTAATCAGCTGTGTTGGTTTGCATGCCACACACAGCGTTTACCTCCCTCTGAATTGTACAGTTCTGCAGAATATTTGGCGCTTTAAATAGTGGACAAAATAAGTATTTGATACAAGTTTTCCCACCTGCAAAGAATACCAAAGGTCTGTAATTTGTATCGTAGGTACATTCAACTGTGAGAGACAGAATCTAAAATAAAATCCAGAAAATCACAATATATAATTTTACAAAATTAAATTGCATTTTTATTCCTTGAAAAAAAGTATTTGATCAACCAGCAAGTTACTCATTTTCCCCACTGTAAATAAATTTATTATTATCTTTGTGGCCAAAAAGTTCAATTTTGGTTTCATCTGACCACAGCACCTTCTTCCATACATTTGGGGAGCCTTCCACATGCCTTTTGGCAAAATCAAAAGGGCTTTCCCATTTTTGTCTTTAAGGCTGGCTTCACACCACGGTTTTGGGCATCAGGTTCTATCCTGTTTGAACCGGACAGAACCTGATTCAGTTTTACTTCCCATGTATCCCTATGGTGCCAGATTGCTCTTATTTGGCCATCAGGTCTTGTGTATTCTGTGCCTGATTCGGTTTTGTCAGGTTTTTCTGCATCCCCAAAATCTGAGCCTGTAGCATTTTTTGTCTACGATGCAAAAATCGGACAAAACCAGACAGAACCAGATCTGGCGCAATCCGGTTCCCATATAATGGGAGTCTATGGATCCGTTGAAAAAAATCTGTGCAAAAAACAGGATCCACCTTGACAGACAAAACTCGTGGTGTGAAGCTAGCCTAAGTAAAGGCTTTTTCGTGTGGCCACTTTTACATACCAACCAACTCTATGGCTTAGCCCCCTTCACATCAGCGGTAATCGCGGATCGCGGCAGTTGCGGTGAAAAAACTGCAACTGCCGCGTTACCACATAATGGCCGCACTTGTGGTTCACCTGCGGCAAGCCTCATGCAATGTCTATTGGGCTTGCGGCATAGTTGCGGTTACGACACTTGCAGCAAATTCGGCCACGAGAAAAACGCGGTCAGCCGCGTTTTTTTTTTTTGGCGCCCGCATCTGCCGCAAGTGCTGAAAGCGCACTTGCCGCACACTTACCGCAAGCAACATAGACATTGCATGGGGCTTGCCGCAAGTGAACCGCAAGCAGTTGCGTTTTTTTCACCGCAGCTGCCGCAATCAGCGATTACCGCTGATGTGAAAAGGCCCTTAGACTGGTTTCACACTTTAGTTTTTTTCAAATCAGGCAAGATCAGGTTTTTCAGCAAAAATCTGATCCTTTATGGATCCAGTTTTTTGCCCATTCTCACTTTAATGGTGTCAGGTAGAATCCTGTTTCTTCAGGTTGCTACCTGACACCGTTAAATGATCCTTAAAGGATCAGTTTTTTGCTGAAGAACCTGATCTTGACTGATTTTCAGTTCAGGATCTTTCAGGCTAAACCGAATCTTTTCTACTTCAGTTTTTTTAGTACGGTACTTTCACATCGGCATTTTTTAAATCCGTTGGAAAAAAGGGCATCTGGCAAAAATACGTTCTCACCAATGCATTTGTAGTGGAGTTTCGGAAATGTGGTTTGACATGCGCTTTCATCCAGATCTGGCAAATCCAGCACTTCTTGCTACATACAAAAAAAGCTGCTAAGTGCGGTTTTAAAACAAGCCTGAAGTGCTGGATTTGCCGCATCTGGATGAAACTGCAAGTCAAACCACGTTTCTGGAATTCCATTACAAATGCATTGGTGAGAACGCAAATGTGGTTTCAATATTATCGGATCCGGTTTTCTCAAAAAAGGCGGAATTCTGCTTTATTGACAAAATGCTGTTGTGAAAGTACTGTTATTGTGGTCATATGGACAGATACGCCATTCTCTGCTTGGGAATTCCTCAGCTCCTTCATGGTCACCTTAGGTCTTTGTGCTGTCTTTCTGATGAATGTCGTCCTTGCCTGGGCTGAGGGTGTTGGTGGGAGTCCCTGTGTTGACAGGTTTGATGTACCGTGTTCTTTCCATGTGATAATGAATTTGATGGTGCTCTGGGATCACCAGAGATTGGGAAATATGAAAGTTTTAATTTTGAGAGATAATTTCAAATCACAAAAACATCGAAGGGTGTGTGAATCCAAATGAATTAGAACATTCGACTGTATCCAGGATGGGTTAAACCCAAGTGATGGATTTATGGCTCATTATAACATCTGAAGAATGTTGTTCAAAGACGTTGAAGTCTTAAGACACCAAGTTTTCATAGAAATTAGTGTCATAAAACCTTTGAATCACTAAGCCTAGCTGATTAAGGATCCTCTCCAGGCTCTATTTTGTTTATTTAGTTAAATGTCCATTCATTCTAGTTGTGCATATATATATTTTGAGTTTCTTTCAATATTTTGTCATACCTTGCCTGATGAAGGGACCCAAGACGTCTCAAAAGCTTGCCTTGTAACGTCACTTATTTTATTTTTGTTAGCCATTAAAAGGTATCACAACTACAAGATTGTTATCTTGTTTCTCTCAGTGAGAGCAATCAATGGATATATTTTCAGGACCCAATCCTGACTTGTACTTCTTTACAACTTTGTTTCGGACATGTTTGGAGATCACCTTGGTCTTCATTGTGTTTAGTTAGTGGTGCCTCGTTGCAGCCTATGTGGCTTTTCAGAACAGATGTGTATATACTGTCAGACCATGGGACACTTAGATTACACATAGTTTGACTTTCTTTCAGTAAGCATGTGACTTATGAATGTAATTGCTTGCACCAGAATTTTTTTCAGTGCTTTATAGTAAAAGAGGTGAATACAAAGTTCATGGCAATCTTTTGTTTATTATATAAACTTAACTTTTGGTTATATTTTTCCCATTTCACTTCTCCAACTTAGACTATTTAGTGCAGGTGCAATCACTTACAAATTGGATTAGAAAA
This sequence comes from Allobates femoralis, assembly GCA_033576535.1. Classification (NCBI taxonomy): domain Eukaryota; kingdom Metazoa; phylum Chordata; class Amphibia; order Anura; family Aromobatidae; genus Allobates; species Allobates femoralis. The sequence goes on along the minus strand of JARQOC010000002.1, from coordinate 591,618,348 downwards.
ATATTTAAATACAGATTGTAATACACACAAAATAGGTACAAAGCTAAGGGGGTGAATACTTTCGCAAGACACTGTATATCATTGAATATAATATTACTGTTTCTGATATGTTCAATAGACAGGGTGGTTGGGTATTTTTTTTTTTTGCATAGCCATCACACTTAAAAATGCTGGAGGCAAGATTTACAATTGTGTCAATTTCTTTCATTGTTACTGGGATTAAAAAGCGCTGTGCACTCTTAATAGTCACAAGGGATCTGTCTGGTGCATTTTTATCCATCATGGTTCTGACATGCTTCTTGGAAAAGATACTTTGAACATAAATGTGTCCCTGGCCTTAACTGAAAGTAAATATGTAAGTCGTCTTTTCCTCTAATTGAGATAAATATCTTATTCTTATATTCGATATCTCAGATGTGGGAAGTTTAAATATGGTATCTGTTATAGGACACAATAAGTTACCTGGTGCCTAAGCAGAAATAGGAGGGTTGGGTGCCCAAGCATGGAAACCAAATATTATCAATGCAAAGATGAGGACTCCCTTTCGTACATGATTTGAAGATAGGCATGAATCACCATATATAGTGAAAAATCTAAATCTAGGAAGTCATTGATCGTATAAGTGCCTGGCTGTCTGTGATGGTTTTTTTTGTTGCTGCTCTTTCTCCAGAAACATCTCCTGAGTTGTTGATACAGTAATTTCAGACAAGCACTATAGAGTCTCCGTCTAGAAGGTTTGGCTGTTCTGCCTTCAGCTGTGTCCCCCCCTTTGTTCCCTGGTTATCATTACTGTACAGCGCGGGCTCTGTCTGATGAATGAATGCAGGCATGACGCGGCGGTTGTGTCTTTTCTGGTCCTACGCACTGTAGGTATAAATTGGGTATAGTTGTCCGGCTGCAGGGTATGCGTAGGGCGCATTCTGAAGCTGCCGAGTACACCCAATACTTGCCATCAATCCGCATGACCGGAAATAATGCAGCTGTCGCATCATGTTTGCATCCATTCATCAGACAGGACCCGCGCTGTACAGTAATGATAACCAGGGAACGCAGGGGGGACACCAGCTGGAGACAGAACAGACAGACAGTCTAGACGGAGATTAGAAGCTGTAAGTTAATCATTTTTCTCAGCTATTACCCTACAGTACTAGGTCAGACAGGGATGATTAGAATAGTACTAGGAAGCTGCAGGGACAGGTAGTGATAGGGTTAGGGGCATAAAGTGGGTGACAAGTTCCCTTTAAGTCCCCAAGCCGATCTGAATAATATAAAAAAGACCTTTATATTTTTATATTATATTTTCTTTATATTCACCTATGCGGTGGTCCAGTCCAATGAGCGTCATAGGTCTTTATCCAGTGCTTCGTCTCTTCGTGGTTCATGTGGATAACGCTTCCTACGTCATTCATACACTGTCTTCCATTGTACAACTGTGCAGGTGTTGTTTGACCTTTTGCTGCACATGCACACTACAGTCATGGCCAAACGTTTTGAGAATGATACAAATATTAATTTTAAGAAAGTCTACTGCTTCAGTTTTTCTAATGGCAATTTGCATATACTCCAGAATGTCGTAAAGAGTGATCAGCTTAACAGCAATTACTTGCTAAGTCAATATTTGCGTAGAAAATGAACTTTAACCCCCAAAGCACATTTCAACATCATTGCAGTCCTGCCTTAAAAGGAGCAGCTAACATCGTTTTAGTGATTATTCCATTAACACAGGTGTGGGTGTTCATGAGGACAGGGCTGGCGAACAATCAGTCATGATTAAGTAAGAATGACACCACTGGACACTTTAAAAGGAGGCTGGTGCTTGGTATCATTGTTTCTCTTCAGTTAACCATGGTTATCTCTAAAGAAACACGTGCAGCCATCATTGCACTGCACAAAAATGGCCTAACAGGGAAGAGTATCGCAGCTAAAAAGATTGCACCTCAGTCAACAATCTATCGCATCATCAAGAACTTCAAGGAGAGAGCTTCCATTGTTGTCAAAAAGGCTCCAGGGCGCCCAAGAAAGACCAGCAAGCGCCAGGACCGTATCTTAAAACTGTTTCAGCTGCGGGATCGGACTACCAGCAGTGGCGAGCCTGCTCAGGAATGGCAGCAGGCTGGTGTGAGTGCTTCTGCAAGCACTGTGAGGCGGAGACTCTTTGAGCAAGGCCTGGTTTCAAGGAGGGCAGCAAAGAAGCCACTTCTCTCCAGAAAAAACATCAGGGACCGACTGATATTCTGCAAAAGGTACAGGGAGTGGACTGCTAAGGACTGGGGTAAAGTCATTTTCTTTGAATCCCCTTTTCGATTGTTTGGGACATCTGGAAAATAGCTTATTCGGAGAAGAGGTGAGCGCTACCACCAGTCTTGTCTCATGCCAACTGTAAAGCATCCTGAAACCATTCATGTGTGGGGTTGCTTCTCAGCCAAGGGTATTGGCTCACTCACAGTCTTGCCTAAAAACACAGCCATGAATAAAGAATGATACCAGAATGTCCTCCAAGAGCAACTTCTCCCAACCGTCCAAGAGCAGTTTGGCGCCCAACAATGCCTTTTGCAGCATGATGGACCACCTTGCCATAAAGCAAAGGTGATAACTAAATGGCTCAGGGAACAAAACATAGAGATTTTGGGTCCATGGCCTGGAAACTCCCCAGATCTTTTTTTTTTAAATTCTTTATTTTTGTTTTAAAGTTAGAAAGGAAATAACAAACTTACAACATCAGTCATCTTGCAAGTACATAAACTGATCATATCAAATATCAAATATACATTTCTTTTGATAAAATCGCATGACGGATATTGATATCACTGTAAACTTGAAAAGCTTATTTAAACTACTGTGTCTACATTTGAACTAACTCTGGCTGAGAAGTCAACCCATCTGTTATAACATGTCGGAATTGTTTGCCAATCAAAGTTATAGATTAGTTTTACCTGTTCCATAAGCATCCGTCTAATCCAACAATATAGAATAACAAAAAGTAAAAAGGAAGGGTAGCAAGCAAGAATAGAAAGAGAGTCGAAACCAGTACAGGGAAAGGATAAGGGGAGAGGGATTAAGGGGAGGGTAGAAAGGAAGGGAAAAGGTAGGGTTCCCAGGGAGTTTCAGCTCCCATGAAAGCAGAGAAACTCTCTATCGTATCTCCTAACCAGCTAGTCTCTAGAAGTCAGTTCTTCAGGATCCTCTGTGAGTCTTATACAATTCGGATTGTTGGAAAGTCATCCAGTCAAACCATGTGTTTCTAAACTGCTCATATGATTCGTGTATAACTGATGTCAGGTCTTCAAGGTGCATGAGGTCATTCACCTTCTCTATCCACATAGCCACTGAAGGACACTTCACCTTTTTCCAGAGCATCGGGATGCAAGATCTCGCAGCCATGACTAAGAACCTCAGCAATGTATGCTTATATTTATTTGGAGGAATCCCACAGTGGTGTAACATGAAGAGGCCTGGACCTAGGTCATCCGAGAATCCCGTAACTTGCCTTATGATCCTTGTCACCTCCGTCCAATATGGTTGGAGCTTCGCACAATCCCAGAACACATGAAGTAATGTACCATCTGCTCCGCCACACCTCCAACACTTCGGGTCTATAGAAGGATAGAGTCTGTGTAAATGAGCCGGGACTCTATACCATCTCGTCAGTGATTTATAGTTTGCTTCCTGCAGTTTAGTGCTTATTGAGGTAGAGTGAGCTAGAGTATAGATAGCAGATCTCTGTTCTGTTGTCAGCTTGAGACCTAAATCTGTCTCCCATCGCAGCATGAAATGGGGAGTCGGAAGGTCCGGAGGGGACACCAAACATGCGTATGTCTGTGATAAGGCATGTCTGCAGTCAACTGTAGTAGAACATATGGATTCAAACAGCGTTTTAGGCCGTAAATATAACTTCTTAGGGGGAAGTCCATGAAGGTAATGCACCAGTTGTACACATCTCCAGAAACCCAAAGCCGATGGGTGTGTGATTGAATTAAGTTGTTCGATAGTTGGCCATGCGTCTCCCTCACTCCATTTTTCAATCCTATCCAGACCTGCCCTAATCCAGCGCTGAAACACAGGGTCATCCAGACTTGGTTTAAAATCCGGGTGACTAAGGATCGGACTCAAGACAGAGGCAGATGGTATCATTAATGATCTAACTAATGTGTGTTCACATATCTTGAGGGTAGGTCCAATTGTCGGGTGATCAAATAATGATTCTTCTTTCCGGAGTGACACCCAGGGTAATGTTTGGAGTCTGAAGGGAGTAGAATCTTGTTCGATTTGTACCCACAGTTTGTTTGTACCTTGTCTACACCAATCTATTACTCTCGTGAGGTGGGAGGCTATGTGGTAAAGTTTGATATTTGGTAGATTTACTCCACCATCTTTTTTCCGTCTATGCAGGATTGATCTCGCTAGGCGTGGTTTCGAATTACTCCATATGAATTTTGTCTGTAATCGTGCAATTGTCGTAAAGAAGGATAGCAACTCCCCAGATCTTAATCCCATTGAGAACTTGTGGTCAATCATCAAGAGACGGGTGGACAAACAAAAACCAACAAATTCTGGCAAAATGCAAGCATTGATTATGCAAGAATGGGCTGCTATCAGTCAGGATTTGGTCCAGAAGTTGATTGAGAGCATGCCAGGGAGAATTGCAGAGGTCCTGAAGAAGAAGGGTCAACACTGCAAATATTGACTTGCTGCATTAACTCATTCTAACGGTCAATATAACCTTTTGGTACTCATAATATGATTGCAATTATATTTCTGCGTGTGATATAAACATCAGACAAACACAAATAAAAACCAGAGGGCAACAGATCATGTGAAAATATAATTTTGGTGTCATTCTCAAAACTTTTGGCCATGACTGTATATAATACTTTGCTCAGTCCTCACGTTGACAGAGAGAACTGTGCAGGAACGCAATGGGAAGACACTTGTGTAAATGATGTAGAATTCATCAGCCGCAAGAGGAGAGAAGGCATCAGATCAAGACCAGTGTTGCCCACCGGACGGAAACCGTAGGTGAGTATAATAAAAGTTCTTCTTTATAGTATACTAGCTGTAGTACCTGGCTACGCCCGGGTTAATAAATAACTGATGTTAGCTATAACAAAATAGAATTTGATTATGTCATATTAATGACCTGTAAGAAAATAGAAGCTGAGCTGTGATTGATTGCTATAGGCAGCCTAATAAATCTCCAGCCAACAGTAAACCCTCTCCCGGCCGGGCAGCATATGTTACCTCACACATACACATAATAGACAGCTCATGTGACTCACATCTGCCTTAATTCCCTATATGGCACATGTGTTGCACATTGGCTGTTTTTAATCAGATGTTTATGTTTGGAAATTAAAGATAGCACACGTATGAGGCGAGTTGTGTGAGGTGAGTTGTGCACATCTGTGTCTGTCTGTGTGGTGTGTGTGTCCCTGGGGTGAGTGCATGTGTCCCTATAGGGTGTGTATGTGTGTGTGTCCCTGTGGGGGGGGGTGTCTGTGTGGGGTGTGTCTCTTTGTGGTGTGTCCCTGTGGGGTGAGTACATGTGTCGCTATAGGGTGGCTATGTGTGTGTGTCCCTGTGGGGGGGGGGTCTGTGTTGTGTGTGTCTCTTTGTGGTGTGTCCCTGTGGGGTGAGTACATGTGTTGCTATAGGGTGTGTGTCCCCGTCGGGGTGTGTGGGGGTGTCTCTGTGTTGTGTGTGTCTCTTTGTGGTGTGTGTGTTTGTTCGGGTGCGTGGTGAATATCCAATGTTGGGGCTGCACCTTAGCGACTATACACTTGCTGTTACTCTTTGTGTGCATGTGGTATGTATACATGTCCCCGTGCGTGGTGAATATCCTATGTTGGGGCCCCATCTTAGTGACTATATGCTGGTATGTGCTGTTAGTCTTTGGCGCTATCATTAAGCCCCTCTCATTCACAACTGTCAACTGGTAATTGTCACTTTTTCCTCATTATGTAGATAGGGGCAAAATTTCGCCTCACAACATAGCCTATGACGCTCCCGGGGTCCAGACATGTGACTGTGCAAAATTTTGTGGCTATAGCTGACAGCTGTCGATTTTCCTCACACACTTTAACATTCACTTTTTCCCCATTATGTAGATAGGGGCAAAATTGTTTGGTAAACTGGAACGCGCAGGGTTAAAATTTCGCCTCACAACATAGCCTATGACGCTCCCGGGGTCCAGATGTGTGACTGTGCAAAATTTTGTGGCTGTAGTTGCGACGGTGTAGATGCCAATCCCGGATATACACACACACATTCAGCTTTATATATTAGATAAATAGTTGTGGGGATTTATATACAGTGTTCTAGAATGCCATATATAAGGGCTTACTTGATAATGGCCGCAGTTTATATGGGAAAAACTTGGTGACAGGTCCCCTTTAATTGTTAGTTAAAAATGATACCTATGGATGCTAAAAAGCTGACCCAAAACATATTTTTTATCTTCCAAAATTTAGTCTCAATAAAGCAAATGTATTACACTTATTTTGAATATATTGGAAAAATAAATTGACAATGCCATTCTTTTCTTATAAATCTATAAGTACAAGTTGAACACAATACATTTTATATTGAACATTGTTATTTTGGGTTTTATTTCTTGTGTTGAGGAATGAAGAAGCATTATGTTCGCTGAAGGACGAACTTGTCTTTTAAGTTAACGAGGGAAGTTGTCCATTAGCTTTCCGAGAACAGGGAAACTTAGTGTAACATTTGGCAGCTGTTCTTTATACATTTTTTCAGGTCTGTAATCTGGACCCATATAAAACGTTTTGACTTGCATGTGTTTGGCTAGGTTAAACTTATGTGAGGAGGATCCGTGGCTGTAGCACAAGAATATAATAAAACAAAAAAAAAAGGAATTGCTATCTAACTTACAACATATGTTTGCTTATGAAGTTCATAAGGTTAGCCGATAAGGGATCCTAAAAATGTCCACTTGGACTTTTCTTTGAAATCATTACAATTTGGCATGGTTCCTCTTTGAAGGCTTCTTTGAAAACTTGATGACCTCATCATGACCTCATCCTCCTGCCTCCTGAGGCTTCTCTTCTAATGTCATGTCTGGGCAGTGAGTACATTGAGGCCATAGATACGTGTGGTCGATTCTTCAGTAATCCTTTTTAGTCTTCAAAATATTTTATTTTTTGTACAATAAGAACAGTTACAAGGACACGACACATTATTGACCTGTGGGGTGAGCCCCGTCTGTCCGAAAATCACATACAATATTGATAACAAATGACATTAAACATTGGATATATACCACTCCCAGAGGTTGATAGGATGGGAGAGGTAGGGGAATGAAGAAAAGGGAGTAGAACAAAGGCTAAAGGGATAGAACAAAGGGTGACCCCAAGATAAGTCATGTTGCTGCAGGACATTAAATAGGTCAAAGAAATTTGTGTTTATGTAAGGCGGCATCCTTTCATCTCAAAACTGAATAAGATCGGCTTTTATGTGAAGGCAAAGTTGAGCGTGTTCTTCTTATTTTCATTGCCGTCAAGATTGAGTGCCACGATTCGTCCGGGTTATGTAATACGAATTTGATCTGAAACTTTTCATAGGGGGTCAGGGGGGAGGGTAGATAAGTTATAAGAGGGTAAGGACATGAGGGAAAATGGAAGACGGGGGGGGAGAATTAGTGGAGAGAGGCTAGGAAGAAGGTATCCGCAGAGGAGGGGTTAGAGAGGATACAAGCAAGTGAGGATAATGAGAGGGGAAGAGGAAGGTTGAGAGGAAGAAGCGAGAGGAGAAAGATGAGAGAAAAATAGAAAAATAGAAAATGTTACCTCCTGTGTCTTGTTCAAGGAGGAGGTTTATCTGCAAGAGGGTGAGTTGCCCAAAGGTCCCAAGCCTCAGCCACATAACGCCTCGTGGGGGCATCTAGTGCTAGGTGGAATTCATGTGCAAATATTCCGTTCAGTCGTTTTGTGAGATCTGTCATTGTGGGAGGGGCCGGGGACTTCCAAGAAGCGGCAATGCAGAGTCTGGCCGCTATTAAAATGTATGAGGTTATGTGGCGGGGGATTGGTGGGAGGGATTCTGCCCCAATGTGTAGGACCGCAAGCTGCGGTAGTAGGGGAAACTTCAACTCCGTGGTCACCTCTATCAGGCTGGCCACCAAAGTCCAAAATTGAGCTATTTGAGGACACAACCACCACATATGTGCGAGATCACCTTTTTGGCTGCAGAGTCTCCAGCAGAGAGGGGAGGCTCCGCTTCCAAATCTCGCCAGACACGTAGGAGGGGTGTACCATCGGAGGTGAACTTTTTTGAGGGATTCCAGGTGATTGATACATCTAGTTGCTCGAGAGACGCAGCAAACCGCTCCCTCCCACTCCGCCTCCTCCGCCTCAAAGGACAAGTCTCTCTCCCACGCGGTAACGTAAGACGGGCGATCGGGGGAGGACAACTCCAAAAGACCCTCGTATATAATCGAGAGGCCCTTGGGTTTCGTGTTCTCCGAGAAGAGGAAGTGCTGGAAGGGCGAGGGGGCGGTGGGTTTTAAATCATGCCAGCAGTCCCCAGAATCTAAGAAATGTCTGACCTGAGAGTACTGCAGGAACATGTCTCTGCGTTCCGGGTTGTTTCGGGTGAACTCTGTAAAGGAGATTAACTCAGGACCCTTCAACAAATCTGCCAGAAAAGAGATGCCCAATTTCTGCCATGAGGAAATATTTAGCGTGGGGATATGAACTTGTAGTGCCGTCAAGGGATCCTCTCCGGTGGGAACTTAGTCCAAATCCTAGGGGCCTTACCCATTCTGACAAAAGATTTCGGACAGTGCCCAGCGGGTGGGATTTCTCAGTTGGTCCCAGTGATGTCCCCCAAATTGTCTTGCCAGGTGAGTGTCCAGGTGCGAAGTCCGACTCTAATTGAGTCCATCCTGATGAGGAGGGGGTTCTGCATAAGTCTCTGACCGCCTCCAATGAGGCTGCTTTGCAGTAAGAAATAACGTCTGGGACTCCCATTCCGCCCCCCCTTAACTTCCTGTGCAGTGTTTTTCGGTTAACCCTCGGACGACCCGCTGCCCACACAAATCTGTCAAGGAGGTTTTGAAGTTGAGTAAGAAAGGACTTCGGGTACGCAACCGGGACACAGCGGAACAGGTACAGAAGCCTTGGGAACCAAAGGATCCTGACCGCCTGTATCCTGGCCATCCATGACAGCAGGGGCTGTGAGCTGGAGTTCATTGATCCCCGCAGGGACGCAATCAGGGCTGAGAGATTTGCCTGTGCCAACTTCTGCGATGGACACAGAATGATACCCAAATACTGGATACCCTCTGGAGCCCATTGAAATGCGTAACGATCAGAGAGATCCCCGAACTCCAGCTGCGTGAGATTGAGGGGCAGTGCCGTAGACTTACTCAAGTTCAATTTATAGTACGAGACTGCCGAGAAGGCATCCAAGGCGTTGATAATGATTGGGAGCGAAGTTCCAGGGTCTGTGCAAGCGATGATCACTTCATCCGCGTACAGGCCAATAACGTGACGTCTCGCTCCTACCTGTATGCCCGAGATCCCTCTTTCAGCCCTGACGGCAGCGGCAAACGGCTCCATAACTAGAGCAAAAATCAGGGGAGACAGGGGGCATCCCTGTCTGGTCCCATTTGATATACTAAATTGGCGGGAGAGAAACCCAGACGTAGAGACACGTGCTCTCGGGTTCGAGTAAAGGCTCAGAATTGCCTTCAATATAGGACCCGAGAAGCCGAACTTCACCAGAACTTCCTGTAGGTAACCCCAGTGTACCCTATCGAACGCCTTTTTCCGCATCTAACGACAGGAATACACTGGGGGTCCCCCGGACCTCATCTATTTCTATGAGGTCTATCATACGTCGGGTTCCATCTCTCGCCTGACGTCCCCCTACAAAGCCCACCTGATCCGAGTCCACCAGGAATGGGACACTCTCCGATAGGCGAGCCGCCAGTAATCTGGCATAAATTTTTACGTCTGTATTCAAGAGGGAGATCGGCCGATAACTCCCCTGTGAGTCAGACGGTTTTCCTGGTTTTAAAATTGTTGTGATCGTGGCCTCCAGGCCTCTGGGGGGGAGAACCCCTTCAGCCTGCCAGGTATTAAAGAGTCGGAGCAGGTAGGGGGCCAGATGGTGGGAAAAGGTTTTATAATATTCGTTTGCCAAGCCATCAGGGCCTGGGGCTGAGTTGAACTTCAGGGATCGGATCACCGCCTGCACCTCTGTCAAAGAGAATGGGGTGTTCAGTTCCCGTAGCTTATCCTGAGGGAGAGCAGGCAGATCTATACATTCCAGGTAGTCCCGAATGCGTTCTATTGTCGGTTGTGGGGTCTTGGGATCGTCTTTTAAGTTGTACAAGGATGAGTAGAAGTCTGCCATCACATCGGCGATCTTATTTGGGTCTCTGACAATCCCTCCCCCTGGTGTTTTCATGGAGGTTACCATTGACTGCACCACCCGTTTTTTAAGTCGTCTGGCCAACAGTCTACCCGCTCTATCCCCAGCAGCATAAAATCGTGTCTTAAGCTTTCGAAGGCCAAGTTCATGTTGGTATAATAGGAGGGATCTGAGATCATTACGCAAGGCCAGTATTTGCGATGTGATCCGCTGGGTCTGGGCGGCCTTGTTAGCTTTTTCTAGTTCAGTTATCTGCTCAGTGAGCTCTCTCCATCGTTTATCTCTCGTTCGTTTTTGTTGTGATGCCTTCTGTATGAGGAGGCCCCTGAGTACCGCTTTATGCGCAGCCCACAGCGGGCCATCCGAGACCTCCCCATTATCGTTCAGTTGGAAGTAGTCAGCCAGACTATGGTCCAAGAAGTTGACAGTGTCTTGACTGGATAACAGACCTACACTCATCCTCCAACGACGGGAGAACACCCCCTTTTGCCCCAAGCCAATACACAGAGAAATGGGGGCGTGGTCCGACCATGAGATCTGGCCTATAGAGGCCGACTCACAGCGGAGCAGTAATGCTTCCCCTACCAGAAATATATCAATCCTGGAATAGGACTTGTGACTGTTAGAAAAGAATGTAAAGTCCCTTTCTTCGGCATGGAGGTATCGCCACACGTCGTGGAGGCCGAATTCTCGACACAATCGGGACAATTCCAGCCCCCGTCGTGAGGATGAGGATGAGGAGTCCAGTCTGCCCTCCATTATAGCATTAAAATCCCCGCAAATTATCAAGGAGCCCTCTATGGAGGCCCTCAGTTTCTTAAATAAGGAGTTTAGAAATTTATATTGTCCCACATTGGGCGCATATAACGCTACAATTGTGTACAATTCTTCTGAGATGAGGGCCTTCAAGATAAGAAACCTCCCCAGTGGGTCAGACTCGATCGATTTAAGTTGAAACTGTAATTTATTACTTACAATGACGCAGATCCCTGCTTTTTTTACAGTGTTGTTTGCAAAGAAGATATGAGGGTAAGATGGGTGACGAACTCTGTAATTGTCTGAGGCCAGTAGATGCGTTTCTTGGACGCATAAGACGTCAGCACGCAGTCTACGTGCCTCCCTCCATAGGAAGGAGCGTTTCACCGCAGAGTTTAACCCTTTGACATTAAGGGAGGCAAGCTGGATCGTTGAAGTCGGCCTCACCATGATCTGTTGTGACCTAGTGCCGCAAATGGGGGGTTAGGGGAAATAGTCGAAGCTCGGGGCCGAAAGACACCAATTAGCCTTGAGAAGAAGGTAGCAAAAGTTTAGAAGAAAAAGATAGAAAAGAATAGGGAGAAAGAGAGGGGAAAGTAGTGGGAATGACCGGAGAGGGGGTGGACGGGGGTATGGGGGGGGAGGGAAAACGTCAAACAGGCAGTTGTAACACACAAATGTAAACCTTAACAATCTGAGGACCTCCCGGGTCAGGTCCGGCGAGCTGGATTAGGAAGAGCCAGAGATTAATCGTGCTCACCTCCCCCCGTCAGAACCCATACCCAGGGGCCTCCTGGGGGTAGGGATACCCTCGTTCACCAGCGACCCGGATAAAGGTCAGCCTGGTGGCAATACGAGGATCTCCTCAAAGAACAGTTATACAAGCCTGAGGCACAGACGCACAGGCATCAACGCGTTGTTTCCGGGCTTCGGCTGGAGCTTTTTTCGACCCTCCGTTGAGATCCGTGTCGAAGTTCATCATGGCCAGTCGGCGGTGAGCCTCCCGAGGCAGAGAGATTCCAGGCTCGCAGGGCTTTGCGTAGTTGTGATGGAGACTGGAAGAATTGTCTCGTCCCCTTGTAGCGGAAGGTTAGGGATACCGGAGAACCCCAGATGTATTGGATCCCCCTCTCGTGTAGAACCCTGCAACTTGGTGCGAATTCCCTGCGCCTGGCGAGAGTCCCTGGTGAAAGGTCCGGGAAGACCGCCGCAGTGGCAAAAGGGTCTGGCAGGGTAGGGTGTGAGCGCATGGCTCGTAGGAGAGTTTCTCTTGCATCGGGCCGTTGGAACGAAATCAAGATATCTCTTGGAATGTCCTTGGCCATTTTGGGCGGTTTTGGTAGTCTATACGCCTTGTTAACCTCCAACCCTGCAGGGGGAACGTCTGGTAGCACCGCCGCAAGGAACATGGATATGATGCTCCTGAGATCCTCCTCACGGTCCAGTTCTTTTATCCCTCGCAGTTTAACATTGTTTTTACGCAGACCATCCTCAAGGTGGGAAAGGGTTAACTGCGTCTTTTTCATCTCTTTATCCAACACATCATAATCATCAGCAAGATTGTTGTGAGCGGTTACAAAGTCCATCATCTTTGTTTCTAGATGTGACGTTCGTTCACCCAGTACCCGCCATGTCTGAGCGTAGGTCTCCTATCATGGAGCGTATTTCTCCTAACATGGAGTCCCGTAGGGACCCCAGCATGTCCCGGAGGGATCGTTTTGATATTGGGGACTCATCTCTGTCCCCAGGCCCCCCTCTCCGGGATCCGGAAGGGGAGCGTGGAGAGCGCGGAGCGTGCCCTGTGGGGGATGAGGAAGCTGCAGGGGCTGAGTAAGCCGGCGCCATTTTTGGAGGGCATCTGAGAATCAGTCCCAAAGAAATCGGTAAGTTTACCGTTTGTGTCCCAGCGCCGGGAGCCCGCACGCGGCATCGCTATGTTGTGCGGAGGGTCTTCTCCTGAAGTGCAGCGGCGTTAGAGCCCGGTAAGAGCCGGTGGTGCCGATGAGTCAGCCTGAGCGTCGGAGCCTTCTCAGCAAGCGTCCGGCGCCATCAGCAGCAGGACACGCCCCCCCAGTAATCCTTTTTTAATGTTCCTTTTATTATACTCAGTTGGCCATGAATAAAAACTGGTTAAAATAAGGACAATGCAAATCTGACATTTTCGGTCATAAAATTAATGGAAGCATTTGTCTGTTATGGCTTTCTTCATCTTTCTCTGCATTAGTTGTACACTCTATCCCTTTATTCTTCCTGCCCCTTTGTCTTATTGTGTATTTTTTTTGTACCTTCACTTCTGACCTTCTTGTTAGTGGAAAACTCCTTTAAAGAGTTGTAAAATGTTTCTAATTCAGTCAAAATAAAATAGTGGCTAAAGGAATTTGTGTGCAACATCTACAAAACTCCTTTCATATTTAATGGAATATCAAACATTTTTTAGTGTGTTAATTTAAAAATTACATGTTTTTTTATTACCCCGATTCTTGAAAGTGTTTATTATAGATTTTGGTATAAAATACTTGAAAAAAAACAAAGCATTTTTGGTGCAATGTGAAATTGTGTAGAACAATTGTGACTTGGCCACAAGAGGTGCAGGAACAATGCACACCCAACAAATTAATAAAAAGTGGTGGCACATATGACCCCAGGAATGTTACTTCATTACCCGAGTAACATTTCTTGTGAGATGCATGTGCGAAACAGCATTGTTAATGAATTGGGGTTTTTTTGCTAAGAATTTCTAATTAATATTACTACATAGCCTTCATATAAGATCAAGCTTAGTGTTGAATTTTGGATGCTGCACTACTATTGTCCTATAGTATTGTATTATTGTAAATTGTGTCATAGTTGCTTTCTTAGAACTCTATATTTTGCCATTCCTTTTTTTTTTTTTTAGGAATATATTGACATCTAAACATTACCTGTATGAGGTGGTTTCCTGTACAGTCTCGCCCTGTAGTGCTGACTATTCCAGAACTATGTACAGAACCACATTGTTCAGACATTGAATCTTACCACCCAGTCACCAATTTATCCCAAAAATTCTAAGATGAGTCCTGAAGGAATAGCAAAAAGCAGTGTTCTGAGTACAGATGTCCCAGAAATATGTCATAAATAGTTTAAGTATTTTAGAAAATTGACATGTCAGGAGTGGTAACATTTAAAAGGAACCTTACAAGGAACCAGTATCTATTAAGACCTGGCTACACTAATGCAGCCAGGTATATTTTTTTTGCAAGGCCGGAGCACTTGAAAAGTTGTCTAGGGGACTGTAGGCAGAGACGTAACTAGTCCAGAGCCACCCCTGGCTTGCTTCTCAGGTGATTGACTGGTCTTTACGTTGAGTGTACATTAAGAGATCTTTCCACCGGAGAGAATAAGGTCAGGGGCGGCACTGAACTAGTCTTGTCTCTGCCTATAGTCTCCAGACAGCTCTTTAAACCGTTTTTTTGTGAAATGCCGGAGCTTTTCAGGGAACAACATATGTGGCTGCTATTGGACAGCCTGGCACTGGTTGATGCTGCCTGTTGCCTGGACAGCATAAATACATTGACAGGTTCTTTTTAAAAAGGGTTTGTCCTCTACTTGGAAAACCCTTCTTATTCAGTATGTTTCACCCAAGCTAAATAATCATGCCTATACTCTGCTGGCACCATGCCAGCGGTTTTGGCACTGGCTCTTCTAGGGCAGTTGTCATGTGACACTCGAGAGTGCAAATACTGCCAATGATGGAACTGGGTGAGTATAGGTACTGTTATTTTGCTTGTGTGAAAAAAAAGACTTACGGTATTTTTGTGCATGTGTCAGGCTTGTACCTTACTAGGGATATATGATGGTTTTCCTGCAACGGATAGTGCACTGAAATGCTTTGTGTTACTTAGAATACTTAAGAGTAAAAAATATATAACTATATCAAGTGATTTGAGCAAGAACTAGGTCAGTTTCACACATCCGTGTTTTGCTATTAACTGCATGGACTAGTCAAGGGTCTACAAAAGGTTACTCAACCTCCTCATTTTTTTCAGTTTTCATAAAGGTGACATTCGGCCAGTCTGTACATCCCTGTCCAACTAAGGGCCGTGAAAAATGGAGGTGTAAAACTGGCTGTAGTTATAGGATTAGGGGTGATTTCAGATAGATTTCTTGCAGCATTTTTGTTTGCTATTTTAATGTAGCAAGATTTTAATAACAATGACTCTAGCACAATTGTTTGATTTAGGTTAGGGTCACACTATCAGTTTTCTCTCATGTGAGGAAATAAGTTCAATTATGCTAATCACACTCTGATCATATTGTGATCATAGTGGGGTTTGATTTTTTGGAGGTAGAGAAGATGGGAAAAAAATTCTCCATCTTCTCCATTCTGTCAATCTGATTTTTTTCACAGAGCAATTAGCTTTTGCAAGTATGAGTGTAATCCGATTTACAGAGGGATGTAAAAAATCAGACATGAGCATGGACCCATGAAATAATATGGGGACGAGTGTTATCTGTCAAAACACACGTCCAATTTTTACAGTTGTGGGCTCGTACCCTTAGGGTGTCTTGAGTTGTGCTTTGAGTTGTTTGTGCAGTTTTCTCTAAATATATCACTTTTTTTTTTGCTTGGAGAGAATGTGTCAGTACAATTATACCTCGTTCTATATGGCATGCAGGTCATAGAAGTTTGAATGATACCCTGATAACTGATCTGATTTTTTTATTGCTTGCATGTATGTGAGCTGTTAAAGGGCCCGTTACACGCTTTAATGTCCCAGTGATCCGTCCAACGATCCGACTTGGCCTGGATCGCTTGAACGTTGTTCATTGATCACTAGTGAGGTGTCACACGTACAGATATCGTGAACGATACAGCAACGATTCCGCGACAAGGGAACAATACTTGTTGTCGTTTGGTCGCCTACGTCCTTCAGTTCTGAATAGGCGAAGTTGTAAATGAGATTATCACGGTGTCACACACGACGATGCAGCAGATCAAATGTACGATCAACTGATTTATGGTCCTGTTCATAAACCTTTGATCCACAATCAGCCGACTTATTGTTGGTCGTATCTACGTGTCACACGAAACGACGTCATCACTACATTGTTGCTCCGCCCCAAAAGTCGTGACGTACCAACGATATCGTTAACAATATCGTAGTGTGTAATGGGCCCCTTAGATTTATGGATAAACATAGATCGCCTCATGAATCTGCTTGCAGAGCTTATTTTAAATGAAAGGGGCTTTTCCAGTGTGAGACATATAGATCAGAAGAGCCATGCAGATCAGTCTCTACACTAAAAATAGTCTGGGTGAAATGGTGGATGAGGATGAGGAAAAAGCCAATATGCTAAATGACTTTTTTTCAACAGTATTTACACAAGAAAATCCCATGACAGACAATATGATCAGTGATAACAAAAATTCTCAATTAAATGTCACCTGCTTAACCCAAGAGGAAGTACGGCATCGTCTAAAAATCACTAAAATTGACAAATCCCCGGGCCCGGATGGGATACACCCCAGAGTGCTGCAGGAATTAAGTACTGTCATAGATAGACCATTATTTTTAATATTTAAAGATTCCATAATAACAGGGTGTGTACCACAGGACTGGCATATAGCAAATGTGGTGCCAATATTCAAAAAGGGGACAAAAACTGAACTTGGAAATTATAGGCCAGTAAGCTTAACCTCTACTGTGGGTAAAATCCTAGAGGGTTTTCTAAGAGATGCTATACTGGATTATCTGAAGAAAAATAACCTCATGACCCATTATCAACATGGTTTTTACGAGGGACCGTTCCTGTCAAACTAATCTAATAAGCTTCTATGAAGAAGTTCTGGACTGGACCAAGGAAATGCAGTGGATGTGGTGTATATGGACTTTTCAAAAGCTTTTGATACGGTGCCACACAAAAGGTTGATACATAAAATGAGGGCAATGGGGATAGGGGAAAATATGTGTAAGTGGGTTAAGAACTGGCTTAGTGATAGGAAACAAAGGGTGGTTATTAATGGAACACACTCAGAATGGGTCACAGTTAACAGTGGGGTACCACAGGGGTCAGTGTTGGGCCCGCTTCTATTTAATATATTAATGACCTTGTAGGGGGCATACAGAGTAGAATCACAATATTTGCGGATGACACTAAACTCTGCAGGGTAATCAATACAGAGGAGGACAATTTTATATTACAGGAGGATTTATGTAAACTAGAAGCTTGGGCTGCTAAATGGCAAATGAGCTTTAATGGGGATAAATGTAAAGTCATGCACTTTGGCAGAGGAAACAAAAGGTATAATTATGTGCTTAATTGTAAAACACTGGGCAAAACTGTCACTGAAAAAGACCTGGGTGTATGGGTTGATGACAAACTCACATTTAGTGGCCAGTGTCAGGCAGCTGCTGCAAAGGCAAATAAAATAATGGGATGCATTAAAAGAGGCATAGATGCTCATGAGGAGAACATAATTTTACCTCTATACAAGTCACTAGTGCGACCACACTTAAAATACTGTGTACAATTCTGGTCTCCGGTGTATAAGAAAGACATAGCTGAACTAGAGCGGGTCCAGAGAAGAGCAACAAAAGTCATTAGAGGACTAAGGGGTCTGCAATACCAAGACAGGTTATTAAGCTTGGGGTTATTTAGCTTGGAAAAACGAAGGCTTAGGGGTGATCTTATAATAATGTATAAATATATGAGGGGACAGTACAGAGACCTTTCTAATGATCTCTTTACTCTTAGGCCTGAGACTGGGACAAGGGGGCATCCTCTACGTCTGGAGGAAAGAAGGTTTAGTCATAATCACAGACGCGGATTCTTTACTGTAAGAGCAGTGAGACTATGGAACTCTCTGCCACATGATGTTGTAATGAGTGAGTCACTACTAACATTTAAGAAGGGCCTGGATGCCTTTCTTGAAAACTATAATATTACCAGTTATACATACTAGATTCTTTGATAGGGCATTGATCCAGGGAACTAGTCTGATTGCCGTACCTGGAGTCAGGAAGGAATTTTTTCCCCCAATGTGGAGCTTAGTGTTGCCACATGTTTTTTTTTTGCCTTCCTCTGGATCAACATGTTAGGCTATGGGTTGAAGTAGATGGACTTAAAGTCTTCCTTCAACCTTAAAAACTATGTTACTATGTTACACTCCCTAACAGAAGTTATGTTGCTTATCCATTTTATGTAAATAAAAGCTTATAACCTGACGTTAACTTCATCCATTGGTTGTATAAATTACTCTTTGTACTTGATGCTGAGACACATTAAAGGTGCCAGCCACCTCTGCAGTGGATCTGGTCTCTTGATAATCAAGTCTTTGGTCGCAGGATGGATTTTTGGCATGTTGTCAGAGCTCAAGTTGCAGTTCAAGTGAAGGTCTGGGGAGCTGGGTTTCTTTTTAGACACACCCACTAATTAACCGATCATTTACTGAGGACAGGTGAGGATGTAAACTAGGATCGGGTGCATCATATTACCAGGCGACAAAACTTTTGTCTTGCCAAAATCTGACCATTCTGTGTTCATTAAATGATCAATATTTCAGCACTGAGGCCAATTTATTTTCTTAACCTAAACCACATTTCAGCTTCAAAAGAGTAATTTATACAACCAATGGATGAATTTAACGTCAGGTTATAAGCTTTTATTTATATAAGGGCCACTTTACACACACCAACTTATCTGTCCAACTTCTGACCAACTTACTGGTTACAGTGAAATCATGGACACATTGTTCCATTGTACACAGTCACAAAATGGAGCAATGTGTCCATGATTTCACTGCAACCAGTAACTTGGTCAGAAGTTGGACAGATAAGTTGGTGTGTGTAAAGTGGCCATAACATGGATAAGCTACATAACTTCTATGAGGGAGTGTACATATCACACAATGGAAATACCCCTTTCATTTAAAGTAAGCTCTGGAAACTTGTGGGGAGATCTATATCCGGCTCATAGATTTTAACAGCTCATTCATATAGCAAGAAAAATTAGAGAGACATATCCTCTAATTTTTGTATACTGGGCCATAAACTATAATACAACATAAATAAACACCAAAAAAACTAAGTGTTAGGCCTAAAATATATGATTTATTTATACATAAAAGTAATGTTAAAATTATGCAATTACAAAATTATATAAGGTGCAGTACAGGTGTGGGGATTGGACAAAGAATGGTCAACACATTATATCACCATATATGAAAGACAGACAAAATTGCTAACTACACCCAAAGAAAAGGCAAAAATGACAGGTTTCAGCACCTATAAACCTTGTAAACCTATCTTTTTATGCATATGCATCTCCAACTTTGAAGTGTATGTGGAGAATCCAAAATATGGGCAGAACTTTATTTGAGTCTAGATACCTGCCTAATCAGTGCATGAATATGCCTCATGCATGCCGTAACTACCACGAATATCAATGGCTAAGTAGGTACAGTATTAAGAACAGGCAGAGACCCTCTGCTACTAAAGTATTTACTGTGTGGTGGGTGATGCCAGCTCCGTCCTCTCCCGCCACCCCAACACACATTTCGTGACAACGTCATTAGGAGGCCTGTAAGTAAGAAAAATGTGTTATTGTTTTTTTTTCTCTGGAGCATAATATTGGATCAAAAATATCAAAGTTTCATTTTGTTCAACTTTTCATGGCCTGTGCCTGTATACATGGCTTAGGAGGGTTGATCCTAGCGACAGATTCCCTTTAGGTGTTGCAAAATTTAAAAAAATAAAGATTTTTAGAAATACTTTACATTTTCTATGAGCATGTAAAAACATCATAATAAAACTGGGTAATGGGAGCTTAATAGGGGTTCTGGTACATTTCAAATAAAGTTTTACTGTAGTTAATAACTGTCCTAGTGAGTTAAGAGCCAAATGTCATATTATTTAGAAAGCTCTATACCGTATATTGAATTGAGTAATTTGGTAAATGAACTTCTCTTCAAATAATATCACTTATGCGACTAAGTAAATTTGAACTTGGCTTCTAATCAGTTATTAGGTCGTATTCTTTGCTGAAACGTTTCATGCAAAAAAGGAGATGACTTCATCCAAAATTGAAATCAGAGGCATTGTTCAAGTAAAGAATGTGGGAAGCGACGGCGTTCCCTTTGTGAACATCTGTTCCTCATAATGTCATTCTCTCTCCTTCCAAGGAACACAAGATTGTATTATAAAATGATGAAATGCATGAAAATAATCAGTAGCTAAATAACACTGCAAGAAGTCCAATCTCTGGAAATGACACCACCGTTTCCTATATGTGTCTCTTAACCCAGATCATTTATATATGTAATGTGGCTGAGGAATGTTTTATGGCCTTTTGCACTTTGCCACTCAATTTTCCTCCTATATTACAGACTGAACAATTCATTTGGGAGAAGTAATTTTCATCCCTGCATACTAATCGATTTTCTCACAAACACCTGCTATCAGTTATGGTAATAAAAATGTCATTTTAAATTGAAAACAGTCCAAATGGAGCATCCCAGGGAAATGACTAAAGTGTCATTCAGTGCTACTAATGCGGTAATGTTCTTGTGTTACCACCACACTTTCTCATATCAGCATTTACATTTTTATACAGTTTTTGTCATTATATTTCTCCTTCAACTGGTGACTGCCTTAAAGCTATTGGCACTAAGAAAAGATAAAGTGTCTGCACGAGTACGCATTTTTAATGGTTCTCTTAAATCCAGACTGCTGTAGAAACAATATAGTTCTGAAAAACAATCATATAAAAAGCAAAATAAAAAAGATTGAAGAACACTTGTTCTCGGGTGGATCTTATAAAAGTTTTTTTTCTCTTATTGCCTGTACAAATCAAACTTAGTAATAAGTTTGGTTAAAGGGATATCACACATATCCGTAGTTTTCATATCCATGATTGACTAGGTGTGTGCATGTTACACCAGCAGACCCTGGGTCTGTGTCATGGTTTTATCTACACTTTGGGCAATTTAAGGGCCGCTTGACAATAAGCTAATCTTTCTGTTGATCTACTTAGCAATCATCTCTTATCTGAGAGGCTACATGGACAGCAAATGTTTAATACATCCTCAGCACCAAAACAGTGCAAATGGAACATTACACAAGTCCATTATCAATCGACAGACTTTCTGCGTATGGCATGGATGTGCCAGGACCTCCAGTGCAAGAGGTGTCCTTTGTAGCTGCAATCTACAATGATCAATAGATAAGGTTTTAATATTGTAATTGTATCTGCGAATTCTTTACGTTTTTTTTTTTTGCTTCTTATTTTAGCTCTAGCTGCCCAAGCTTATGCATTAAAGGAAGAGAACGACAGTCTGCGGTGGCAATTAGATGCCTACAGGAACGAGGTTGATCTTCTGAAACAAGATAAAGGACATCACGCACGGACAGAGGAAAGCTTGACCAAGGATCAACAGTTAGAGTTTTTACAACAAACAATGCAAAATATGCAACAAGTAAGCCTTTTTCATGTTAAAATGTTGTACAATGATAGACAGCTCACAAATGAATGGAGCAACACCTATGAAGGCCAAAATCATTTTAATAAATAATAATAATAATAAATCTTTATTTATATGGCGCCAACATATTCCGCAGCGCTTTACAATACAGTGGTTAAAGTACAGAAAATATACTATACAGTAATTAGTGGAGAACAAATACAGTAAAAAAATTGGATACAAAACAATAGGCATAGAATCAATGTAAAAAAGAAAATACAATAAATAAAGCAAGAAATGAAGGTTTCATCTATATCCCTTTATATTTAGAGCCATCATTTAAACTACCGTATATACTCGTGTATATGCCGACCCCCCTACTTTTGCCCCAAAAACTGGGAAAACCTATTGACTCACGTATAAGCCTAGGGTGGACAATGCAGCAGCTACCGGTACTGAAAAATTTTTAAAATGAAAATAGATGCGAATAAAATGTTGAACTTTTATTTTAAATAGAAACAGTAAACTACCAATGCAGCAGACTACCGTCCTGTTATAAAGCCCCCTATCACTGGTATATAGCCCACCATCCCTGTATATAGCAGCCATAACTAGTATACAGTTGCCGCCAGCAGGGGTAATACAGGCCCCCCAGCAGGGGTAATACAGGCCCCCAGCAGGGGTAATGCAGGTTCCCCAGCAGGGGTAATACAGGCCCCCCAGCAGGGGTAATACAGGCCCCCCAGCAGGGGTAATGCAGGTTCCCCAGCAGGGGTAATGCAGGCCCCCCAGCAGGGGTAATACAGGCCCCCCAGCAGGGTAATACAGGCCCCCCCACAGGGGTAATACAGGCCCTCCCGCAGGGGTAATACTGGCCCCCCGCAGGGGTAATACAGGTCCCCCGCAGGGGTAATACAGGCCCCCCCGCAGGGGTAATACAGGCCCCCCCCCCAGCAGGGGTAATCTCACCCCCTCGGTCTGCAAGCACCCGGGTCCTCCAACTGCTCCGTCTGCGTGCGCGGCTTCTAATACCGGCGTCTTTCCCGCACTTCCTGTTTGAATGTGATCATGTGACCGCGGTCACATGATTGCATTCAAACAGGAAGAGCGGGGAGGACGCCGGTATTAGAAGCCGCGCACGCAGACGGAGCAGCTGGAGGACCCGGGTGCCTGCAGACCGAGGGGGTGAGATTACCCTGCTGGGGGGCCTCTGCATACATGGGGGGGGCGGGGAGGCAGCGGGGGAGGCTATATTGTGCAGGGGAGCAGCAATGTACTATGCGCTGCTCCCCATGCATAATTAATGAGCGGCACCACGTGACGTGCCGCTCATTCTGCAGCCTCCCCCCGCCTCCTCCTGCCTCCTGCAGTGCCCGGACACAGCCCCCACCGGTGTACACAGTATATGACTCGTGTATAAGCCGAGGGGGGACTTTTCAGCCCAATTTTTGGGCTGAAAAAGTCGGCTTATACACGAGAATATACGGTATATTCTAATATACCTGCAATAAAAATTCCTTCTCCTTTCCTAAGTGCACTAACTGCTGTAGTATTGTTTTCACCTACTTCCTCTCTGATGATACTTTGTTTGAAAATTCCAGTATATGCTAGGATACGTATGCAGAGACTGGCGCCTCCTCCGAAAAGGATGTCACCTGTTTTACCTGCTGGGTATTTTGCTAATGAGTACTGACAGTGCATTTTGCTCTGTTGCTGACTCATTACCTCTGATCTGAGCTGACAACTTAGCGCACTGTCATTGTGCACATGACCGCGGTCACATGATTGCATTCAAACAGGAAGAGCGGGGAGGACGCGGCATTAGAAGCCGCGCACGCAGACGGAGCAGCTGGAGGACCCGGGTGCCTGCAGACCGAGGGGGTTGAGATTGCCCTGCTGGGGGGCCTCTGCATACATGGGGGGGCGGGGGAGGCAGCGGGGGAGGCTATATTGTGCAGGGGAGAAGCAATGTACTATGCGCTGCTCCCCATGCATAATTAATGAGCGGCACCACGTGACGTGCCGCTCATTCTGCAGCCTCCCCCCGCCTCCTCCTGCCTCCTGCAGTGCCCGGACACAGCCCCCACCGGTGTACACAGTATATGACTCGTGTATAAGCCGAGGGGGGACTTTTCAGCCCAATTTTTGGGCTGAAAAAGTCGGCTTATACACGAGAATATACGGTATATTCTAATATACCTGCAATAAAAATTCCTTCTCCTTTCCTAAGTGCACTAACTGCTGTAGTATTGTTTTCACCTACTTCCTCTCTGATGATACTTTGTTTGAAAATTCCAGTATATGCTAGGATACGTATGCAGAGACTGGCGCCTCCTCCGAAAAGGATGTCACCTGTTTTACCTGCTGGGTATTTTGCTAATGAGTACTGACAGTGCATTTTGCTCTGTTGCTGACTCATTACCTCTGATCTGAGCTGACAACTGAGCGCACTGTCATTGTGCACATGACACAATGTGCAGGGATTAGCCCAGCCTCTGAACAAGTGTCACTGATGCAGCCTCTGCCCCCTAATGATGCTTAGTAAGGTTATATCAGGATGGGGGTATTTTCAGGATGGGGGCCATATATTCCAGGATGGGAGACATATATACCCAAATAGGAGACATATTTACCAGGATGGGGACATAAATACCATGAAGGGAGACATATATATCAGGATGGGGGACAAATACCAGGATGAGGACACATATACAAGGATGGGAGTCATTGCTAAATAATGAAGGGGGAGAGGGGGCTATTTGTAAGTCTTTATAGGATTTAGACCACTTGTTCTAAGTGAATACCGTTTTTTTTCAGATTACAAGAGGCACTTTTGTTCCCCCAAATTTTGAGGGAAAGTGGGGGGTGCGTTTTATAATCCGAATGTACGGATTATATACTGCAGGGGATGGTGGGAGCAGCTCTAGAGTGTGTCCGGGGGCTGGGGCGAGCTGGTGCAGGCTGCAGAAGGCAACAGGAGGTCACGTGCTCCCGCAATATAATATGCACTGCTGAAACCGTGCCGAGGTGATGGACTGGGGGAGCGGCGCATATTACATTACATGTGCCTGGACCCCCCTTGTGATGGCACATGGCCCCCCTGTGCTGGATATGGGCTCCATTTGCTGCTGCCCATACTAAAATGAAAAACACTTTACTTACCCTCTCCAGAGCTGTCCCCCATGTCTCCCTGCTTGTCGTTGCGCTCCTCCACTTACTGCTTCTTTGTAAATCCGGTCATGTGATTCGGTGCGCAGAGATAATGTCACTCTGCTGTGCTGATCACATGACCGGCTTTACCGAGAATCAGGAAGTGGTGGCATGCAGTGGCAAACAGGAAGACATGGAGGACAGCGCTGGAGAGGGTAAGTAAAGTGTTTATTTTAGTATGGGCAGCTGCATGGGGGGACCATATTCAGCACTGGGGGACATGTGCCATCACTGGGGGACATGATCCATCACTGGGCCAGCACAAGGGATCTATATCCAATGTAAGGGGGCCATACTCAAATTAAGGGGGCTTATTCTAGGATGGTGGGCTGTATCCCAAGGTTGAGGGGGCTATGAGGGACATATACCCTATATGATTTGTAAGACGGACACTAGTATTATAAGACGGACTTCATTTAACATTCACCAAATTTGGGGGTGTGTCTTATAATCAAGTGCGTCTTATAAAGCGAAAAATAAGGTATGTCCCCTAAATAAGTTAAAATATAAAATTAATTTAGATACGAAGACTATTAAATAAATTCAATCAAGATTCTAAACCCAAAACTATTTAAAACCCCAAACTAGACCAGTAAACAATTGGGTCTGGGATTTGAATTTATGACAGGCCTGTCCTCAAAAAATATTGCAGATTTTGAATTTTACCCCCAAAGTAATTCATAACCAAGACCAGTAAATAATTTCAGTCTATACACGTTAAAGGGAACCTGTCACCTGGAATTAAGGCCCTGACCTATCCCTAGCTGTCCCAAAACCTTCCTAGGTGCTCCCTAAACATCCCTCTGTTTTAAATGCGACTTGTAAAGAGTTAGAAAAAAGACTTTATACTTACAGCACGTCGCTCTCTCAGGCGACGGGAAAGGCGGCCCCAGGCTCCATTATCCCCTCTTCACAGCTTTCCAGCACGCCCCTCTGGGCGGCATAATTCTTTATTCATCTTTTCCTGTGGTTTGAATCTCCCGCCCTCTTTTCATGGTATGATGCACCGGCCAGGACGTCACATCCGGGCCGGTGCATTATGGGCCTGATGACGTGACCAGTACCTTTAATTGCAGACCCCAAATGAGGGATTGAACAAATTTATGCAGATGTGACCCCTCCATATGTTCTCTTTTCATGCTTCTAGATTCCTCTTCAGCTTTAGGAGCCACCAAAATGACATCCTAATGATGGCAGCATCAGGATGTTGTGTAAGCTGCAGCACTCTACATCTTTCCACTACCGACATTGGGACCTAGTTTGATTCATTACGTGACTAATGGGAACACAGTATAGTAACTAAGTAACTCACTCTTGGGTCACCCAAGAATTTATAAGGAAATACTCTTATCAGTACTAGAGTCCATAGATACTAAGTCCATTGCATATATACCTTGGTCATTAGTATAGAGAGCCATAGTCTAATCAAGGTCATGCCATCCTGATCAGCTGATTTGCAGCCAGACCAGCTACTAGAGGCCCCAACCATTATATGTTTAATTTATCCATTCATTTTCTCTAAATGGCAGACCATGTAATAAATGGACTGGCAGGGTGTGCCAGAGCAATAGCTCTTTTTCCTTGGCATATCTCCACTCTAATGTGCATAATGTTGGACAGTGGTTATCATAAGCTTTCAAGATGTGCAGAAAGGGCGCCATGAGCAATAAATAACAAGAAGCAAGGTGTAAGAAATGTAACTATTGTTGGATTACTGAAGTGGTTTTGCTAGTGGAATTATGCTTTATCAGAACCTATTGAATATATTGTTGGAGCAGCTCTGTAGAGTAGCAAATGATCCTTGTTTCAACAAGAATTGTTATTTACCTCTAAAGAATGTACCATATAATTCTGTAACTAGATAATGTAACTAAGCCATGGACCTGAGCCATCTATTTACATCAAAATAAATGCAACTAAACAATGAGTAAAAACTGACCTCATCAACAGTTAACAAATACATTTATTTTAGGTGTCCTTACTGAAAAAAGAGGAATTCATAATTCTTTATTACTGTGATCATTTATGTACAACTATATCCTGTTTACTTAATAGCTTATTCTCTAAAATGATGCAGGTTTGCTATGCTGCACACAGTAGAATATGAGAAAAAGTGGAGGTAGTTTATTTACCCATAGTGTATAATACTATCTACTGTATGTGTGTATACATATATATTCATATATTAGCCTTCCTTCCCCTGTGGGGTGTTCTTTTTGTCTGTCCTCATTCTCGGGTCCTCTACCAGAGGCATGCTGGGAGTTTGAGGGTTCTGCGCAGGATCTTAGTTGTTCCAGCACTGCCCTTTTCTGGACAGAGAGTTCCGATGTTGCTCCTGGGATCTGTTTTTATCAACTTAATGGTCACTACTCCAAGTGCTTCTATCACCACTGGAATCACTGTTGCCTTCATCTTCCACATCTTCTCCAGTTGTTCTTTGAGCTCCTGGTCTTTTTCCAGCTTCTCATATTACTTCTTTCTGATATTACTATCATTGGGCACTAACACATTTATTTTCATTGCCGTCTACTGGTCCTTGTCTAATGTCACGATATCTGGTTGGTTAGCCAACACCTGCTTATCCATCCCAATCTTTAAGTCTCACAGGATTTTAGCTTTTATTCTCCACCACTTTTTCTGGGGTCTCCCACCTGGAGTTAGGGGTTTAGCCTATACGTTGTATTATTATCATATAATATTTTATTATATCTTTTCAAGATTGAAGATATGACACTTTGATACAATGTAAAATATTCAGTGTACAGCTTGTATAACAGTGTAAACTTGGTGTGCCCTAAAAAAAACTCAACACATAGCCATTAGTATCAACAAAAGTAAATACACCCCTAAGGGGCCTCTCACACTTGCATTTTTTTCCTGATCTGGAAGATCAGGAAAAAACCTATTCTTACAGGATTCATTTTTTTGCCCATTCACTTTAATGAGTTAAAGAAAAAACCTGAAGCAACAAGATTCTAAGTGAATGGGCAAAAAATGAATCCTGTAAGAATCAGGTTTTTTCCTGATCTTCCAGATCATGAAAAAAACGCAAGTGTGAAAGGCTACTAAGTGAAAATGGTCAAAATATGCCCAATTAGCCATTTTTCCTCACCAGTGTTGTGACTCATTAGTGTTACAAGGTCTCAGGTGTAAATGGTGATCGGGTGCATTAAATTAGGGTGTTATCGCTCACACACTCTCATACTGGTCAATAAGAATTCAACATGGCACCTCATGGCAAAGGGTTCTCTGAGTAGCTGAAAAAAAGAATTGTTGCATTACCTAAAGATGGCCTAAACCAGGGGTGGGGAGCCACGTGTGGCTCGTGGTCCTGTGATGTGTTGCTTGCGGCGGTCTTTCAGTTTGATGTGTAAGTACCAAGTCTAGCAAGCAGTGATGTGCGAAACCGCAGATTTTTTTGTTTTTTAAATCCAAGTTCGGGGCCGAACAAGACTCGAACTTGAGTCCGAATCCCGAACTCAGAAGTTAAAGTTATGAGATGGTGGCTGTAGAAGGAAGGAAAACATTTATGAAACATTAGCGTTCTACTTACCGGCGTCCCAACGTTTGTATCCCAGTCCTATCATTAACTCCCTGAATATACACTGAAGAGGGGCACAACAGCCAATCACAGACATTGTCACAGAGAGTGGGCGTCTGTGATTAGCTGTTGGAGTAACCTTAAAACAGCTTGTATATTGTAACTTCTCCCAACCCGGGTAGATACTAGAGTGCATGGACTGTTTTTGGGTTACTCCATCAGCCATCTTAGACCCTCATTCTCTGTGACAGCGTCTGTGATTGGCTCTTCCTCCTCTCACCCATTGATTGATATAGTACTATAAGGGCCACGTCACACCAGGTGACGTCGCCGGAGATGTAGCGGGAGCGCGCACGTTTTTGGCACCCCACCAGCGTTGTCGTCGCATGTTTACATGCGGCGACGCACTGGCGATCTGACAGGTGGCGTCGACGCTGGGTGTCTAAAAACCCCAACGGCGATGCCTTAACATGGGAGCCTATGGCTCCCATCGCCTGGCTGATCGCCGTCCCCCATTTACATGGGGTGATGTGTACACATGCCCCGGAGTGGTCGCCTGGTTTCAGAGCAGTGCTGTGAAACCAGGCGACTACTCAAATGCGTCGCCCTCGCCCATTCACAATAGGCGACGCATTGGCGATGTCGGCGGTGATAGGCTACGCCCCAGCGTCACCTAAAAATCGCCACCGACATCGCCAGGTGTGACGGTACCCTAAAAGTATATACATTACTAAAAAAAATTAAGTTGCACTTCGCTGTATTTTTGATTTTCAGCGCAGATAAAGCTGACAGCCATGGTCTGCCACCCCCAACTGCCTGGCTTTACCTTGGCTAGCAATCATATCACAGTGACCCGTTTATATTTTTGTAATAATTTAAATAGATAATAATAAAAAAAAAAGTGTGGCCTTTGCCCTGTTTTTGATTGGCAGCCAAGGTAAAACTCAGGCAGCTGGGGGCTGGAATTTTCAATGTGGTAAGGGCCAAGTGTTTTGGGCCCAATCACACTGAAAATTGCTGCCTGCAGCCACTCCGGGGAATTGCACATTCTTTCATAGCACCATTTTAAGGCACACTTTATCTGGTTGTTCCAGCAGCCCTCGTGGCGTTGGCACACTGGGTAATAAAGGGGTTAATGCCATAATGTCGGGCCAATGGTAGACACGCCCATTATCAATCTCTAGTAAAAATAATTTTTAAAAAAACACATCTTTCTCCACATGTCACCTTATCTGATCGCCTGACATGTGCATCCAACAGCAGAAGGGGCAGAACAGCAATCCGCCCACCACTCTTAATCCGTTAAATTGCAATGTCAAACTCTGAAAGCGCGATCTAAAACATGCCAGTGGGGATTGTGCTATTCCTTGCCTCCTTTGGTGGCCCCATGTTGTGATTGAGAGGTGTTGAGGGGTTGTCATGACCGTGAGGGAACAGATGATCACCCCTGTTACTGTTAAGGCTCACTTTCTTTGAATGCTAGCTGAGCATTTTTTGTGACATCAACTCGTCTCTGTTCTAGCACAAGCATTCAGACAGCACTGGCTTCAAATCTCCTAAGGGGAACAGTAAAATTATTAAATTATTAAAAAATAGTAAAAATATGAAAAACATTAAAGTCAACCACCTCCCTTTTGCACCACTGAAAATAAAACAATTAAAAAATACACTTATTTGGTATCTCCACGTTCAGAAATGCCGAATTGATTAAAATATTAAATAAATGAATGCAATCAGTAAACAGCATAATGGAAAGAAAAGTAAAAAAAGCCAAAATTAAGTTTTTTTTAATTGCCGCAACATTGCAGTAAAATGCAATAACAGGCGATCAAAACTTTGCATTTACACCAAAATGGTATAATTAAAAACATCAGCACAAGATGCAGATGCAAAAAATAAGCCACCGCACAACCCCAAATCCCGAAGACTTGCAATGTTAGGCATGTCAGAAAATTGCAGCAAAAGTGCAAGTTTGTATTTATTTATTTTTTACAAATTTCTGAATTTTTTTTTACCACTTCAATAATTAAACAACTATACATGTTTGGTATCTGTGAACTCATACTAACCTGAGGCATCAGACTGTTAGGACAGTTTTACCATAAAGTAAATAACTAATCCAAAAAACAATAGTAAAATTGCACTTTTTTTTGCAATTTTATTGCAATTGGGATATTTTCTCTGTGTTCCAGTACACTATATGGTAGTATGAATGATGTCATTCAAAAGTACAGCTTGTCCCACAAAAAACAAGTCCTCGTGTATATTTTTTTTTTTTTTTTTTTTTTTTTTTTTTAATTCTTTATTTTTCGTTTTATAGTAACAATAGAAAAAAGAACCAAAACTTACAGATTCAATCATCTTGCAAGTACAAAGAACTGTTCTTAATAAAATGTATTCTCATTAATTGAATCACGAATCAGTTTCTAATAGTCAATAAGCTTGATAAAAGTATTCAATTTACTATAGCAATATTAAAACTAACTCTGGCATGAAAAACAAGCTGTCTAGTATAACACATCGGAGTTGTTTGCCAGTCAGAATTATAAAACAAGCATTACCTACTCCATAGGTACCCGTCTATTACCAATAATAATGACAATGAAAGATAAAAAAACAAAAAAGAAAGGAAAAGATAGGAAACACATAAAGAAAGAAAAGAGTAGAATAGACCAGAACGGGGGATAGGATGGGTGGGGGGTATGAAGAGGGGTAGAAGGGAGGGTAAGGTAGGGGTCTCGTGAAGTTACCAAACCTCAATGGAGTAAAAGGAACTCTCAATCGCACCCATTTACTAACCAGTTCTTAAGAGCAAGTTCCTCAGGAGCTTCTGTGAGACTTATACAGGTCAGATTGTTGGAAACTCATCCAATTAAACCACGTGTTTCTGAACTTCTCATATGAATCATGTATAGCTGATGTCAGGTCCTCGAGAAGCATGAGGTCGTTCACCTTCTCTATCCACATAGCCACAGAAGGACACGTCTCCTTTTTCCAGAGCATCGGGATGCAAGATCTCGCAGCCATGACTAAGAACCTCAACAGTGTATGTTTATATTTGTTTGGTGGAATCCTACAGTGGTGCAACATGAAGAGGCCAGGATCTAACTCATCCGTGTATCCCGTAACTTGCCTTGTAATCTTTTTCACCTCCGACCAGAATGGTTGGCGCTTCGCACACTCCCAGAACACGTGTAGTATTGTACCATCCGCCCCACCACACCTCCAGCACTTCGGGTCTATAGAAGGAAAGAGTCTATGCAAATGAGCTGGGACTCTATACCATCTCGTCAATAATTTATAATTTGCCTCCTGCAGTTTTGAGCTTATTGAAGTAGAGTGAGCTAAAGAATAAATTGCAGATCTCTGTTCTGTAGACAGTTTGAGACCAAGATCTGTCTCCCATCGCAGCATGAAATGGGGAGTCGGGAGGTCCGGTGGAGAAATCAAACACGCGTATGTCTGTGATAAAGCATGCCTACAGTCAACTGTGGTAGAGCATAGAGATTCAAACAGTGTCTTAGGATTTAAAAACGTCCTCTTAGGAGGGAGTCTATGAAGATAATGCACAAGTTGTACACATCTCCAGAAACCCAGAGCCGTCGGGTAGGTAATTGAATTAAGTTGTTCAATGGTTGGCCACGCTTCTCCCTCACTCCATTTTTCAATCCTATCCAGACCTGCTTTTATCCAACGTTGGAACACGGGGTCATCAAGACTTGGTCGAAAGTCCGGGTGACTAAGGATCGGACTCAAGACAGAGGCAGATGGTATCATTAAGGATCTAACTAACGTGTGATCACAAATCTTGAGAGTAGACCCAATTGTCGGATGGTCATATAATAACTCTTCTTTTCGAAGTGACACCCAGGGTAATGTCTGAAGTCTGAAAGGAGTAAAATCCTGTTCGATTTGTACCCACAATTTATTTGTACCATGCCTGCACCAATCTATTACCCGCGTGAGGTGGGTGGCTATGTAATACAGTTTGATATTCGGGAGATTCACACCACCATCTTTTTTGCGTCTATACAGGATTGATCTCGCTAGACGTGGTTTCGAGTTACTCCAGATGAATTTTGTCTGCAGTTGTGCAATTGTCTTAAAGAAGGATAATGGAATGGTGATAGGTAATGTCTGTAGGTAATATAATATCCTCGGAAGGATATTAATTTTGAAAAGCTGGCATCTACCAGCCCATGTGAAAGTAGACAATAGCCATCTCTCACAGTCTACTGTAATTGACCGCAGCAGTGAAGGAAAATTTGCACCATACAGATCTCTAACATCTGGAGTAATCTGTACCCCTAAATAGCGAAGAGATTTAGGAGACCAATAAAATGAAAAGGCGTTCTGTATTCTAGTAATTTGACTCAGGGGAAGCGACACATTTAGGGCCTCAGATTTTGATCTATTTATTTTAAAATTGGAGAGAGTGTAATATGTCTCCAATTCTTTCAATAAAATGGGGAGAGAAACCTCTGGATTTGTTAGAAAGAACAGGAGATTGTCTGCATATGCCGCAATTTTATGTACACCTGATTTTACTTGCATGCCTGAAATATCTCCATTCATTCGGACATGACGCAATAACGGTTCGAGAGTCAAAATAAAAATTATTGGGGACAACGGGCATCCCTGACGCGTGCCATTGTTAATATCAAATGACTCCGAAAGGATCCCGTTGACCCGCACTCTTGCCGACGGGACGGAGTACAGAGAGAGCACCCAACCAAGCATCTTAGCTCCCAATCCGATGTGAGACAATGTCTCTTTAATAAAAGTCCAATGTACGCGATCGAACGCTTTTTCTGCGTCTGTAGATAGTAACATCAGCGGGGTTTTAGATGTCTTGGCTGTATAAATTAAGTCTATAGCTTTGGTGGTGTTGTCTCTGGCCTCCCTACCCGTGACAAATCCCGTCTGATCTGGGTGAATCAAGTCCGGTATGAACGGGGAGAGTCTTGCCGCCAAAATTTTTGCAAAAAGCTTAATATCTACGTTCAGCAGGGATATTGGGCGGTAACTGGAGCATAGCAGAGGATCTTTCCCTGGTTTATGAATCACTGTTATATTAGCTCTTAATGCATCTTTGGGTGGTGTAGAGATCGCCAAGGCATTAAAAAAGGCTTTTAGGTGTGGCAATAGAGCTTCTTTTAATTTTTTATAATAACCAACCGTAAACCCATCTGGGCCAGGTGCTTTCCCCGATTTAGATGAGGACAACGCATCTTCAATCTCCTGATCTGAGATAGGCATCTCTAAGGATTGCGAAACTGAATCCGCCAATTTCGGCATAGCCGAAGATGTAATATATTTTCTTATGCGTGATGTAAGTGCATTCAATGCTACCGGCGCTTTATTCGTGTCAAGATTATACAAAGCGGTATAGTAATGTTTGAATGCCTCAGCTATGTCGTGGGGAAACTTTGAGCGTTTTGAGGTATCTGGGTGTGATATTTCAGAAACATACGTAGTAGCTCTGCAAATTCTAGAGGCCCTCGCCAAAGCTCTACCGGACTTATTCCCATATTCATAGAAATGTCTACGGCATCTGGTAAGTACCCCTTTTGCCTTATATAGTAAAGTAGTGCGTAGCTTCTCCCTAACATCTAATAGTTCTCTCTTCAGATCAGGGAGAGAGTGACGTTTATGCCTAGTTTCGAGGTCTCTCAGTCTAATCATTAGATCTTGGATTTCTGTATCTCTAATTTTCTTAAAGGGATCCTGTCACCCCCAAATCACCTCTAAACCTATTAAAACCTGTCCCTAGAGCATATTAACACTGTCCCTACACTCCTTTTAGCTCCTAAATGGCATTAGTCAAAGTGAATATAAACGTTTTATAAGTACCTGATTAGTCATGATAATGAGTGACTATGCTATTCATAGTCACTCATCAAGGCAGCCCCTCTTCTTCATATCACGCCTATTCAGGCGTGCTCGTCAGTCTATGTTCAAAATCGCGCCTCCCTGCGCGCCTCCCCTCTCTCTCATAGCGTCCGGGCTTCACTGTAAGCTGTATGACGCGATTCGCGTCATTCCCGGCGCCAGATGACGTATTTGCAGCCGCGCCGCGCTGTCAGCTTCAAGTCCCGCACTGCGCATGCGCATGGGCATGCGCAGTGCGTATTTTGAAGCTGACAGCGCGGCGCGGCTGCAAATACGTCATCCGGCGCCGGGAATGACGCGAATCGCGTCATACAGCTTACAGTGAAGCCCGGACGCTATGAGAGAGAGGGGAGGCGCGCAGGGAGGCGCGATTTTGAACATAGACTGACGAGCACGCCTGAATAGGCGTGATATGAAGAAGAGGGGCTGCCTTGATGAGTGACTATGAATAGCATAGTCACTCATTATCATGACTAATCAGGTACTTATAAAACGTTTATATTCACTTTGACTAATGCCATTTAGGAGCTAAAAGGAGTGTAGGGACAGTGTTAATATGCTCTAGGGACAGGTTTTAATAGGTTTAGAGGTGATTTGGGGGTGACAGGATCCCTTTAAGTCGGGCACCATGTTTGATTAAAATGCCTCGAACTACACACTTGTGAGCCTCCCACACTCCCCCAGGTGTCACATCTGTGGAAACATTTAAATCAAAGTAATCCTTCAATGATTTAGAGACGTCCGCTAGGACTACTGTGTCTTCTAATAAAGAAGCGTTTAGCCTCCATTGCCACTGTCTTGGGATCGGGGAGTGGAGCATAAGGGAAATCTTAACCAAGGCATGGTCTGAAAAGGAAATCGGCTCAATAGAAGCATCTATTAGTTGTGTCAGATCAGTGTGTCTCAGGAGAAAGAAGTCAAGTCTAGAATATACGTCATGTATTGGGGAGTAAAAGGTATAGTCTTTAGAGGTAGGGAACAAGAGGCGCCAAGCATCTAGTAATTGGTGATCATGGAGCGCTCTGTTCAACCTTCTAATAGCTGCTTTAGACATACTAGACCTGCCTCGAGACGTGTCAAGGTCGGGGTCAAGTGTAACATTGAAATCTCCCCCTAGAACCAGCGTTCCCTCTGCGAAGACCTCAATTTTATCTAAAAACTGCAGGAGCGTTGTGATCTGACCAGAGTTAGGGAGGTATAGCGAGGCAAATGTATATGTTCTGGAGGCGATCTTACCTTTTACCATAAGGAGTCTTCCGTTGCCACCACTGCAGGAGTCCACAAATTCCCATGGTATCGACCTCGATATCACGATACTGGAACCAGAGGAGTGTGAATTATTAGATAAGCTGTGGTATGACGTAGGAAACCAATGACTGGAGAGCTTATAAGGCTTGTTCTCGCACATATGAGTCTCCTGAAGAAAAGCAACATGAATTTTGTTAGTTTTCAAATTGTTAAACAAAATAGATCTTTTCCCTGCATCATGTAGACCTTGCACATTCAGCGTGCCAATTTGTATAGCAGATAGGGTGCTATGTGTCATAGTGTTCCCTTCTGCTAACTAGGAACTTCAAGGAAAAAGGGGACCAAGGTACAGGAAAGAGGGGAGGTAAGAGGGGAGGGAGGTGTAGAGGAGTGTAAAACAAAGAGATTGAGAAAAAAAGATTAAAGGGAAGATAAGACTATTTTAGTCTAAGCCGGTCAAGCCAGCAAATCAACTCTCTCTAAGAAAACAGAAAAGAGAAAGAGAGAGAGTCGTAGGGACCGTAACTGACCAAAAGGCAACGATCCACAGACCGAGGACTCTTGTATATCATCAAGATCATCTCTTTACACCACATTATCAACTTCTTTAAAAGTCAACAAGAAAAAGTTACAATCGATAAAAGGGAAAAAGCAACACAAAACCCTTAGTGCATTCGTTACGTATAACAAATTTATTATCTTTTTATATAACAATTGTTACCAGGCAGACCAGTCCAGAGCAATTCTGGGTGAGGTCTGAGGCATCAACCTCATATAGCTCAATCAGTTCCAACAAAGGTGGATCAGGAATCTCATGTTGGTAAGTCCTCTGCAAACGCCTCGTCTCTTCCGCCCCTCGGGCTGCCAGGCTGTGACGAGGGCGTACGTGGAGCATTGCCACTCTGTGTCTTCCTCTTGCGGAGAGCATCTGAAAGGGAACTGCGTTGGCGGCCCATTGTTGCGAACCTCTGAAATCCTTCCAAAGAGAGCCAATCCGGGATCGGGATGGATGGGATATCCAAGAACGAAAATAGTCCAGGAAGGTCATCCCTATGCCAAAGATAATATGTCTTGTTGTTTCTTCTCACTATAAGATGGAAGGGATGACCCCAGCGGTACGTGGCTCCCCGCTCTTTAATCTTCACAAGTAAGGGGCGCAGCTGCCGTCGCATATACAAGGTGCGACTAGAAACATCTGGGAAGAGGCGAACATTTACGTTGTCAATCAGAATGTCGCCAAAAGACCAAGCCACTTGTATCAGAGCATCCTTGTCTGTAAAATTATGAAATCTACACAGAACATCTCTGGGGTTGTCTGGGTCAATTGGGCCAGGGCGAGATACTCTATGTATCCTATCAATTTTATATGATGAGCCTGGTGATCTTTGTGTTACCGTATTAAAGATGTCTAGAGTCCTGTCAAGGAGCATATTAGCTGTAATGGTCTCAGGCAATCCTTTCAGGCGTATGTTGTTGCGCCTTTCCCTATTCTCCTGGTCATCTGCTTGTAGAATCAGGGCAACAATATGTGCATTAGAGCGTGTAGCATGTCTCTCCAAGGCAGTGACTCTCTCTTCAATGGCAGCTATGGTCTCAGACACAGCAGTGGATTGTGACTTTAGAGTCTCTATATCCTCCTTAATGGGGCTCAGGGCTTTGGCTTGGGATGCCTCCATGCGGGCCATTAAACAGTCTAGGTCTTGTCTGGTGGGGAGAGCAGCAATCATGCTCCTAATAGCCCTCAGTTC
This sequence comes from Allobates femoralis, assembly GCA_033576535.1. Taxonomy (NCBI): domain Eukaryota; kingdom Metazoa; phylum Chordata; class Amphibia; order Anura; family Aromobatidae; genus Allobates; species Allobates femoralis. The sequence continues at coordinate 591,581,123 of JARQOC010000002.1, read as the reverse complement.
AGAGTAGGAGCTGCTGGACTGGTCTGAAGCAGGCACCATTATTGCAGCCTGTGTAGGGGAGGGGGGAGAATCCCTCCATGTCTCCTCCGTCTCCTCTCCAGTGTCTGCAATCTCCTCTAATGTTTCCACAACTGCAGACTCCCTTGATCTCTCCTTCCCCTTATCTGAGGAGCTGATAACAGCTGTTGCCTGGCTTCCAGTGCTTTGTTTGTGGGGGTTTCTCTGTGGCAGCTGTGAAGGTGACTGTGCCTGCAGCTTCTGAGCATGAGGTCCTCCCTGTGCCATTACAGAGGAGCGTGCTGCCTTTCTTCCTGCTGTCCCAAACAGTTTTGCCATGCCTGCCTCTCTCCCTTGCTTCTCAGGAGGTGTCAGGGCTGTCACAGCATCTTCAGGCTTCTTTCTCCGTGACATTGGAGCAGAGATTGTGAAGTTGAATAGCTCTATAAAGTCCCGGGTCTGCAGAGCTTATGGAGGTGCTTCCTCACACTTCCATGGCCAGGTCACGCCCCGTCCTCGTGTATATTGATGGAGAAATATAAAAGGTATGGCTCTTGGAAAAAGGGGAGGAAAAAAACAAAAACGGAAAATTGCCCGGAGATGAAGAGGTTAACAATGCAAGTTCCACTCAGTACAGACCTCGCCATGATTGACCAAATAAGTTGAGTGCACGTGCTAAGTGTGATCAGAGGTGATCTTTTCAAAACAGACGTGTATGAGTGCTGCCATAAATGGTGGGGAGCAGCCTGTCAGTGCTCAGACCATACACCACACACTGAATTCAATTGGTCAGCATTGCTGTCACCTAAGGAGGAAGCTTTTATAAAGATGATGCACAAGAAAGCGATAATACGCTGTGTCCAAAACGCAGCTAAACTTGATCGTGGACATATAACTTCAGATGTTGCGAAAGACTTGAGAATGGGCCATAGGTTTACGTTCCAACAGAACAACCCTACTGTAGATATTGAACAGCCAGCGATTCCACTGCTCAGGTACGAGATATCAGTCTCTCATCAACCACATAGTGCCCGAAGTCTCGATCCTGCGCAGTGGAAACACTGGCTGTTCAATAGGGCACAGTGAGGCGCTCCACTGCGTAAGCGCGAGACTTGGGAATTGTGTGGATGGCATAGTGACGTCATCCACTTGCACACAGTCAGGAGGGACGGTGTTGGCATGGCCGCAATCTGCAGACCCCCTATATGACCCAAACAAGAAATTTGTAGATGGCGCAGGACAGAATAAAACGCTATTTCTGAGGCATGCAGAGGGATGTCTGGGGATAAAAAGGGGTTACAGGAACCCTAAATACATTGTTAAAGGTGGTGGGCAGTGTTTAGAACCCCCAAAACTAGTGACTGGTTCCCTTTAAGACTGGTCACACGAGCATATGAATTCGAAGAGTGCAATCTGATAAAAAATAATTGGATTGAATTCGGCCTAATCTTATTCAGTGAGGCAGGCCAGGTGTAATCAAGCTGTGGGAAAACTTGCAGTATTCTACAAACACATGCGTAATCGGATGAGACTTGCCAATGCAAAGCTATGGGTGCGAGAAAAAACATCAGACGGCACACAGACCATCCGTATGCCATCGATTTTTGTAGCATTGAACAATGTAAATGGACCTGTAAGTAATTTGTTGATATGTAGCTGCTAAAAAAAAGAACGTATGGCATATGCATGTCATATGGATGCTATGTGAGAAAAAAGTTGCACGCCCTTTGAAATAGCATCAGTGTACATATTCCTGTGTACTAACCACTGCATTACCATTTATATCGTGTGCATTTTGTCTTCATTTATCTACTTATACTATGATGTGTCTTCACTTACAATGAGCTGAAATAATTCCTTGTAGACATCATTAATTTTTCATATGCTACGTAACTATATGGTTGTCACAGGAGTGCTATATGTACAGTGCCTTGTGAAAGTTTTCGGCCCCCTTGAACTTTTCAACCTTTTGCCACATTTCAGGCTTCAAATATAAAGATATAAATTCTAATTCTTTTGTGAAGAATCAACAACAAGTGGGACACAATCGTGAAGTGGAACGAAATTTATTGGATGTTTTAAACTTTTTTAACAAATAAAAAACTGAAAAGTGGGGCAAGCATTATTATTCGGCCCCTTTACTCTCAGTGTAGCAAACTCACTCCAGAAGTTCAGTGAGGATTTCTGAATGATCCAATGTTGTCCTAAATGACTGGTAATGATAAATAGAATCCACCTGTGTATAATGAAGTCTCCGTATAAATGCACCTGCTCTGTGATAGTCTCAGGGTTCTGTTTCAAGTGCAGAGATCATCATGAAGACCAAGCAACACACCAGGCAGGTCTGAGATACTGTTGTGGCAAAGTTTAAAGCCGTATTTGGATACAAAAATATTTCCCAAGTTTTAAACATCTCAAGGAGCATTGTGAAAGCGATCATATTGAAATGGAAGGAGTATCAGACCACTGCAAATCTACCAAGACCCAGCCATCCCTCTAAACTTTCATCTCGAATAAGGAGAAGACTGATCAGAGATGCAGCTAAAAGGCCCATGATCACTCTGGATGAACTGCAGAGATCTACAGCTGAGGTGGGAGAGTCTGTCCACAGGATAACAATCAGTCGTTCACTGCACAAATCTGGCCTTTATGGAAGAGTGGCAAGAAGAAAGCCATTTCTCAAAGATATCCATAAGAAGTCTCGTTTGAAGTTTGCCACAAGCCGCCTGGGAGACACACCAAACATGTGGAATAAGGTGCTCTGGTCAGATGAAACCAAAATCGAACTTTTTGGGCACAATGCAAACGATATGTTTGGCATAAAAGCAACACAGCTCATCACCCTCAAAACACCATCCCCACTGTCAAACATGGTGGTGGCAGCATCATGAGTCATGGTTTGGGCCTGCTTTTCTTCAGCAGGGACAGGGAAGATTATTAAAATTGATGGGAAGATGGACGGAGCCAAATACAGGACCATTCTGGAAGAAAATCGGTTGGAGTTTGCAAAAGACCTGAAACTGGGACGGAGATTTATCTTCCAACAAGACAATGATCCCAAACATAAAGCAAAATCTACAATGGATGGTTCAAAAAATAAATGTATCCAGGTGTTAGAATGGCCAAGTCAAAGTCCTAGACCTGAATCCAATGGAGAATCTGTGGAAAGAACTGAAAACTGCTGTTCACAAACGCTCTCCATCTAACCTCACTGAGCTAGAGCTGTTTTGCAAGGACGAATGGGCAAGAATTTCAGTCTCTCGATGTGCAAAACTGATAGAGACATACCCCAAGTGACTCGCAGCTGTAATCGCAGCAAAAGGTGGCACTACGAAGTATTAACTCAAGGGGGCCGAATAATATTGCATGCCCCACTTTTCAGTTTATTTGTTAAAAATAGTTTAAAATATGCAATAAATTTCATTCCATTTCATGATTGTGTCCCATTTGTCCCACTATGAAAGCCTCATTATGAGTGCTTGTCACATAACATGACTTCTGGCCACTAAGACGTTATGGGCACAAGCTGGCAACGTGGGACTGAAGTGACGCCAGAAGGTGAGTTTAAAATTAAGGGCAAAAGACTTGGACTTAAAGCACCACTTCAGAGGCGATATTTAAAACACCTCAAAAGCATTTTTTTTTTTTAAAGAGTTCTGTTTGAATCTAGAGCACTGGTACGTGTAGGTATTTGTTTTAAAGTACCTTTACACACAGAGATATATTGCTTGTAATTCACTGGTTGCAGCAAAATCATGGACACATTGTTCCATTTTGTGGCCATGTACAAATGTAACAATGTGTCCATGATTTCACTGCAACCAGTGAATTGCAAGCAATATATCTCTGTGTGTAAAGGTACCATTTGAGTGATCTGTATAGAACCACATAAATATAGTCTGTTTGTGATGTTTTTTTTCCAATAATTTACACTGTGCTGCCGTGCATTTCATATGTATATTGTTAGAAAATGGTCGTTCATGAACATTTATTAGGGGACCTGCCTTGTGTTGCCCTCTTAGATGAGGATTCAGTACCTGATTAGTTGATCTTTTCACCTGACATATTTTTCTCAACCTTACAGGTCAGACTGCTCACTACTAAACATGAGCAAACTCTACGGTGTTCGAATTCGGATTTGTTCGCCGACTGTAGAGTCTTTGGCAAATAAGTCAACGAACATTCGACAAATTTTCCATTTGCCATTGAAATCGATGGCAGGTAACATAAAACACATAGAAAACACATTCAAGGTGTCCAAAAGCTGACAAACACACAGAGAAAATCTTTCCAGTCTCTTGCTGCTTGCTTGCTTCCGGTCTGCTCTCCCTCTCACTTCTGGTCCTGCCCATGAAGATTCGTGCATATTCACTTCACTGACCAGCAACAGCCAATCACAGATGCTCATGCTCTGTGAGAGCCTTTGTGATTTGATGTTGCCATCAGACTGCATTTCCACAATCTGTGCTTGGTTCAGATACAACAGGGGTGGGGAAATCCAGGCTTCAAGGGCCACCAACAGGTCTATGTTTTCAGATTTTCCTTAGTATAGCACAGGGTTTGCAATCATCACCAGTGCATGTGATTCAATTATCACCTGTGCAATACAAAGGAGATCCCCAGTTCCCCACCCCTGTCAAACATATTAGTGTATGGCAACCAAGCTTTCATCATAGTGTGTCCCCCCAAAAAATAATGGGAAAAAATAGCATAGGGCTTTGCCTTGATTTGAATTGCCGACCAAGGTAAAAGTAGGCAGCTGAGGGGTGGTATTCTCAGTGGGGGGAGGCCCATCGTTTTTAGCCCCACCATCCTATAGAATAGCATCCCACAGCCGCTCCAGAAATTGGTGCATTTGTAAGAAGCAGAAATTTCTACCGCTTTACACAGCTCTTCCACTTGCCGTGTAGTGGTGGCAAATTGGGCAAAAAGGGTTAATACCAGCTTTTATTGCCAGCTCGCTTACTGGACCAAAGCTGGGGGCTCATTCATTCAATGTTTGGAGGCTGAGGTGACAGGACGCTGTGTTCCTCAGCGCAGCCTGCAATCATGAAGATGTTGCAGAGGATTGAGGATGAGTATGAGGGAGTAATAAAGATGTAGTCCGGATACATGTGTATTTTTTTTCTAATAAAATGTTTTCTTTCTGTGTTGCCTTTTTTACTATTTATATGAACTTTTTAATGACTGGGTGTAACATTGGCCCAACATTCAGAATTTCGGCCTTAGTGCCAGCTGGCAATAGAAAGTTACCCTTATTACCCAGTTTGCCACTGCTACATGGCAAGTGGAAGAGGCAGGTAAAGTGCAAAGAATTGGAGCTTTTTATGAATGTGCCAATTCCTGAGGTGGCTGTGGGATGCTATTCAATAGTGTGTGGGGGGGCCCTCACCCTGCTGAGAATACCAGACCACAGCTGCCTACTATAAGGACTCTTTCATACATCCTTGCTTCTAGCACTTGTGCAGTCAGTGCCAACACATGCTGTAGACACGGACATACGGAGGCCAATGTTAATCTATGGACATTTTCACATGTCCGTGATTTTGCACGGATCGTTGTGTCCGTGTGGAGCAAACGTGTGCCCTTGAGCTCCACACGGTGAAATGTTCGTTTTTGGCCGGCATCATGGACCTATTCAGGTCAATGAGTCCATGCAAAAAACTTCCCACACACAGATGTCATCCGTGTGACATCCGACTGCATGAACTGTAGCAAAAATTTGAAAGTATAAAAATGACGAATTTTATACTTACCTGGCTCCAGCGATGCTCCTGTCCCTCTAACTTCCAGGGCTGCTCATTAAGCTCATGAATATTCACTGAACTTTGAGCGGCAGAGGCCCCGAAAGTGAGAGGGACAGGCAGCGCTAGAGACAGGTGAATTTGCAATGACATGTTGTCCATGTTCTATCCGGATGTCACACAGAAACCATACATATGTCACTCAGTGCCGGACACACGGACCCCCAAAAACAACCTCTCTCACACGTGCGCGTTTGCACGGATGTGTGAAAGAGGCCTAACTTTAGTTGGCAGTTATAAATAGGTTGGAGCCCAAAACTTTTTTTTTTTTTCATTACCGGGTTATTCCATATCAAGTGATCCAAATATGAATATTTATTTTATCTGACGTCTTTAGATTTTTAAAACCATTTTTCTATATGAAGTACAACTTTAGTTAATTACAAAATAAGTTTTTCATTTTTTCTTCATCAGTTATTTTTTTTACAAATTTTTAAAGTTTTAAAAAAGCGCAAATTTTGGCCTGGTATGGCTTTACATTTTCTATAATATCTCGGGCTAGAAATAAGATAGAGAAACAAGTTAAACACTATTCTACTTAGTACTGTACAGGCTTTTACCAGATATGTCAAAAGAGTATCTTTGTTAATACACCGTGTACACCGGACCCGTAGAAGCGGGACATCCTGCGAAGCGGTCACCGACGGTCCTAGCACCTCCCTCCCTGTATCATGCACCTGCTGCTGTAATTTTTGCTTTAAATTAAACAGCTGCAAAATTGGAATGCTGAGTGCCGCCATCTTTCTTTTTGTATCTTTGTTAATACTTCACCCATGTGAACGCATATGCAAAAGTTTAAAACGCATTTCTGAAAAAAAGTATAATTTAAAAAATTCCCAAAAATGGACATGTCTGCTATGCTCCTTGCCACATCTGTACCAAAATTCAGGTTGGGATCGCGATGGGATCATATTTAAAAAGATTTAACTATTATAGTGTCGATTCGAAAATCTTGAATTCAGATCTGTTCAGCCTGTGGTCTAAAAGTGTGGGGTCTATATTTACCAAATTATCCATGATTTTTAGATATTACTGTATTGGTTTATTATATTACAGCTTAGAAGCAGGAGAGGACAGATGAGAAAGCTTTTTTAGGTCTCAATCTGAGAATGAACAGGGGTAGACATTGAATGCAGAGCAGATGACAGGCCAGCAGCTCTGTCAATCATATTAAGTATCTGCCCACCACAGAGTCAGGAAGTAAGACAGAGCTTCAGAGCTTTTCATGTCCTGACATACCTGGACATATTCACTCTTGAACAAACAATAGCCTGTACAAATTCATCAAGGCAGTTGGTGTACTACAATATTGGTGAGTGTGTTTAAAGAGGACCTGTCACCAACCATACATGGTGATCTAATTATAGCACTGAATGCAGCATGTCTGCTTTATTCAGGCAAAGGGTCCCCTATCCCTTGAGCCTCCCTGTACCCCGAGATAATACACTTTGAAAACTTACATAGTGGAGCCAAAAAGGAGGTGGTTTGTGGCTGGAGCCACAGGGCAGTTTCACACCCCCTGTATGTTTAATCCACCCACCGCCGCCTCCCTGATGCCAATCATTGTCTTCCTCGCCTGCTGCATAACACAAAGCAAGTGATGTGGGGCTGACCGCATTGCCCCGCCTCCTGCAGTGACATAACCGCTTATACCCACCCTGCTCCATGTTAACCATGGAGCAGGACGGTGAAAGGCGGCGCCGTCACCTCAGGAGGCAGGGTAAAGCGGCCAGCACTGCAATAAGCTCTTGGTACTATGCAGCAGGCGAGGGAGACAATGATTGGCCTCAGGGAGGCAGTGGTGGGTGTATTAAACATACAGGGGGTGTGAAACTGCCCTTTGGCTCCAGGCACAAGCCACCTCCTATTTGGCTCCACTATGTAAGTTTTCAAAGTGTATTATCTTGGGGTACAGGGGGGCTCAAGGGTTGGGGGACCCCTTGCCTGAATGCAGCAGACATGCTGCAGTCAGTGCTGTAATTAGATCACCATGTATGGTTGGTGACAAGTCCTTTTTAAAGATTGAGTAAATTTATATTAATAGTTTAATGCTGTTCTTATTAAAGGCAAATAAACACACAGCACTATTCTGGGTGATCATCATTCAGAAAAACGCTGCCCCCCCCATTGATTTCAATGTGGTTAAACACATGCAGTGTTTTTTTAAACCGTCTGAAAGTGAGTAAATCACTGCTTGCACTACTTTTTGATCGCTGCAATAAATGCAGCATTTATCACTATTTATATTTTTTTTAAAAACTGCCTTCGTTTTCACTAGCGATTTAAAAAAAAAACTAATGCAGATGTGGTAAAAGCTTGGTAGAAAAAAGCTGCCAAAACCGCAGCGTTTATCCACAGACAGATAAAGCTGCGTATGCGCTAGCCCTAATACTCACTTTATTGTAACACAGTTCTATCTTAAGCGTACTGTAAAACTTTATTTTTATTACACACCTTCCTTACTTAATATTAACTGTATTTTTGTCACAGAGCAATGGCTACTACTTCTGAAGGAACAATATTTTATCTTATATGCTGTTGCAATCCTTTTGAAAAAACTGGACACACAAGAAAAAATCTTAGGCCGGTACAAGATTGGATGTTTCATATAAATCCATAAAAAAATTTAAAAAATCATATAAATTTAATAAATATCTGTAAAAAGTTAACTGATTAAGAAAAAAAAATTCAAAACTTTTAATTTGTAATTAACTTAAGTTGTACTTCATATAGGAAAAAAAAAATCTAAAGACGTCAGGTAAAAAAAATATTCTTATTTGGATCACTTAATATGGAATGACCCATTGACGCTATAATAGTTAAGTATTTTTAAATATGATCCCATTGCGATCTCAACTTGACTTTTGGTGCAGATGTGGCTAAGAGCATAGCAGGCACATGTGCATTTTTGTGAATTTTTAAATAACATTTTTTTTCAGAAATGCGTTTGCATTCCCATAGGTAAAATATTAACAAAGATACTCTTGTGACATATCTGGTGAAAGCCTGTACAATTCTGAGTAGAATGGTGTTTACTTTGTTTCTCTATCTTATTTCTAGCCTGAGGTATGAGGAGAAATGTAAAGGCAGGCAACACTGAAATTTGCATTTTTTCCAAACTTTGAAAATCAATTAAAAAAAAAAAAAATTTCTAGAATTTTTTTCTCTTCACATTTTTGCATTGTCTTACATGCTATTATCAAAATCTGAAACAAATTAAAAATTTAGAGGTAATAATCATTGGTTCACTTGACATGGAATGACCCTACCGTATTTATTTTATGTCCGGTTTCACATCATCATGCAGCAGTGAATCCCACTGTGCCCCTGCCATGTTGTTTGATGCTTTTTAAGAAGCAGATTTTCAGAATCTGTAGGTCTATCCTGAAGCCAGCAAAGTCTATGAGTGTTCTGAAGTGCTGTGCCAATGTGTTTTTTTTTTTTCTTGCAGAAAAAATAAATCTAAAGCACATGTGCAAGTATCCAAAAAAGCTACATGGCCACAGCACTTCTGACATGTCCTACACTTTGCTGGCCTCAGGATAGACATGCAGATTGTGATGCAGATTGTCAATGTGGATGAAAAAAAATCAAACAATGCAACATGGGCACAGGGGCCAAAAGAGTCCAGGGAGACCGCACTTGTGAAAGGGCTCAAGGATTCCTCTTACCCACTGGCTACTTCCACAGACACCTCAAGGGCAGGGGTGGCCAACTACAGTCTTCAAGGTCTGAAAACTGCAAGTTTTCTGGTTTTCCTTTGCATTGTACAGGTGCTAATTTCATCACCTGTACAGGTGATAGATGATTCTTGCACATTGTGCAATGCTAGGGAAATGCTGAAAACATGCACTGCTTGTGGCTCTTGACAAACTGCACTTGGACAGCCCTGTTCTACTGGAATGGGTGTAGTCTTAAGTAGTTCCATTCCTCACACCTTCAGTCCACAGACCAGCGGCTTATCACGATTCTCTGTAGGGCAGCTGCTTGCAGAAACAGTCCAGCACTAGAGGAATGAACGCAACAAACTTAATTATTTACACACAGGACTATAAGTTTCAAACATAAAAACTTAACAACATACATAGTATAACACACATAAGTAGCAAAATCATTGATTGCTGGGTGAAGGACAACAAAAAACTGTAATAATAAAAAAAAAAAGCCCCAAAAGTCTATGCCATGTAGGGGATGGGTCAGTGTGTCACAGACCCACCAACATGCCTTTAGGAGGGTCTACTAGGCATGTTTATCTGGATTTTTATCCATGCCCTGGATGTTGGGCGCAGTTTGTGATGGTAGTATGCTGCCGGACGGTCTTGGGAGTCTCCCGGACTACTACTCTCAGAGCATTCTCTACCACCTGCCCCTAAGCACACTCCATCATTGCCACAGCTGGAGAGGATGATGGAGGAACTAGGGGGCGACCACCCTCTCTAGGACAGACAGGACCATCTTTGGGAACATGTCCATGCCCTGTGGCTTTGGGTGCATCTGGCTGGCCAACCAAGAGAGTACTTTGGCCGCACCCGATGGCAACTTCTCTAAGTCGGCCTCCTTCTGCCACTTGTGGTATTGGGCCACGATGCCAACTCCAAATCATCCCTTCATGCTCTGCACCTTCCTAAATGTGACCTCATCCCCAACATAGATGGTGCATAGTCTTCGTGGCAGATAGTCACGCTGCAGGGCGGCGCAGTTGATGTAGCACTGATGTTTGGTGCCATGTTCTACTAGGAACCAATACCCCCGATTCTGTTTAAATGCCACCACTTGCCTTTCATGCATTGGCCAAGGAAGTCATTTGCCTTAGGCCCATGCAACCAGTCCCGGGTGATGGCATCTGCATGCTTAATCTCCTTGAAGAATGACAAGAGGACGGGGTGGTTGATGCCTTGTTGGATAGGTGCTTGGAGGGGGTAGGGGTCTCCATTTGGCATTGTCCAGTTGAATTTCTCCGGAGGTGGAGAGGGTGATCCACTCATCTGGGACACATTGCTTTTTAGGTGCTCCTCTTCCTCGGGCTCACCATAAAAATCTTGCACCTTGTCCTTGTGTTCTTGGGGAATGGGATTTAGGAGCTGTGGCTGCGACACCTACTGCAACTGGAATGTAGCCAGACACACAGCCAGATCATCTGCAGTCTAACATGTGCTGTTGCCGGGCTCGGATGCCGTATTGTAAGTCATCTCATTGGTGGAACTCGCTTCTTGCGTCCATGGCTTGCATTGGGACCCAGGACTTGATCCACAACTAATTACAAATTATGCCCAAATCGGAAAGTGCGGTGAGCACTAGGTGACATAGGTCTCCATGCTGCCATCTGGGTCTGGTTTGGCTGACCCACCGACATGTCGCGTTCAGGGTGCGGACAAGAATGTGTGATTTGTACGCAAGCATCCGCATACGTACAAATCACACAGGGAAGTGAATGAGGGGCGCACGCAATGTGCAACCGAGCGCTTCACCGTGCGTCCCCATGATAAACATAGGGACACATGGTGTCTGCACTCAGCTTGCGCTTCCCCCGCCGCAATACGCAGCGGCGGGGAGAGCAAGTGTGAAGCCGGCCTAGTGCTGCTGAAGATGGCTCTTTTACTTTAATAGGCCCTGGGATGGTGACAGGTTCCCTCTAAATTTAATGGGGATCCATGTAATACAGATGACACATACAAGACACACTTTGTACTTCAGAGTTCCATCCCACATGCCATCCATTTTTAACTTATACATTAAGTAGCAAAAAATTTAGACAGTCTGCGGAAAAAAAAATTGGATGCAACTCAGATGGTACCACTCACACAGATGTGAGAATCTAGCTTTACGCTTATTCGAACATATAGACTTCTTACGTTCAAAGTGAAAATTACTGAAAATTTCAAGGATACAGTAAAGCATCATTTATCTGAATGTCCACAGTGAAATATAAATGTATATCCTTAAAAATTGGTGATAAACATTGCTGAAAAGGTTTTCATAATACATTTTTATTTTAGATACATACATTATTATAAAAAAAAAAATGTAGAAAAAAAATACATGCAATCCCTGGGTTACAAACTACATATGTTCTGCTCTGCTTGAAAGTCAGATATATACTGTGCATCATAAGGTTCAACCTAATGATGTACAGTGACCTTCAGGGCCTGAATGTGACTGGAAAACTTGCAACACATAACAGTTGCAAGAAGAGGACCAGATGGTGGGAGACGAACAGCGGGGCAGCCGGAACAATGATTATTTATTTATTATTTATTTTTTTAAACAATACTCCCCTCAGGCCACCCGGCTGCTCGCCATTTAGGCTGCATTCCACATTGCGTATTTTGCTGCGCTTTTTTACGTGCGCTTTTCAAAATACGCAATGTGCCTTTTGTCTGCCTGCAAAGTGAATGTGAAATTCACTTTGCAGTGCAGACATTGCGCAAAAATACGCATGCGTTTTCAGGGAGAAAGCGCAGCTGCGTTAAGAATTGATATGTCAATTGTTTACGCAGCTGCTCCTGCGTATTCTCCCAGAGGGAGGAAGAATCCAGCTTCCTCCTCCCCTCTGTGACACCTGTGGCTGCCCATTAGATTTCACAGTGTATTAATATACACTGCAAATCTAAATTAAACAGAGGCAAGTGTATGAAAAATAAAAAAGAATGAAATACTTACCCTCCGACGCCTTTTCCCGCTGTCCGGTCTCCGGTTCCAAGTGAGATGTGTTCTGACAGGTCCTGTGGTGACGTCAGAGGGGCGTTCCCAGGCACTCGCGGTCATGTGATACATATCACATGACCGCGAGCAGCCAATCAGCGCTGGGAACGCCCCGGGAACGCCCCTCTGACGTCACCACAGGTCCTGTCAGAACACCTCTCACCTGGAAACGGAGACCGAACACCGGAAAAGGCGTCGGACAGGTAATGTATTCATTGTTTTTTATTTTTCATTCACTTGCTTTTGTTTAATTAAGATTTCACAGTGTATATTAATACACTGTGAAATCTAATGGGGCTGCAGCTGTCACAGAGGGGAGGAGGAAGCAGGATTCTTCCTCCCTCTGTGACATCACTGCGCTTTCTGGAGTAAAGAAAGCGCAGTGTGTGAAAGCCCCTGTGTATTTTGTTGTGCTTTTTTGCGCGGCCGAAAAACGCGGCAAAAAGCGTGCGCAAAAAAGCGCAGCAAAATACGCAAATGTGTGAACGCAGCCTTAGTCTTCTTTTTTCCATTGTCGGGCACTCTGCATCTATGCCTTCTTCACTATAGGCCATCACTTACAATCACATCCAGGCTTCAGAGGCTATTGCGCATCAAAGAGGTGCTAAATCAAGGTTGTGACCTTATGATGTACAGTGTCCTTTGGGGCGGCTAGAAGTTTTGGAGATGCGACACCTTGGCTGAAGGTGTAGACGTCCAATGAGCAATTGGGCAGCTGCAGAAGTGAATATTTAGTTTTTTTTTTTAACCAATATTTATCTCGCCATCTGATCACCTTCTGTTCTTCGTTGTGCACATTGCATCTCTGGCCTTTTTAAAATAGGCCAGAACATCTCGTTGCATCCAAGCCAGAATGTATTGCTTGTCATGAGTTTGCAGTGATGATACGTCCTGAGCTCTCGCCAAGAGTCCTGGTCTATGATAAAGAAGCTAGAGGTGTGGTGCACCACAGCAGAAAGAAGACAGGTAAGTGTTGAGGTTAGTAGGATAGGTTTTGTTTTTTTAACAATTGAAGTTCATAATGGCATCAAATGTTAGTCAGATATTCATGAATCTGGGATTTGTCTAACTATGAATTACATCTTAGAAGCCTATAATCAGTTGCATCACTATGGGCGTAAGTTCACTGAGGCTTCTATTGGTTATTCAGTTACAAAAGAGTAGGTTTATAATTTCTCTTAATATAAGTGCCTTACATTCTGGAAATAGAAATAAGTAATTTTCCAAATATCAGAAATTCAGATTGACTAAATTTCTCCTTTAACAGAGTATTTTATTTTATTCTAACCAACATGTTCCGAAAGTGTGCGCTCCCCACAGTCTGTAAGCTCCTACTCGTTGCAATAGTCATTTTTGAAGCAGCTTGACAATACAGTAAAGGGATAGCAGCAGTGGCCATTTTAATGTTTGTTCATGTTACTTCACGCAAGACTGCATACTCATTAATCAAAGAAGTCAAAAAATGGGCCTCTATCATAATGTGGCTATAATTCATTTTCTTAGGGAATGTTTCTAAAACATAATGCGCTTTCTGCATCTAATTTTTCTCGCTAAAGCTAGTTATGCAAAATACATCTTCCAAATTCATTTTTCACTGTCACATATTTGTATGTGATCCAGTTGAATCAATGCAAACAATTGTCACTTCGACTTTGCTTTAAACACAGCTTCCCTCAGAACACCTCCAAAGTTCAGAACGCTGCAGTTTTACGTTTTGTTCTAGGTTACAGTCAGTTTTTACCTTTTATGCTCTGACAAGAATATTCTGCCTGTAGATTATACCTTCCCATTAAAGGGTTGTTCACAAGTTTAAAGCACTACTAAAGCTTTGTTTTTTGTAGAGGTGCTTTAAATATAAGCCACCAGCCCCCTGTTTTATACTTATCTTCCGGTGTTTTTAGAATTTATCAAGCTCACTCTTTTCCCATGGTGCCACATCACAGGAACTAATGCATCTTTGAGAGCCAGAATAAGGCTCCAATAGAGATGTACAGTATTGAAGAATAACCTCCTGCGCACTCCATTAAACACTGGAGCTGTCAGCTACTCCCTTTTTCCTGCAAACCGACAGGTGCGCGCTGGAAAGGAGGAAGGCGCCAAAGGTGAGTATCAGACAAGAGTCATGTTTGCAGCACCACTACAGCAGTGAAACAATAAAAACAACGCTGTAGTGGTGCTTTAATCTTAGGGAGCGCACTAATTTCTTGCCTCCTTGCTTCATGTGGATGCTCCTGTAGATTCACAGTTTGTCAATTACATAGTTGCTCCACTGACCCAAGCTTTGCGCTTGCTGATTGTTGTAAGGACCCTAAAGCTGTCCAGATCTAGCATTCCACGGATGAGGCCAACTTTAAAGCATTGATTACAGGCATTTATTGACAAGAGCCGATAAGCACAGCTACACTGCAAGAGATTTGAAATTGCCTCTATTCTTGAGAATGGTCCATTCCTGAGGATTTTTAATAAGGTTACAACTTATATTGCTTATATAGCTTATCTCAACTTCTTTTATTTGTAAAATTTCAGAGTACTTTTAAAAATAAGTAACTTTGAAATGATCTGTTACTAAAAATCCTATACTTTTTCACAAACACCGATATAGAATTGTATAGTTTACTGCACTTTGCCATTTTACCTTTCACCACAGTGGGCAGTGTATTAAAGGTAGCCGGTTTCCTAAACCGAGAGCGAGGGCTTGTAAGTGGAGCTATGAAGCTGGACGGATAATTGGCCAATTTCAGCACCCCTGCTTCTCTCCTGGTGCTGCGGAGACAATGCTACCTGTTTTTACAACACAGTTAAGACCAGCTGCAAGACCATCCATGTTGGTCTGAACTGTTTATCTTTAGAAGGATACCCCTCCATCCACAGCAAGCAAAAAGCCAGGAAGCAGCTGAGTGGTGTGTGCCTGAAGATAGACAATTACATAGCTCCTTTTAAAGCGTAACCGCCATTTAAATTTGTATTTTGATAATAATGTAGAACAAGTGATGTTAATAAACTTTCTAATATACTTCATTAGAAAATTCTGGTTGCAAACCATTCCTAAATCTTCTACAAAGAGTCCCATCTGCACTGTGTGTGAAGCAGACACACGTTTTTTTCCAGTCACAGCCGTCTTCAGTGAATATGGACTAGTAACAATGTATCACTTTAGACTGGCTGAGAGCAGAGTTGCTAAGCAACATCAGAGTTCAGGATCAGGTCACACTAGTTTCTGACAGAAAGATGTGTCGCAGTCTCTGTTAACCTCTTGTCTGCTGGCTCCACACAGCTCAGGATCTCTGTTAACCCTTTCTCTGTTATCACATCACAATGCACTAATCCCTATGAGCTGCTGTCCACTCCCACACAGAAAGAAAATGCTGTTTTTCAAAATAGCACAGAAAAATGTTAGAAAATAAATTATATGGCAGAAAAATGCATTATATTAGCTGCTGTGTGACCCATCATTAACAATCAGTGCAGTATTGTTTTGTTTTTTTGTTTTTTTTCAATGAAGTGACATTTACACTTTACGTTATGTGAGTGACATAAGGTGTGCTTCCCAATTAATCTAAAATCATTGTACTTCATCCCACTCCAGAATAACTGATTCTAAAGAGGTTATTAGTCCTCCAAATCCCTGCAGCAATTTGTCCAATCTCTGGTGTTTTCCTTATTAAATTTTTCATTGATTTTTTATCTTTCATTTATTTACTGGCTAGAATAACACATATTGGTACCATTACGTGATATACTGTATGTTACAGCCTGATGGAAAGTCCGAGGACAGCTTTTTGGCCTCTATCTGAGAGAAGAATCTTATAGACATGTTTAGTGCACATGTCAGCTTTCCTGGTACACATTTTGTGAGTTAAACTGCTTTCACATCTGCAATTGCAACTCGTGGCAGATGTCGCTGCACCTGCCGGATCTGCCATGTAACGGCCGACTTGTAGCACCGATCCAGCAAGCTCCATTCATTCACTATGAAGCTTGTGGTATTGCTGAATCCAGCAGATCCGGCACTTGCGGCCACACAAAAAAATGCTGCTAGCAGTTTTTTTTTTGCGGTGCCACAAGTGCCAGATTCGGCAGTACCACACTTGCCGCACCTGACTGCAAGCCCCATAGAGAATGATTGCGGCTTGCCAGATCGGTGCCGAAAGTCGGCCGTTACACGGTAGTCAGGCAGATGCAGCGACATCTGCTGGATCTACCGCGAATTACAATGATCACAGATGTTAAAGGGGCCTAGAAAAGTAATGTGAGGCCATTAGAGTGAAATCTTTTACTGCATTTTAAAGAGGTAAGTGTAGAAAAACTTCATACGCAGCTTAGAAAGGATTTTTCCAGCTCCTCGAGGTCAAAGTGCAGTGCCCTCTTTTGGGGGTAAAAGCTAAAATTAAGCAGAACTTATTAAAACCTGCAGTATATTTTTTTTAGTCGCTGATTCTCTATTTAATTTTTATGAAGACTAAACTTCTGGTTCATTCTGAACTGTAAATTCATCATTGCAATTTCTCAGTGTTTTTTCAGTATTCACTCTAGATTTTTGCCTATGCACAGTATATGCAGAAAACACAAATCAGTTATGTAGATGGGGTATGCAAAAATTCAGCATTCAGAAAACGACCAACCTGATGATAAATTCCTGTAAGTGAACTGCTACTACCATATTATTTTGTGTGCTGTTTGGTTATACTGTATTTTAAATTGTATAATGCTAATTCAAACTACAATAAAGTTAGTGTTAGTCCCATATCAGCCTTTTGTAGCTGAAATGGAAATAACTAATTCTAGATTCTGACAACCATAGTCAGAGTAGGGCTCACTCATACCCCCAAATAATCAAACTTCTGCTATCTGAATTTTTTTTTTATCAGATTGAATAATATTGAAAAAATTCTATGTGTAAAGGTACGTCACACGGACAACGTTGCAGCGATGTCGGAAGCGATTCCGCGGGTGCGTGCTCGCTTCCGACATGCTGTCTTAGGTGTCACTTTGGGGATATGGTTGCCAGCGACGTCGCCATGATGTTGCAGCAGCTATCGCTCGCTGGGTTGTGCATCTGCGATGTTCCTGCAACATCGCTGAACCCGGGACTTTTCAGCTTATTGCAGGCAAGATCGCCCCGTGTGACGGTACCTTTAGTGCCAATCAACTTTTTTTTTTCATGCTACATGCTGTGATTTGATACATTAATAGGACAAATTATCTCTTGCAAATCTATAGATGTATGGAAAGCATCAGACTGCACTTTGATATCTACGTGCAATCCAACCTCTGTGCACTGACGGAATGGAGAAGATGGAGAAATTTTGTTCTCCATCTTCCCCTCAAAGAATGCTTTGATTAATCTGAGAGAATCGGATCACACTATGCTGACAGTCAGATTAAACTCTGATTTGGGTTTGATCTAAGTGTTATTAGAATAATAGACCCCGATTCTCTAGGATAAAGAATGTACTATCTTGGGACCCAAGCTTTCGGAAAAACAGCTGAGTGCTCTCTGCATAACTCCGGTGTAAATGATAGGAAGTTAGGGAGAAAATGTAGCAGTGAGTCTCTGGTTTCCACAGTTCAAGAGTTATGCTAACAGCATAGCTCACTGTGCTATACTGTTTCAGGACTCCTGTTTATATCTATGGGAGTTACACAATTGTAGCCAAGATGTGCTCAGATGCTTTTGTAATCCAACCATTGTTGAACTCACAGCCACTATTCCCATCTCTGTCTTGAAGGCTGAAGATGGGAGTAACACTTTCCTACAAAAAAAACTTACTTTGTATAGCTTACTAATTATTCTCATTTATTACATTTTATGGCTAAGGTTGATTATGCTGTAACTAAAATGTTTTGATTAGATTGTATTTTTTTTTACTGGATTCAGCCATGATCAATGTATAGAAATATTTTTAAGTTAATGTGTAATATCTTTTACTTTCACTAAGATACCAAATTAAATTATCAGGCACTGATGTATAACTTTGAGTGCCCTTTTCAAACTTATCATAATATGTTTGGTAAAACTAGAAATGTTATAAAGGAAAAGCAGAAATAAAGTTCTTTTGTCATGTTTAACTATGCTGAAAATACATACGTCCCAATTCATCACATTTTTCTCACCAGTCTTGATAACGAGGCATGCTTGGAGTCATATATCTGTCGGGGGTCCCCCAGGGCTCGGTTCTTGGACCATTACTGTTCTCAATCTACACTCTCGGCCTAGGGCAACTCATTGAGTCCCATGGCCTCCAATATTACCTCTACGCCGACGACACCCAAATCTACCTGTCTGGTCCTGACATCGCCTCCCTTCTATCAAAATTCCACACTGCTGTCCGCCATCTCATCCTTCTTCTCTGCTCGCTTCCTTAAGCTGAACATGGACAAAACGAGTTCATAGTCTTCCCCCCAAGACGCTCCCCCTCACTACCTGACCTATCCATCGTCGTCAACGACTGCTCTCTCTCAGTTCCCATGCCAAGTGCCTCGGGGTTATCCTTGACTCTTCCCTCTCCTTCAAGCCCCACATCCAGGCCCTCGCCACCTCCTGCCGACTCCAGCTCAAAAACATCTATAGGATTCGCACTTTCCTTGACCACGACACTGCTAAAACCCTTATTCATTCATCTCCCGCCTCGATTACTGCAACCTCCTGCTCACCGGCCTCCCCAATACCTCCCTTGCACCTCTCCAATCTATCTTGAACTCCGCTGCCCGCACTAATCCATCTGTCTCCCCGCTACTCTCTGTCTCCCCCCTCTGTCAAGCCCTTCACTGGCTCCCTACTTCCCAGAGATCCCGGTTTAAAACATTAACCATGACATACAAAGCCATTCACAACCTGTTCCCCTCCATACATCTCTGACATGGTCTCCCGATACCTACCCTCACGCAACCTGCGATCCTCCCAAGAGCTTCTCCTCTACTCCCCCTCATCTCCTCTTCGCACAACCGCATACAGGATTTCTCCCGTGCTTCACCCAGACTCTGGAACTCACTGCCCCAACACATCAGACATTCTCCTACCCTGGGAACCTTCAAAAGAAGCCTGAAGACCCACCTGTTCCGCCAAGCCTACCACCTGCAATAAGACCCGGTCCACCACACTGCCTCATGACTGGAATTTCCCCCTCCCACTGTATCCCCACCCGCCCCTTGTAGACTGTGAGCCTTTGTGGACAGGATTTCTCCCCTCTTGTTTCTGTACAACCGAATTGTCAACATTTATTGTTACTTGTATTGTTACTATGTTACTTGTCCTAGTCTGCCCTTTTTAGCATGTAAAGCGCCATGGAATATAATGGCGCTATATAAATAAATAATAATATATTTTAAAACCATTTTTTTTTTACTGTATAGTTCAGGGGTGGGGTGCAGGGGATTCTGCCAGGTTCTCGAGAACCACTTGTTAAAAAAGCAGCTGGCTCTCAGAACTGGGAAGATTTAGAGCTGCAACCCGATTCTGTAGCCGGCACTATGGTCCATGTGCATTCTCTGCTGTCTTCACTCCATACAAACAGGAGCAGAGCACGGTGGTGATGGGGACTGCACAGAGGAGCTGTCATCTGCATCAACTACAGGGGCATGTCTGTAATATCATGTCACTTACTGGAGACTCGGTTTGTCTGTCACTGTGTCACATCGTCCCTGTAAACAGTTAACTGCAGCTGACAACACTAACATCTCTGCCAAGCAGGGGTGATGAGCAGTAAGGAGCAGAGCACGACGATGCAGCGAAGGGGGTGATGTGCAGTAAGGAGCAGAGCACGGCGATGCAGCGGGGGTGATGTGCATTAAGAAGCATTATTCTCATATGCTTGAGGCAGGGGTTTGGCTTAATGTGAGTGGCTTAATATGGGTGTGGTTTCCCTACACACAAACGTGGAACTTGTTGTTAAAAATTTGAATCCCACCCCTAGTATAGTCCTCTTAGGGAATCTGAAGCTGCAATCATCTGATTGCTTGTTCCTTATACCAAAAATTTAAAACCAAACAGGTTGCAGAAATTGCGATTCAAGCAAAACAATTTTGGGGGGTTAAGGTTGGGTTTATTTAGCTTTTATTTTTTGGACACAAAATGTTGTGGCCTGATGTTGCATGGAAGTCAAAAGTAAAATGCATCAATTGTTTATTTTTTTTACATTTTTGATTCATTTTGGGGGTGTCCGGTGTGTTTCTTAAATGCATCATTCTCTATGCATGTGTATGAAAGCATGTCGGAATACATCTTGTAATTTTTCATTGTAGTCATGATTTAAAATTCAAAGCCAGAGAAAAGACAGCATGAAAAAGTAAAGTGTGAAGGAAGGCTAACAACGGATTTCTACTTTTTGCTGAAGATCTACTTTCCTGTGAGCCATTGCCTGAAGTCACTTCCTTTCTCTTGAGTTTTCCTAAGGGCAGTTGGCCATTCTGTGAATCTTTTCCTCGGCATTTTGTATTATTTAGAAGAACTTTACCATGTTATTGTACTCTAATGGAGTAAAATATGAATTGTGAATCATATCCTAAAATGACCTATGGAGTTGGCGGGTCTGTATAAGAAGCCATGAAATTTAGTACCGTATATACTCGTGTATAAGCCGAGTTTTTCAGCCCAAAAATTGGGCTGAAAAGTCCCCCCCTCGGCTTATACACGAGTCACTATACGGGGTGAGTGGGGTGGGGGCTCTGTCCGGGTGCTGGGGAGGCAGGAGGAGGCGGGGGGAGGCTGCTGTATGAGCGGCCCCGTCACGTGGGGCCGCTCATTACATATGCACTGCATCCCCCTGTCAATCAGCGGCAGGGGGAGCAGTGCATATATGTGTATAATGCCCCCCAATCTGCTGGCACACGTTCCCCCTGTTGTAAGGCCCCCCTGCTGAATACTTGCCATCCCTGGTCTTCAGCAGCACCCCGGCGCCGGTCCTCTGTGCTCCGGTCCTCCGCGATCCCGTCCTCTGTGCTCCGCTCCACGGCTGCATCCGGGTTCCCCGCGCGTCGCCGACGCGATGACGTCATTGCTTCTGCGACGCGCGGGGAACCCGGATGCAGCCGTGGAGCGGAGCACAGAGGACGGGATCGCGGAGGACCGGAGCACAGAGGACCGGCGCCGGGGTGCTGCTGAAGACCAGGGATGGTAAGTAATCAGCAGGGGGGGCCTTACAACAGGGGGGACGTGTGCCAGCATTTGTGTGGGGCTGCAATACCACTGGGGCTGCTGTATACTGGGGCTGCAATACCACTGGGGCTGCTGTATATAGGGGCTGTATACTGGGGCTGCAATACCACTGGGGCTGCTGTATATAGGGGCTGTATACACCACTGGGGCTGCAATACCACTGGGGCTGCTGTATATAGGGGCTGTATACACCACTGGGGCTGCAATACCACTGGGGCTGCTGTATATAGGGGCTGTATACACCACTGGGGCTGCAATACCACTGGGGCTGCTGTATATAGGGGCTGCTGTATACACCACTGGGGCTGCAATACCACTGGGGCTGCTGTATATACCACTGGGGCTGCAATACCACTGGGGCTGCTGTATATAGGGGCTGCTGTATACCCCACTGGGGCTGCAATACCACTGGGGCTGCTGTATATAGGGGCTGCTGTATATACCACTGGGGCTGCAATCCCACTGGGGCTGCTGTATATAGGGGCTGCTGTATACACCACTGGGGCTGCAATACCACTGGGGCTGCTGTATATAGGGGCTGCTGTATACACCACTGGGGCTGCAATACCACTGGGGCTGCTGTATATAGGGGCTGCTGTATACACCACTGGGGCTGCAATACCACTGGGGCTGCTGTATATAGGGGCTGCAATACCACTGAGGCTGCAATACCACTGGGGCTGCTGTATATAGGGGCTGCTGTATACACCACTGGGGCTGCAATACCACTGGGGCTGCTGTATATAGGGAGTGCAATACCACTAGGGCTGCTGTATATACCACTGGGGGCTGCTGTATATACCACTGGGGGCTGCTGTATATCATACTGCTGGGGCCTGTATACCACTGCTGGGGGCTGCATACCTGTGCTGGGGTCCACCCTCGGCTTATACGCGAGTCAATAGATTTTCCCAGGTTTTGGGGGCAAAAGTAGGGGGGTCGGCTTATACACGGGTCGGCTTATACACGAGTATATACGGTAGTTCTATTTTTGGGGGGAGTTGGGGGTGGATAGTAACGTTTCTAGTTCATATTTATGTATTACAGTATTGGAATAACATAAACTTTCTGTCTTTGTGACCAGTTGTAAGCTTGGCAGTACACTTATGTGAATGTGTACCAGTTTGTTAATTTCAAGGAATAAAGACCATTGGTTGTGGTTAGTTCTGTTAGTAATAGCAGAAATCATACACAGTTCAAGGTAACATAATGTATAATGAAATGGTAAATTCAGCGGCTTGGTTTCGTTTAGAGACATTTGGTGCTAGATAATGAGCATTTGGATGGATATAAAGATGTTTGACGTTTGTTGGAATCTGCTCCCGGTGGCTGCTCTATGCATTTTTTTTTTTCTGCATTTTAGCACGAGGAGAATATTTTGTGACTCAATATTTTATCAAAAGCTGAAGGATTCCTTCTACTTTCCTTCCAGGCTCCTGGTCATGCTCTTTAGTGATGCCTGCTGCTTAGGCCATGCACGCACACTGGAGAAGCCGTGTTAGAACTTGACTGGTAGCTGTCTGCTAAAGAGGAGGCTCTCTCGGATAATTAATTTAGACTTCAGGTATTAGAGAGCAGGACATGTGTTTAGATCTGACAATCTGCTATTCTTGTTTTTCTCTGCTAGATGCCCTGTTAATTTTGACCTTGTTACCTCTCTGGAAATGCTCAGCTTATAGCTTTCAGTATGGAATGCCTTCTAATTTTTTGTATCTTTCGCTCAACGCTCTGTTATAGATAATATGCATCTTGTTCAAGGTGTTACAAATGTTCTATCAATTACAGTGCATACATATATTTGTATAGTTGGATACATTGTATGCATATATTAAATAATGGGGTTGTTAATTTCAATAATTTATTTCAATGAAGATGGACAAGGGCTGGCACAAATAGGAATGCGTAGATTTATATCTGCGTTCGTAGCTCATCATCAGGGGACTCTCTTACGCAATCTGAAAGCTGACCTTGCTCAGGATGATCTTTATCGAGTAGGGTATTACTCTTTGTGACATCTAATTTAACACATATTGATAAGGGATCTTGTGATTTAAAGTGGTTATCAATAATTATATATATTTTTTATATATCCTGTATTCTTTTTTACATCCAGGCCTACAACAATGAATTAGGGGCATCCTCCATATAGGCAGGTATACACAGTGGGCCAAAATTAATACCTTGGGCTAAGTCACAGACTAACCTTCATATTTATTTTTGAAAAAAGTCTACAATTGAGGAAGTTTTTTATATTTGATAAGAAAGTGGAACTTTTTCACATACTTAAAGGGGTTCTTCCGCTAGCCAAATACATTTCAATTAATAGATGTTAGAATGAAACAAGTTCCACAATGGGATTTGTTGATTTGGTCATAATTACAAATGGTACATAGTGGAATATTATGTTATGTACATCAGTAAAAAGCATAAATGGCCTAATTTACATAGGTAATAACAAAGGGAAATAAACCTTAATAAATTAACTTAGTAATTAATATAGAATATGCTTGCTGCTTAATAATATAGCAAAGAGAAACCCCAGGAATAAAGTATTCTCTCAAAGAGGGTGAACATGAGGACAAAGAACATAGAGTAAGTGACCTTACCTTCTGCAGTGTGTGGTGCCATACCACAAAGCACGTTTTGGTTCATCGCCTTTGTTTGGAGGTGGAACCACAATCACAAAGGGATCCCTTTTATATCAGTCACCAACCAATCATGACTGACGATGCTGCTTGAAGACTTACATCCCTGTGTGCATATATAAGCGAGCCCGGAGTCAGATCACTTGACTGAAAAACCATCTGAGAGAGACGCGTACAGGGATAGGGCCGCCTGCGCTGGCAAGGTATTTGCTCACTAAGGGCAAGGTTTCCATAGACATAATGATGACCAGTAAGAGTGCAAATAAGGTAACCGTAGGAACTGTAAAAAAAAATAAGATTCGGTAAGTTACAAGACAAAACACATACAAATAGAAGAAGAAAAAAAAGATGAGGGGGGCAGGGGCTCAAGACTTAATAAATGATTTGTGGAATTACATTTCACTGCCTATTAGACCACGTCAGCTCTATTAGGTATTGGGTATTTCCTCTCAGGCCAAAATGTAATTACCCTGTCCAGAGTTTAACATGTATGATTTAACACAGAGGGCCCCAAATGTTCTGACCTTAATCAGCTCTCAAAGAGTCACGAGCCACATTCAGATTTAAGAGAGAATTATGAGCCACATCCAGCTCCTGCCCCCTCAGAGTAGTGACACTCAGAGCCCCATTACCAGTATATTAGGCCAAATATATATTAGCCAAAGCTTATCCACAGTAATGACACCAAGGCTGTATACTAAGATCCTGCGGTTCCTACCTTACCCCCATTCATATCTGCTCTTCTTTGTGGAGCTACTCACAATTGTCACCATCTTGGGACCTCTTCGAAGCTGTTTGCTAGACCTGGTGCTTATGCACTAAGCTGAAAGACAGCCACGAGGCACACATTATTGACCTGCGAGCCACATGTAGCTCCTGAGCTACAGGTAAAGGCCCAGTCTCACATAACGACGCATCAGCGATCCCGATAACCCTGTGTAGAGATCGCTGGTGCGTTGTTTACACATCGCTGGTAAGATGTCAAACAGGCATCTTACCAGCGATGTGAAAAATGACGCACTAGCGATCCAGAATTAAACCAAGGTCGTTGTGAATTTTCTCTCCACAGTGTAGCATTGAGATCGTTGCTCATTATCTCTGTCCAACACAACGATGTAGCGTTCCCAGCGGGAGCACAACGACGCAGGAATGACCCAGAGCAGTGTATAACGATCAACGATCTCACAGCAGGGGCCAGATCATTGGTGCGTGTCACACAGAACGCATCACTGTTGCGTGATGAATTTCGTGACGCAACAGCGATCCCAATAGCGATCTCGTTAGCGATCTCTTTATGTGTGACAGGGCCTTTAGGGACCCCTGATCTAGAGGAAAGTTTAGTCATCATCACAGATGTTGAATCTTTAGGGTAAGAGCAGTCATATTATGGAGCTCTGCCACATGATGTGATAATGGTTGAGTAACTAAACAAGTTCCCCGATGTTCTGGATGCCTTTCTTGAACAATAGGTACTAGTAGGTTATAGGTACTAGTTTTTAAACATGGGACGTAGGGAACTATTTTGATTGCTGTTCGTCAAGTTGGGAAGGAATCTTTCACCTAATAGGGAGCAATTAGCACCTGCCTCATGGGGTTTTTGCTACTTTCGGGATCAAGATGTTGGGTTATGTATTTGTATTTTATTCAGTCTTGCCACAATAAAAAACTGCTCGCTTCTTCTTTGTACTGATATTCCACCACAGATCCTCCAGCAGTGCTCCTTGTACAGAGTGGTGTTAGTAACCATGACCCCTGCGAGCAATGATTGGCTACATTGGGTCATGCGCATTTAGTTAGAGACAGGGAGCACCACAGGAGAGTTAATGCTCCATTACCTGGCAAAAGCACATACAAGTAGTGTTTCTTTTGTGTTTTTTTTATTTTTATTATATATAATAAATTATATAACCTTTGAGATACCTGCTTTCATAAGAATGAAAAATATACTTAGTATACTTTTGATATACCGTATTTTTTGGATTATAATAAGACGCAATCTTGTTTCCCCAAATTTTAGGGGCAAGTGGGGGATGTGTTTTATAATCCGAATCTATGGATTATTTGGAGCGGTGTCCGGGAGCTGAAATGGGCTGGATCATGCTGCAGGAGGCCATGTGTCTGCACTCACATGACCTCCCGCTGCCTCCTGCAGCATGATCCAGCCCTTTTACACCCCCTCTTCCCCCCGTGCTGGATATGTTCCCCCGTCACTCTTTATGCCCCCCTGCCGGAGCGAACAGTATAATGATAAACACTCACCTTCCATCACTTGCTGTGTGTTCCCAGCTGAGCGGTGACTTCCTGTTCCAGGGAATTATGTACCATCACAGGGGGCTGTGTGCCATCACAGGGAGATATGTGCCATCATGGGAGGGGCTATATGTGCCATCACAAGGGGCTGTGTGCCATCACAGGAGGCTGTGTGCCATCACAGGGGGTTGTGTGCCAGCACAGGGATTTATATGAGCCATCACAGGAGGATTTGTGCCAGCACAGGGGGCTATATGTGTCAGCACAGACGTGGCTATATGTACCAGCACAATAGGGCTATATGTGCCAGCACTAGGGGGCCATATCCAGTATGGGGGACACATATACCAGGAGGGGGGACACGTATACCAGGATGGGGGGCACATATACCAGAATAGAAGACATATATACCAGGATGGGGGGTCATGTACCAGGATGAGGGACATATATTCTAAGATGGACACTGGCATTATAACATTGTCCCCATTTAACATTAGAAATTATTTTTGTCTCTTTTCCTTCACCAAATTTGGGGTGCGTTTTTATAATCGGGTGCATCTTGTAAAGCGAACAATACGGTATATCTTTTTTGGAACAATAAGTTTAACTTTTTTTATTTCTTTATACTTTGTGACCTAGTTTTCAGAAAATCAAGAATACTATATTTTTAAAGCTGGCCATAAATGTACAGCTGTAGCTGTGAATGATTTGTTTGTTCTATAATGCTAAAACTCATATAATTTTTGTCGATAAAGAAATAATTTTACAATCACTGTACAGTCACTTTTGGTTAACATAGTAATCATTTCTTTGGAAAGTATAGATATACAAGAAGGTAATGCAAGGATACATTATATGACACCATGTGAGTGATTTTTTTCTTTCAGGAAAAGTGTTTATCTGGAGGTCATTAATATGGGTTAATTAAAGGATTAACAGAAATTTGGCTAAAGGCTATTTTAGAGAGTTGATTAATTTCAGGTTTAGGAAATAAATTATAAAACTGTCCATAGGCTGAAAGCAGTGATGCATAAGGCAAAAGAGATCAATTAAAGGTGTTTTTCCACAAAGTTTATTTTAATCAATAGATCGTAGAATAATAATAAGTTCCATAGTTGGATGTGTTTAAAAAAAATATACATATATGTGTCTCTGTCATGCATTGTGTAATGGCTTGTCTGACCGCACCACATCTCCTGTGGTGAGATAATCTTATATATGTGTCCCTGCTATGTACTGTGTAATGGTGTGGATCTGACCCAATCTCTGTGTGAGATAATCTTATATATGTGTCCTGCTATGTACTGTGTAATGATGGTCTGACCATACAGGACATGTCTGATCATATCACATCTCCTGAGATCTTATATATGTGTCCCTGCTATGTACTGTGTAATGGCTGTGTCTGACCGTACAGGGACATGGTCTGATGATACCACATCTTCTAAGCATGGGAGGAAATAAGAGTATAAAGACATTAAAGCATGAGATCATAGTAGATTATTTTTGTGAGGGTAAAGCCCTGTCTGTTTTTTTTAATTTAAATTATATCTCAAAGAAAGAATTATCATATTTTTCGCTTTATAAGACGCACCTGATTATAAGACGCACCCCCAAATTTAGTGAAAGAAAAGAGAAAAAATAATTTTTAGTGTTAAATGGGGTCCGTCTTATAATGCCAGGGTCCGTATAATAAATCATATAGGGTATATGTCCCTCATCTTGGTACATTGTCCATCATCCTGGGATATAGCCCCCCCATCCTAGAATTAGCCCCTTAGTCTGGATATGGCCCCCTTATATTGGATATAGCCCCCTTGTACTGGCACACGTCCCCCATTGATGGCACATGTCCCCTATTGCTGGCTATGGCCCCCATGCTGCTGCCCATAGTAAAATAAAAAAGACTTTACTTACCTTCTCCAGCGCTGTCCTCCCGGTGTCTCCCTCCTTGCGCTGTGCTCCTCCATTTCCTGGTTCTCGGTAATGCCAGTCATGTGATCGGCACAGCAGAGTGACATCATCTCTGCGTGCCCGATCACAGCGTCAAGCAGAGAGACACGGGGAGGACAGCACTGGAGAAGGTAAGTAAAGTCTTTTTTATTTTACTATAGGCAGCGCATGAGGGCACAGCAGCAGAGGGGGCATGTGCGATCTACGGGGGGAGGGAAGGTGCAGGCACATATAATATGCGCCGCTTCCCCAGTCCATCACCTTGGTGCGGTTTCAGCACCGCGGTGATGGACAGTGACCGTGCATATTATATGAGTGGGGGCATGTGACCTGCACCAGCCTGCCCCAGCCCCCGGACAGGCTCCAGAGCTGCCCCCATCTCCCCTGTAGTATATAATCCGTATATATTCTGATTATAAAACGCACCCCCCATTTTCCCACAAAATTTGGGGGAACAAATGTGTGTTTTATAATCCAAAAAATACAGTATTTGCGATTCCGTGCTGTAATATCTGTATACTTTTTTACTTCCTCCCCTGCCCAGGAGATATGGTATGATCAGACCATGACCCTGTACAGTCAGACCATGTTCATTACACAGTACATAGCAGGGACACATATAAGATTATCACAGCACAGGAGATGTGTATGTAGCTGTTCTGTATGGTCACACAGCATTACATTACATAGCAAGACACATAGTTTATCTCAGCACAGAGATGTGTATGATCAGCATGTCCTGTACGGTCAGCAGGCCATTACACAGTACATAGCAGGGACACATATATAAGATTATCTCAGCACAGGAACATTTTTAATTATCCATTTGTGGAAGTCCTTATTATTCCAAGATTTATTGGTTAAAATTAACCTTGCTCATTTGAAAATCCTCTTTAATGTTTTGTGGCTGTATCATTACATAATAGGCAACTTTTGAATGTCACATACAATCTGTGTGTAATCTGCAGTAAAGTATCCTTGATCAATACATTTTATGGCTGGTATGCTGAAGCTATATCAATGATTACAATGTACGGTGCTGCCTCTTACACTTAGAAAAGCACCCTGTATATATGAGATGAATTGAATTTAAGTGAAGCAAATAAATAACAATTTAGGAAGCCATCAAAGTGTTGCATGAATTTGCATGAAACCGTAATGGCTTTTCTGTTTGTGTTCTGGTTTGCAGCAATTAGTAGCATTGCAAGAGGAATTAAACACCAAGAAGAGTGAACTAGAGAAAGCCAAGGAAGAACAAACACATGTACATGCCCTAGTGAATGTTCTCAAGGAACAGGTGAGTCAGAACCAGCCAGAGATAAGAGCCATCAAGCGACAAATTGTGCACAATCATTGTTATGCTAATTGTAGGTTGTACTTTAGAACACTTTCTTGGATATAAAAAGAAAAGCATTTTATAGTGATCTTAAAAGGAGCCTTACTGACTTTACTTCTGTCGTAATAATTCACCCTCTTCTATAGTTGATAGAAAGAAAATCCGTAGGAAGTGGCGGAAAAATTCATCCTAGGGCACACAACATTGAGAATGTGGTGTCGTATTATAACGCCATAATGATTTCCTGTAGTGTTGAATCGTGACCTGCGATGTAGGAGTTGTACATTTGCAAGTTTGTTCAATTTTCTGTCTCTGGTCAAAAGTCGCATGTGACTCACTTGCCATAGACTTCATGCCAGGTCACATGCAAATACAACTCATATATGACATGTCCGCAATATGGCTGTTTTAGTTTGTTTTCTCTTCAGCAAAATTGTAGCAATAAATTAGTTGCACAAGAGCATGTCGGAAGCAAATTGTGCAAATGTTTTTGGTTATGCTACCTGTCTGAGAACGGATATCCAATTGTAGCCCCAGCGTTGGCTCAAACTATGACATCGACAATTGACCAAACGATGGGACTCCTGGTCCAATCCGACTGCATCAAACCCTATATGATTCTGTTAGTTTGAGTCTGAAGTTTCAGCAGTTGAGCTGGGTCTTGCAGTCATAATATAAATAGAAAATATTAATGCGATATGGTTGTGTGAAGTAGCATGCAACTTGGTTAAACCTAATTTTCATATACTTTGGTTGTGTAGACCCACAGCCTAACACTTTGTTGTCTTTAAGGTTTTTTTTTTAACCAGGAAAAGGAAATAATGGTAGACAAAAATCTATGAAGAGGAACAATTTCAATCTCTATCCCTTTGGGAGAGTGGTTTTGTTTAGATTGTTTGTAAACTCTACTCAGAATTCATATTTGTTCATTTAATTCCTCTTTTTGTTTTATTAACCAATATGTTACTTTAGAATACCATGCCAGCTGAAATAACAGGAACATGAGCTTTCCCAGGGCTGCCAAGTGTAACTTCCGTAGGGCTCTTAATGGCTGGTATAATTGAAAATGGCTGAGTAATATAGAACAACAATGCACAAGTGGAACGGCCAATTAGAAGCGTAGTACATATAATATCATGTATAGGAAATGAAAACAATGCAGAGCTTCTGTGTAACAGTTCATGGAAATGAGAATTTCTTTCTTTCAATGATGATACCTTAATAACCTATAACTTTCATAGGTAGAGTGGGGATGACCTAACACAAATCAGCACATTCAGGATATATTGGGTAAAATATCTGTTACATTTATGGGTACCTTTAAAAAAAAAAAAAAAAAGGTAATTTACAAAAAAAACTAATTTCTTCATCTTTTTTTTTTTTCTTCCAAATATTTACCTACACATTACCATACTTGAGCTGCCAATGTTAAACACTTATTGCATAATGTTTTGCAACGTCTATTGAAACTCAGTCTGATCCAAAAGACAGCTTCAAAGTCTCTAAATAAGTTTTCTATATATTTCAGTAGAAATACATGTCTACACTGTGTGCAGAATTATTAGGCAAATGAGTATTTTGATCACATGATACTTATTATACATGTTGTCCTACTCCAAGCTGTATAGCAGTGATGGCGAACTCCAGGCCTCGAGTGCACCAACAGTTCAGGTTTTCAGGATCTCCTTAGTATTGCACAGGTGATAATATAATCACCTGCACTGATGATGATTCCAACCTCTGTGCAATGCTGAGGAAATCCTGAAACCTGCATGTTGGTGGCACTCGAGGCCTGGAGTTCGCCATCACTGCTGTATAGGCTTCAGAGCCAACTACCAATTAAGTAAATCAGGTGATGTGCATCTCTGTAATGAGGAGGCGTGTGGTGTAATGACATCAACACCCTATATAAGGTGCTTAATTATTAGGCAACTTCCTTTTCTTTGAAAAAATGAGTCAGAAGAGAGATTTGATGGGCTCTGAAAAATCCAAAATTGTGAGATATCTTGCAGAGGGATGCAGCAGTCTTGAAATTGCCAAATTTTTGAAACGTGATCACCGAACAATCAAGCGTTTCATGGCAAATAACCAGCAGGGTCGCAAGAAGCGTGTTGGCCAAAAAAGGCACAAAATAAATGCCCATGAATTGGGCAAAATCAAGCGTGAAGCTGCCAAGATGCCATTTACCACCAGTTTTGCAATATTTCAGAGCTGCAGTGTTACTGGAGTATCAAAAAGCATAAGGTGTGCCGTACACAGAGACATGGCCGAGGTAAGAAAGGGTGAAAAATGACCACCTTTGAACAAGAAATATATGATAAAATGTCAAGACTGGACCAAGAAATATCTTGACTGATTTTTCAAAGGTTTTATGGACTAATGAAGTGAGAGTGACTCTTGATGGGCCAGATGGATGGGCCAGAGGCTGGATCAGTAAAGGACAGAGAGCTCCACTCTGACTCAGACACCAGCAAGGTGGAGGTGGGGTACTGGTATGGGCTGGTATCATCAAAGATGAACTTGTGGGACCTTTTCGGGTTGAGGATGGAGTGAAGCGCAACTCCCAGACCTACTGCCTGATTCTGGAAGACAATTTCTTCAACCAGTGGTACAGGAAGAAGTTGGTATCGTTAAAGAAAAACATGATTTTCATGCAGGGCAATGCTCCATGACATGCATCCAACTACTCCACAGCGTGGCTGGCCAGTAAAGGTCTAAAAGAAGAAAAATAATGACATGGCCCCCTTGTTCACCTGATCTGAACTCCATAGAGAACCTGTGGTCCCTCCTCCTGAGATCTACAGGGAGGGATAACAGTACCCCTCTCGTAACAGTGTCTGGGAGGCTGTGGTGACTGCTGCATGCATTGTTGATCGTAAACAGATCAAGCAACAAACAGAATCTGAGGATGGATGGCTGTTGAGTGTCATCATAAAGAAAGGTGGGTATATTGGTCACTAATTTTTTGGGGTTTTGTTTTTGCATGTCAGAAATGTTTTTTTCTAAATTTTGTGCAGTTATATTGGTTTACCTGGTGAAAATAAACAAGTGAGATCGGAATATATTTGTTTTTTATTAAGTTGCCTAATAATTCTGCACAGTAATAGTTACCTGCACAAACAGATATCCTCCTAAGATAGCTAAATCTATTAAAAAAAAACACTCCAACTTCCAAAAACATTAAGCTTTGATATTTATGAGTCTTTTGGGTTGATTGAGAACATAGTTGTTGATCAATAATAAAAATAATCCTCTACTATTACAAACTTGCCTAATAATTCTGCACACAGTGTATATGCAGTTCACACACAGTTATTAGATGGGAAAAAAAACATGTTGGTTCTTGCATTAAATATAACTTTTGAATCAATTGAAGAAAAAGTATTCCAGACAAAAAAAATGCATCAAAATTACACTAAAAATAAGGCTTAAAACTTAATTAAGGCTGCTTTCACATCAGCGGTTTTTGCCGATCGCGGCAGATGCGGTGAAAAAACGCATCTGCCGCGATTACCACATAACCGCTGCACTTGTGGCACAGTTGCGGCAAGCCCCATAGAATGTCTATGCGGGCTTGCGGCAAGTGCGGTATTGGTACTTGCGGCAGGTGCGGCCGAAAAAAAAAACGCGGCTGACCGCGGTTTTTTCGCGGCCGCACCTGCCGCAAGTGCCGAAACCGCACTTGCCGCACCAGCCACACACTTACCTTAAGCCCCATAGACATTGCATGGGGCTTGCCGCAACTGTGCTGCAAGTGCAGCTGTTATGCGGTAATTGCTGCAGATGCGTTTTTTTCACTGCATCTGCCGCGAACGGCAAAAACCGCTGATGTGAAAGTACCCTAAGAGGTGTTTTTTTTTTTGTCAGAAGCCATAAGAATCCAAATTAAAAAAACAACTTTGGTCCTGAATCATCAAAGCTTTTACCCCAGTATTCAGGAGCTAAAAGCTTTGTAAAGTTGCATATTTTAGGTACAACTGACTGCTGCACTAAAATTGCACCAATTTTGGCTTCTCACGCCATTTTTGCCCTGTTTCGACAAACTCGGTGGAGATGGAGCAAGTCGGGAGTATGGTGTCCACTGCTCATCAAATTCATGACTAGTGGCAGCATTCTCTATGTCTCATATCTTACTCCAGCAGGGCCTCGTGTAGGATTTGAGGCGAGGCTCTCACTGAGGTGTCTGCCATTCGTCCAGCACACCTGATTCATGAAGAGATGTGTAACACTTCATGAATCAAGAACATCTGACTCCAGAACATCTCCTCATCAGAACCAGTGGGAGTAACACCAGTCTTGAAGTATTCAGCCCTTTGTGGTAACATACTCTTATAGCAACTTCTCAGTGATTGAAGAACAATGATGGTGAAACCTCCCTGCAGTGACCTAGCTGGCAAGTTAAGAAAATGTAGAGAAATGTGATTTATTTTTAAGTGTGGATCCAAAACACAAAATCAGGTTTTCTGAATAAATAACATTTTTCTTGGATCTAGTTAAATTTTTAACAGGAATCCAACAGAAATAACTAGTCAGTTGATTTGATAATCTGTGCCTGAAGTAACACCTCTGTGAAGCAAATAGTGAGCAGATCGGAAGAACAGACGTGACTGCTGAGTCTCCCAAACTGAGCTAACTGCTTCATTGGTATATATGAAGCAATTGGCTAAAGTTAGGAGATCTGTTAGTCTGGCCATGTTTTCTGCTTTTAGGAAAAAAAATGACTTGGGGCTCTGCTATATTTTTGGTCCAGCCAGGTACAACTTGGCAGCTATGGACTGCCAACACCCCAGCTGCCAAGTTGTACCTGGCTGGACCAAAAATATGGTGGAGCTCTATATAACTTTTTTTCTAGAATTCGTTTTAGAAGAAAAAAAAATGGGCTTTGCTGTATTTTTGGTTGCCAACCAATTTTTTTTTCTTCTAAAACGAATTCTAGAAAAAAAGTTATATAGAGCTCCACCATATTTTTGGTCCAGCCAGGTACAACTTGGCAGCTACGGACTGCCACCAACCCCCAGCTGCCACGTTGTACCTGGCTGGCAACCAAAAATACAGCGAAGCCCATTTTATTTTTTATTTCTAGAACTAATTCTAGAAAAAAAAAATTACATGGGGCTCCGCCATATTTTTCGCCCAACCAGGTACAACTAGGCAGCTGGGGGCTGGAATCCTCAGCATGGAGAGGCCCAAGCATTCTGGGCCCCACATTTTGAGAATTGAAGCCGCCCCAGAAGATGGCGCATTCATTGAAGCGCCATTTTCTGGTGCTGTACCCAGGCTCTTCCAGTTGCCCTGATGCCGGTGGCAAACTGGGTAATAAAGGGGTTAATGCCAGCTTTTTCTATTGGCAGCTGGCACGAAGCCCGAGATTCATAATGTCGGGCCAATGTTAGACCTGGCCATTAGGAAGTGGTGTGGGTGGGCACAGAAACGTGATACGCCAGTCTCACGTTTTTTGAAACTGATAAACAAAGATAAAGGCACGTGTTAAAGAAGACCGGTATCTGGGGAAGGACACTCAAAATAATGAGGGTGTCAAAAATAAACTTTATTAAATATCTGAGGCATGTATAACAAAAGAGACAAGATTTAAAAACAATTAAAAATAGTGTTACCCACTATAACGAAAAAGACCTAGCCCCACTCGCAGGTGGTAATATAAATATATATGTATATAGTAGCTCACAACCGTGATGCTAAATCAGGTGGTGGAAAAGACACAGAAAACATCAATAATCCAATATAGGGCTTTATGACAGGTTTTGTGCACTATATGTGTGTAAACAATAAACACTATTTTAGGGCACTGGGACATATAACATTCCTATGCAGGGCTCTGGAACAAAATCAAATGACCAATTAATGCCCATCAACATGACACTTAGTACACTGGATCTGGGTTCCAGAAAATTATCAAGGAACCTAAAACACTTCGATGAAGAAAGTTTTACATAAAGTAGATAGAATATCCTAAGGTTAAAAGGTCCAGAGAATACTGAAGTAATGGATTAATATAGTACAAAGATTGCTATAAGTATTTAAGTATATATGGTGTCATGGAAAGGGGATTTAAATTCCAGCCCTGCAAGAAGGCACAATATTGTATCCACAAAGACAATCCTGTATCAACATAGACAAAGCTGTGCAGCTAAAAGAAGCTACACACAATCTATTAAGTAGCCCATAGCCCTGGTGTGATACTTTACCACCACTATGATGTGGAATGAGCGTTGTTTAGAGCATAGGTAATGAGAGCACGACCTCCCAACGTGTATCGCCGCCAGGAAGCTGAGGAAGCTGTCCTTTGTTGGCGGCGATACGCTTCGGGAGGGTACGGGAGGAGACGGGGGATGAGCAGGGGATCAGGAGGAACCAGTCCAATGATCACCGGCGGTAGCGGAGGATAGGTGGGAAGAGCGGGGGGGGGGGGGGGCAGGAGACAGTGGGGGAGAGGGCAGATGAGCAGGGAGTCAGGAGGAGCCACAAAGAGAAGGAGGCAGGAGGAGACCGAGTCAGTCCAGCCACAGTAATTTGCGGTTTCATTTTTGACCACCAATCACCACGGCTGTTCCCTTCTTGGGGCAAAGTGACCCCCCTGGGGTATGCTACATGTCCCCATGTACCTGCAGCTTGAGTGACAGGTCAGTGACACCCTCAATCAAGCTGCAGGAGCGCGATCCCTCCATGTCACAGACGCTGTGACACAGGTCGGGAACGCATTGGTTTCCATGTCACAGACACAGTCGGGAAGGGGTTAACACCAGTTCAGTAAAAGCTCTCCCAATTAGAAACCATGTCCATGTTAATCACTCACTTAGCTTCAGGCGCTCATCTCTTGCTGAAAACATACAGTACCGCCCTTTACCTCTCCAAACAAGCTTACTTCAACACCATTATCACATCACTAGCCAACAATCCTAAATTATTTTTGACACTTTCCATTCCCTTCTCAGTCCGAGAGTACAGGCCCCAACCACCAGCCTCAGTGACGATCTGGCGAACTATTTTAATGACAAAATTGACCACATACAACAGGAAATTTCCTTACAGTCTCATAACGTCATGGATTTTCTTCCCTCCTGCACTTCATCCAACTCACTTTCAGTCTTTGATCCGGTCACAGAGGAAGAAGTCACACGGCTTCTTGCATCTTCTTGCCCTACTACCTGCACCAGCGACCTTATTCCCTCACATCTCCTTCAATCCCTTTCCCCAGCTGTCACTTCTCACCTAACTAAAATATTCAATCTTTCCCTCTCATCTGGTGTTTTCTCCTACTCCTTCAAACATGCCAGCATACATCCATTATTAAAAAAACATCCCTCGACCAGAACTTTGCTGCTAACTATCGACCTGTCTCTAATCTCCCATTCATCTCTAAACTCCTGGAACGCTTGGTACACTCCCGTATGATCCGCTATCTCTCTGAGAATTCTTTTCTTGACCCTCTACAATCCAACTTCCACTCTTTACATTCTACTGAAACCGCCCTTACTAAAGTGTCTAATGATCTACTGACAGTTAAATCTAATGGTCACTACTCCTGTTGATCCTTCTGGATCTCTCCGCTGCATTCGATACAGTGGATCAACAGCTACTTCTCTCTATGTTCAGCTCTTTTGGGCTCAAGGACACCGCTCTCTCCTGGTTTCTCCGACCGTTCCTTCACTGTATCTTTCGCCGGCTCTTCTTCCTCTCCTTTTCCCCTCACAGTTGGGGTTCCTCAGGGTTTAGTCCTAGGCCCCCTTCTCTTCTCTCTATACACTGCCTCTATTGGACAAACCATCAGTAGATTTGGTTTTCAGTACCATCTCTATGCTGACGACACCCAATTATACACATCTTCTCCTCACATCACCTTCACGTTACTCCAAAATACCAGTAACATAGTATTTAAGGTTGAAGGAAGACCTTAAATCCATCTAGTTCAACCATAGCCTAACATGTTGATCCAGAGGAAGGCAAAAAAAAAACATGTGGCAACACTAAGCTCCACATAAAGGAAAAAAATTCATTCCCTGACTCCACATACGGCAATCAGACTAGTTCCCTGGATCAACGCCCTATCAAAGAATCTAGTATATATAACCGGTAATATGTTATCAAGAAAAAGGATAAATAGGGAGCGCACATAGGGCGTTATCTTCTTAATAAATAGTCCAGTCCCCCCAATCGGTGTGACTCACCTGCGGTGGTTGTGAGAGCCACAACAAACTGAGAGAACCTGGTAATGGTCGCTGCAGGAGCCCACTGAAGATAAATGATTTCCACCGAAGAAAGAGCTGGGCTTTGTAGTCCGCGCTGACCTCAAGAAACTTCCAGTCCAGTAAAGGGTTAATCAGGTTCTGGTTTATTTGCCTACGCGTTTCATGGCTTTAAATCTGCCCTGATGAAGTGGCAGATTTAAAACCACGAAACGCGTAGGCAAATAAACCAGAACCTGATTAACCCTTTACTGGACTGAAAGTTTCTTGAGGTCAGCGCGGACTACAAAGCCCAGCTCTTTCTTCGGTGGAAATCATGTTATCAAGAAAGGCATCCAGGCCACTCTTAAATGTTAGTAGTGAGTCACTCATTACAATATCATGTGGCAGAGAGTTTCATAGTCTCACTGCTCTTACAGTAAAGAATCCACATTTGTGATTATGATTAAACCTTCTTTCCTTCAGATATAGAGGATGATCCCCCGTGTCTCCATCTCAGGCCTAAGAGTAGAAAGATCATTAAAAAGGTCTCTGTACTGTCCCCTCATATATTTATACATTATTATAAGATCACCCCTAAGCCTTCGTTTTTCCAAACTAAATAACCCCAAGTTTAATAACCTGTCTTGGTATTGCCGACCCCCTCAGTCCTCTAATAACCTTGGTCGCTCTTCTCTGCACCCGCTCTAGTTCAGCTGTCTTATACACCGGAGACCAGAATTGTACACAGTATTCTAAGTGTGGTCGCACTAGTGACCTGAATAGAGGTAAAATTATGTTCTCCTCATGAGCATCTATGCCTCTTTTAATGCATCTCATTATTTTATTTGCCTTTGCAGCAGCTGCCTGACGCTGGGCACTAAATGTGAGTTTATCATCTACCCATACACCCAGGTCTTTTTCTGTGGTAGTTTTGCCCAGTGTTTTACAATTAAGAACATAATTATACATTTTATTTCCTCTGCCCAAGTGCATGACCTTACATTTATCCCCATTAAAGCTCATTTGCCATTTATCAGCCCAAGCTTCTAGTTTACATAAATCCTTCTGTAATATAAAATTGTCCTCCTCTGTATTGATAACCCTGCAGAGTTTAGTGTCATCTGCAAAAATTGAGATTCTACTCTGTATGCCGTTTACAAGGTCAATAATAAATATGTTAAAAAGAAGCGGACCCAATACTGACCCCTGTTAACTGTGACCCATTCTGAGTGTGTTTCATTAATAACCACCTTTGTTTCCTTCACTGAGCCAGTTCCACCCACTTACAAATATTTTCCCCTATCCCCATTGCTCTCATTTTATGTATCAACCTTTTGTGTGGCACCGTATCAAAAGCATTTGAAAAGTCCATATACACCAAGTCCACTGCATTTCTTTGGTCCAGTCCAGAACTTACCTCTTCATAGAAGCTTATCAGATTAGTTTGACAGGAATGGTCCCTGTAACCCATGTTGATATTGGGTCATGAGTGATTGTCTGCTGTCTCTAACATCATGTCCTCGCTCTACCTTAAATTGAATCTGTCAAAAACTGAACTTCTAGTGTTTTCTCACTCTCCTAATCTTCGGAAACCTAATATTGCCATTTCTGTATGTGGTTCTACCTTTACTCCTCAGCAGCATGCTCGCTGTCTTGGGGTTATATATGACTCAAATCTCTCCTCTCCGCACATCCGGTCACTTGCTCGCTCATGTCACCTACACCTCAAAAACATCCCTAGAATTTGACCATTTCTTACTGTTGATTCTGCAAAAACTCTAACCGTTGCTCTATCGGCCCTGGATTACTGCATTTCTCTACTAATTGATCTCCCTTTACTAAACTCTCTCTTCTCCAATCCATCCTGAATGCAGCAGCCAGGATCATATTTCTCTCCAACCGCTTCACTCATGTCTCTATCCTGTGCCAATCATTGCACTGGTTGCCAATCCGCTATAGAGTACAATATAAAATTATCACTTTTACCCATAAAGCCTCCACAGTTCTGCACCTCCCTACATCTCCCTCATCTCTGTCTATCACCCTACACGTGCCCTCCTTTCCGCAAGTGAACTAAGACTGACATCAGCTGCAATCCGACTTCCCACTCCTGTCTCCAAGACATCTCACGAGCTGCACCAATTCTCTGACAGGTTACCAAAGACCATTCAATTAATTCCCAATACCAATAGTTTTAAGCGAGCCTTAAAAACGCATCTCTTTA
This sequence comes from Allobates femoralis, assembly GCA_033576535.1. Classification (NCBI taxonomy): domain Eukaryota; kingdom Metazoa; phylum Chordata; class Amphibia; order Anura; family Aromobatidae; genus Allobates; species Allobates femoralis. Next base: position 591,540,872 of record JARQOC010000002.1, on the reverse strand, counting down.
GACTGGCCTATCACCTCACCTCACTTGTCTAACTGTCTTCCCTTTTCCAAATCTGGCCTCTTGTGTCATCTGTCTGCACCTGCTGACTGTCTGTCTCTCTGTCCCCTATGCATAATATAGCACTTTATCTGTGCTTGTACAGATCCTGACTGGTGACTGGTTCATGCAGCGTTACGTGAATCCCCCATTTATTATATTGATGGCTGGACCATATATGACGGCACTTTTTACCATTTACATTTTGTGCCTCCCCTATTTCTTCATAGATTGTAAGCTTGTGAGCAGGACCTCACTCCTCATGGTTTTGAATTTTTGTTACTATGTATCGTCTCATACTGTTTGTATATGTCCCCTCTGAATTGTAAAGTGCTGCGAAATATTTTGGCTCTATATAAATAAAATTATCTCTTCATCCTGGTTGGCAACTCGTTTGTCTCACTTACTTTCTCTCGACAAGCATACAGCATGTCATTACATATCATTTCTAGTGCACTCATAGTATACCACGTATGGCGAGGGATCCGGTGCCACTTCCGATCTGGTGACGCGCTCCCCATGTACTCCAGTCAGAATTCCTATGACAGTACTTGTTCTCACTCATGTGACTGTTCGAACCATCTCCATCATGGCCCAATCTGGGGCAGGCACATGATGTGAACTATTGCATCACATCCACTTCAATGGACCACATATGCACGTCTCTTACTGCCAAATGGAACGCATTCCCTGACAATGGTTTTATGTTTCCAGGTTACAGCCCACCATATAACAACCAAAGAAGCTTGATAACAGTCAAGCCGTCCACTTAAATGACTCCCAAATCAAATCACAGCCCCAATCTTTTTAATTTATTAAAATGTATGTTTTAGTACTTACATTTTTGATACACCTAAAAGGACATGTTAAATCAGTTAAAAACCCACACTGCACCCTAACATCTGTATGTATTGATGAATTTTTATATTTTACAGGTGGAAATTGTTGTTAGTATTATAGAAGATATGCAAGGTAGTAATTAAAATTTACTATGTCACGTAGTGTTAGATTAAATTAGTTTGTCAAATGCAAGCTGCATGTTTACTGGCAGTTCCATAATGATGATATATGTCCTGTATCATTCCAATGAATTACACACATTTTTTCAATGAGTTACATATCACTCACAGAGCCAGTCTTCCATAACAACAAACAGTACGTTGTAGCACCTCCTGAAATGAGTTTTTGCACAAATTTCAAGTTGTTTAGCTCTGTGTGTCTGGATGGTGCATGTTCTAGCAGGCAGACCCTAGGCCGGTTCCACCTTTGTTATTAAAGAACCTAACCGCATCAGCTTAGCTTATTCCATATGGAATAGACTGGGAGGAAAATCTTCAATGCAGAACTTGCCCAGAGCTTAGGGAAATCACAGTGAGAACATCCAGGGGGCACATCCTTGATGTTCTTTTTATTTTATCAATGTGTTAGCTTCTAACATGAGCAAAAATTGTACAACTAAGGCAACATTCTCCTTAATTTATTAATGACTTATTGCTCAACTTTTAGCAGACTTTATCCAATGATTAATAAATAGAACAAGTCAGATGAAAAAAAATGATACTGTATTTGTCCTGTTATTCCATTGCATAATGCCTTATAGACATGTGTAGACATAGTTCTTAATTTCCCATTACCTACATTTTTCTTTTTTTATCATAAAGTAGGAAGCTTGTATGTGCTTACATGTAAAACCCATTTAATCTTTTATTCAACCCAAGACATTGCCCAAACTTTAGGGGGCAGGCTATGTAGAAGGTTTAAAGGGCTAAGTGTTGTATGACAGTGTTATGTTGGTGAATAACTCTTATTTGGACACTTTATGGAACTGTATAACACAATGGTGACATTATATTAGTCAATACAGTACTCTGAAAATATTTTTAGTAGCAAAAAAATTGCTTAATCACAAGTGGTAAGCACTACCGTGTTTCCCCGAAAATAAGACACAGTCTTACATTAATTTTTGCTCCCAAAGATGCGCCATGTCTTATTTTCGGGGGATGTCTTATTTTTCATGAGCAAGAATTCATATTTATTGTTAAACAAATTAATCCCCATCATCCCTCAATACAGGTATCCACTTCAAAAGGTACACACACAGGGACACACACATACACACACACAGGGACATGGACATACACATACAGGGACGCACACATGGCCACATACAGGGACACACACATGGCCACACACAGGGACACGCATATACACAAACACAGGGACACACACAGGGTCATAGACACACACACAGGGACAGACATACACACACCACAGAGGGACACACAAGTACAGGGATACACACACGCACAGGGACACTTCTCACCAATTTGCAGCTTTAGCCCCCCGCCGCTGTGCCGGTGCCTGCTGATCCATATATTCCGGCGCCGCTCTCGTCCTTGTCCCTCAGAAGCTGTATGTGTATGGTGGCCAATCACAGGCTGCGGCCAGGTGGCCAATCAAAGGCTGTCGCTGGGCAGCCAATCACAGGCAACCAGCTGACGTTAACTTCTTGCCTGTAATTGGCCCTTGGTTACTGGCCTAGGAATAGCTGCCCGGCAACAGACAGTAATTGGCCACCCAGCAGCAGCCTATGACTGGGCACCGTACACATACGGCTTTGATGGACAAGGATGAGAGCGGCACCGGAATATATGGATCAGCGGGCACTGGGACAGCAGCGGGCACCAGCACAATAACGGGGAGCTGGAGGATGGCTCAGAGCTGCATGCCTCGGTCTTTTGATCGGCGGGCATTCAGCACAGCAATATACTGGTATGCCTTATTTTCAGGGGGTGCCTTATATTAAGCAAGGCAGCAATCTCCCCAGTACTTCTTATTTTCGGGGGGGCGCCTTATTTTCGGAGAAATGCGGTATATCCCGTATCAACTAAAATACGCCAACACTGTCTAAAAATAGGTAAACTAAATGATATTTAGACCCTACACCTCAACCCAAAAGGAAGTAACAATGTAGTACATTCAACAAACTTTGCGTGAATCAATGGCACAGGCAATAAAAAACCTTAGGGAGGGAAGCAGGTTTGATTTCTTGGCCACACCCCAGCCTCCCAAACTTGTCATTTATTGTGAAAAATCTGCTCACATCCATATTGCTCCGAGGAGATTGACTGCAGGTGACATCTTACAGTAGTAGAAAAAAGCAGCACTCTGCTATAACAATTAGGACATGGGAATATTTCATTAGCAAAAATTGCAGCACTTAGCTTTAGAACTATGGCCATACCCATAAACCACCAGTCGCCACTTTGAGGCGTGTCTGCTTGACTGAGTCCCTATACTCAATTTTCATCCTCTTTCTGAGTTAAAAACCTCCCTTTTTATGGACAAATTGGAAAAAAAGGGAAAACTCCCGAACTTGTCATTTATTGGAAAAAATCTGCTAACATCTATCTTGCTCAGCGGAGATTGACTGCAGGTGTTATCTGACAGAGCTTATTATCCTTGGGTGAGTGGAAGGAACAGGTAAGGGAACACATGTAGACTGAAAAACAGTGTGCAGAGTTCTGTATTAAGACTTCTCAGCTCTGCTCAATAATGTTCTCCATGTTGATGCAGCACATCTCTGTGAACTAAAGGGTTCACTCCCACTGGTGTATAACATGGCGAGTGCTATCTGATGTTTTAATCAGATATCACTTGGGCCAGTGTTGTACTATGGGAAAGAGCAGAGCTGCAATTTTTTCCTCATGCTGATTCAACATGAGACAGCATGTTTCCATTGCCTCCGCAAATCTGATCACGCACACCCATACATGTTTTTGGGTGCATGTGATGCATCAAACTGTACTTGGATGATATTCGAATGCAGTCCGAAATATGTGCGAGACAGACAATGGAGAAGATGGAGAAATTAGGTTCTCCATCTTCTCCTCACCTGTGCTCAAATTCTCGCATGCAAAAGGTGGAGCAGTGAATAACTCTCAGCGGAGTGACATTTGGATATAGCATCCCATTGTCTTGTATGAAAGAATCATCGAATGCTTTATGCTTATATGACCCTCACAAAAGTGAATTTAGAGCAGGAACTCCCCTGTCTGCTGTGCTATCCATGAGAGAAATCACTGCCGCTCATCTTCTTCCAATATCTTCCAATGGATTACATATACACAGATAGCATGGAGTGGGTAAAATGAGTGATGATGCAACAAGAGAGCAATGACCAGCATCCAAGGCATGAGTTAATCTTAAAATCTCACATGTGGCACTGTCATGAGTTAGTTACCTGTGGACATGTTAGGACAAGAGCAGGGTCAACCACTTAAGCACCTCGACGTGCGTTTTCACTGCTTCATCAGGAAGCATCAGTCTATGTGGACTGGAGGTCCTTATTAAAGAGGTTATTTATTTGGTGTACCATGGGGCACAGCATATGTAAAGGTGGAAAATGCCCTTTCTTATGTCACAGGGATGGACAATGTCAGAGATAATGGCATTTACCCCTGATGACTTACTGAATGTGATCGCCTCCGGTACAGTTGATGCAAGCTTTACAAACATGCACGCACTCATGTATGTACTATATACTACCGGCACAATGTGAAATCAACTGTGTAATTAGATAAATGGGACAGTATTAAAATATTGCTGAGGTAAAAAGAAAAAAAATATTCTTCATAAACTACATTTCAGTAACACTAGATTTCTAATCAGAAAACCAATGATGTGAAAATTTCCTATAAATAATCTTTATTGCGTGTGATATTTGAGACGTATGTTTCCATAGCTTAGGTTGAACAATAAAAGAACATAACACATACTGCGAGGATATAATCTTGTTTCTGTGATTTAAAGGGAATCTGTCTGCAGGATTTCACACCACTTTTGTGTGTACATGTAGCACTGTCTGAGACAAGTCTAACACTTTTAAATGCCTAGTCTGTTCCTCCATTACTAAGATATGAAAATGTTACTGCTCTCTGATATTGATAACCTGTTTTTTAAATAAATTTAGAATAAACTTTTAATATATCGTAATAGAGCACCAGATTTTTTTTTTTTACTTGGACTACTTATTGCCCTTTTTGACTGGTGAGCTATCTGAGATTCCTCTCTATGTGACAGGTGGTAATAGAGGCATCATGATGGTGAGTTTTATCTACATTTTACTTTCATGAAAATGAAGCTGTGGATCTGACGTTTCATCTCTATTCCCTTCCTCCTCCTCTTGACAGCGTCTATGACGTGTGACTTCAGCTAAGGAGCTATTGTTCCAGTTAGAGGAAGCAGCCTGGGCGGAGAACAGAGCTGGAGGGACACAAGCTTCAGATTATGTATATCAATTCAAATTCTGATTTCTTAGTAACAGGAATGGACTAGCCATGTAAAACAATTACTGAACTTGTCTTTGAAAGACCTTAATGCGTATGTAAATTCTTTGAGGGGTGAAACCCTGCTGATAAATTCTCTTTAACCCCTTCACGACCGAAGACTAATATTTAAGTCATCGGACTGTGTCCCTCGGCCTTTGATGCAAGCTCACACCAAGCCCCCATCTTTCCCAGCACTTGACCTCTCCTTTGAGATCCCCCTGCAGCTATTAATCTGTTGAATACTGCTGTCAATCTGACAACAGCATTTGACATGTGCTGTTAGGAAGCAGGCCACTTATTCTCTCCATCAACACCCCCGTCACTGATGGAGCACTTATGGGTTGTTTTGACAGCCGTGGGTAAACCGAGTAAACCTCCCATGCCTGTCATCCCCATCCTCCTGTGAATGTTGGCTGCAAGCAGGCATTCACAGGAGATCATGATTTTTACTTTAGGCTGGAGGCACACTGTCATGCATCAAACACGAAGCGTGTTTGATGCATGACAGTGATATAAGTGAAATGCGTGTTTGGGTGTGTGTGTGTGTGTGTGCGAGTGTGGTGCATGTGGGTGAGTGTGCATAGCTGTATGCATGTGAGTGTGATACGAGTGTGGTGCATGTGAGTGTGGTGCTGTCCGTGGTCCTGAAGCAAACTTCAGGTCCGCTGACAGCATTTACCAGTGAATTTAAACTCAGCGGCTGTCGAAGCCGCCGAGTTTGAATTAGCCAGTTTCCCGATACAGTAACAATAATGTTTCTGCGCTGAAACAACATTGTTGAAAACACAGCCGATGACAATATATTAAAGTAATAGGGGTTAATCAGCATGTTAACCCCCTCTGCAGGCTCTGTGCAACATGTCAGCCCAGAGGCTGCAGGGGTGGTTAATAACCTGGTGTCAGAAGGGTTAAATCAGTGTTGGTGTGATGACAACATGTGTTCAGAGAATGCCCACACTCTTTGGACACATGCTGTTATGACACCCTGGCTGTGCAGGGGTTAATATCTTGTTAATTTGACAGCCGTTAATTGTCGGCACAATTTTTTTATACTTTACTGCGGGTCGGAGCTGTCCAGCATCTCAAAGCTCCTGAAATGAGGAGCTGAGTCTGTACTGTACGCTAAGTGTGTACACAAAATTCTTACAATGCCTCTGTCCATGGTTCTTTATTACAAGGACCATGGATGGAGGCATTCTATGAATTTTGCGTACACACTTAGCGTATAGTACAGGCACAGCTCCTCATTTCAGGATTTTGTTTCCCATTTTCCACAACAATACGCGCCAAAATGCATGGTGTCATTCAACAGTACCACTCGTCCCACAAAAACAAGCCTTCATATAGGTATGTTGACGGATAAATAAAAATGTTATGGGTCTTGGAAGAAAGGGAGGAGAAAACAAAATCAGAAAATGTAAAATCACTCAAGGGTGAAGGGGTTAGGCACACTATGAAAGAATGAAGTAATACGCAGAGCTCATTTACAGTGGATATAGAAAGCCCAGTAACATTAAATGGGTAACCCTAATATCATTACTACTACTACAGAGGATAATGAAGCTTACAGCTCACAGAAATAGCTCTCTGCTAAAGTGAAAATGTTTTATGCATGAGCATGTCAGCTAGGAATAGAACACGCCAGACGTTCAATAAGCCATGTTTTAATACAAATATGGCTGGTTTTTTTTTTTTTCTTGAGCAGTAAATGTTGAGTCAACACTGAGATAAATCTGCACCATAGATTTATTTTTACCGACATTTACTAATTGTCTACCTGCTTGTATCTGCTAGTACTTTAAACATATTCTGTTACAGCAGATATGTGACTAATTACCCAAAATAAAACCGGTAATAAGGCTTTATATTTACCTTAAGGTTTTTGGTTCAGCAGAGTATGAAGAACTAAACAGACTCTCCATGTTCCGATCAGGGGCCATATACACAGTACCTGGCCCAGTAAGCAATTCTTACATTTTCTCTATACAGTTATCTGTGGATAGTAAGTGGCTAAAAGGACCTGTCCGCTCTGCACTTTTTTCATATGTTTAATTAAATACTTTCATTCTCTTTAAAATATGTTTCTAAAAATGTCAAAAGACATTCTTAGAATTGATTCTTCAGAGATTATAAGTAAATTGACGACCAGCTGTGACTGTACGCAAGCGTTAGGATTGGATATGGGATATCTGTTGCTGTTCAGGTTCGGCGGACCCGGACAGATTTTTTTCGTTAAAGTCCAGGCTCCTGACCGGACTTGACGCTAACCTGAGCCCAAACCTCGAACCCGGACTTTAAAGTTATACAATAGTGGCTATATGGGCGCTGTATAAGTAAGCAAAACAGTGATTAATCTGCAGCAATTATCCTTACACAGGATTTTGCTTTCAGGTCACTAATTAACTTATTGATTATTCACTGCATTCTGACACCATGACAACATTCGCGATTGGCTTCTGCGCCTTTGGCAATGAACCTGCCACCCCCATCTGCATAACTTTACCTTGGCAAGCAATCAGAAATACTGGGCAGTCTATAATATTTTTAATTATTTAAATAAATAACTTAAAAATGTGTGGGCTTTACTCCATTTTTGGTTGCCAGCCAAGGTAAAACCAGGCAGCTGGGGGCTGGTATTCTCAGCATGGTGAGGCCCATAGTTATTAGGCCCCCAGGCTACAAAATAGCAGCCCGCAGTTGCCCCAGAAAGTGGCACATTCAATAGAAGCATACTGTCAGTAGCCAGCTGTCATTAACCCCTTCTAGTACAACGATGTCACCGAGCTAAAGCATCAGGAAAATCGGAGTAGAGCCCCAAGAATTGACACTCCTAATGAATGCGCCAATTTCTGTGGTGGCTGCGGGCTGCTAATCTTTAGCCTGAGAGGCCCAATAACAGTGGGCTTCGCCACTCCAGGAATACTAGCCACCAGCTGCTTGGGTTTTACCTTGGCTGGCAATGGGCTTCCCTGTATTTTTGATTGCTTGCCAAGCTAAAGCAGAGCTGCTGAGGGTGGCAGCCTATAGCTGTCTGCTTTATCTGTGCTGAGAATCAAAAATACAATAAAGATCTTTGTCATTTTTTAAAAATTATTTATTTTTTACACTAGTATGACTTCAGGCTCATTGCCTATAGCAACCAATCACAGACGCTGGCACAATGGGTGAGGTATGCAACTCTGGTTGTCTGTGACTGGGTTTTGGAATAAGTGCAGTAACCTGGAAGCAGCCCATACATTCTAGCATCTACCATGCAGTGAATAATCAGGAATTTAATGAGCGGCCCCCTCAAGTACAAATGCACGGCCCCCAGTTGGTATGAAGCTGATGTTTAATCACTGTTTAGTTTATTCTTACACCCAAACTATAACACAGACTTCTCTGGGAAGTCCGTGTTCAGGGTCCATGCCCGCACATTACATGTCGGTATGGACCCCGAACTTTATAGTTTGGATTCACCCTTCACTATTCATGACTGGATGTGCTGCATGTGATACCTTCATAGAATACAAGCACTCGGAGATGACATTCAGGAGCTACGTTTCACTCATAAGGCTGTGTTCTCACAAAGACTATTTAGTGAGCTTTTGATGAAGCAGCACTTCTGCATTTATTAGGGGTTTATTGTGTTTCTTTTTTCACTGTCTTTTGAGTGCCTATGTTAGGCTGCTTTCACATCAGCGGTTTTCGCTGATCGCGGCAGTTGCGGTGAAAAAAACGCAACTGCCACGATTACCGCATAACAGCCGCACTTGCGGTTCACTTGCAGCAAGCCCCATACAATGTCTATGGGACTTGCGGTAAGTGCGCGGAAAGTGCGGTTTCGGCACTTGCCGCAAGTGCGGCCGCGAAAAAAACGCGGTATGCCGCGTTTTTTTCGCGGCCACACCTGTCGCAAGTGCCGAAACCGCACTTGCCGAACCAACCGCAAGTGTGGCAGTTATGTGCTAATCGCGGCAGTTGCGTTTTTTTTCACCGCAACTGCCACGATCAGCGAAAACCGCTGATGTGAAAGCAGCCTTAGGGCCTTTTCACATCAGCTGTATTTTCAAATCGCGGCAGATGCGGTGAAAAAACCGCATCTGCCGCGATTACCGCATAACCGCGACACTTGCGGCACACTTTCGGCAAGCCCCATGCAATGTCTATGGGGCTTGCGGTAAGGGTGCAGCAGGTGTGGCAAGTGTGGTTTCGGCACTTGCGGCAGGTGCGGCCGCGAAAAAAACCGCTGCTTGCAGAAATGCGTTTTAGGGCCCTTTTAAAACTGCGGGTATTGTGAATTAATCAAATTGTTCTTGGTAGTACATTTCAGAGAATTGGTGCAGCACGAAGTCTTGGAGACGGGAGTGGAATATTCAGATTATAGAGGATTTCAGTCTTAGGTCATTAGTGGAATAGGTGGCACGTGTAGGGTGATGGGCAGAGATGAGGGAGGAGATGTAGGGTGGTGCAGAATTGTGGAGGGTTTTGTTGGAGAGAGAGAAGTTTATATTGTAATCTGCAGCAGATGGACAACCAGTGCAAAGCGGTTGGAGAGGAATATCATCTTAGCTGCTGCATTCAGGATGGATTGGAGAGGAGAGAGTTTAGTAAGAGGAAGACCAGTTAGTAGAGAATTGCAATAATTGAGACAAGAACGAATAAGAGCTACAGTAAGAGTTTTTGCAGATCAATGAAAGGTACCGTATATACTCGTGTATAAGCCGACCCGTGTATAAGCCGACCCTCCTACTTTTGCCCCCAAAAACTTGGAAAACTTATTGACTCGCGTATAAGCCGAGGGTGGACTCCAGCACAGGTATACAACCCCCAGCAATGAGGTATACAGCCCCCAGCAGTGTGGTATACAGGCCCTCCCAGTAGTATCGTATACAGCAGGCCCCCAGGGGTATATACAGCAGGCCCCCAGGGGTATATACAGCAGGCCCCCAGGGGTATATACAGCAGGCCCCCGGGGGTATATACAGCAGGCCCCCGGGGATATATATACAGCAGGCCCCCGGGGGTATATACACAGCAGGCCCCCGGGGGTATATACACAGCAGGCCCCCGGGGGTATATACACAGCAGGCCCCCGGGGGTTTATACAGCAGGCCCCCAGGGGTATATACAGCAGGCCCCAGTGGCACTCGCCCCCCCATCATGTTTAGAGGCCCCCACACTTTGCAGAGCCCCCCCCTGCTGCATTATCTTACCATCCAGGGTCTTCTTCACCGCCGGTCCTGCAGTCCATCCCCGCGCGCTGTGTTCCTCGTCTCTTGTGACTTTCTATCACAGATATCAAAGTTCCAATCAGTAACTGGTTCATCTCCACAAACTGGTCCTTCACTCACTGTAAACTTCCTTGCTTTTCTGAGCAAGAAAAAAAATGGGAAAGAAATTAGTTTTTAAATTAATTCTCTGGTTGAATTAAATAATTACAGATTTGAAAAGGATGAAGGGAGGAAGCAAATCTATTGTTTTAAAATTGATTTTGTGTCTGCTAAAAGCACTAATTACACAGTGTCTGAATAATGGCCGGCAATATAATTGTTGTTTATCCTGTGTAAGAGAGACTGCAGAATCATATATTTAAATGTGCATTTAGTACAGATGGGAGAATATGTATGAGATTTGGAAAATATACTAAACACGAGACCCCTACTATGTGTTTAAAATCACTCCTCTTTACTAGAACTCACAATAGTTGTAAACCGATACCAGCATTGTGATAGAATATCTGCCTAATGTTTAATGCTACTATTTCAGTCTGCTTATATTTGTATCATGTTGGTAAATTATGTATTTACAGTCATGACCAAAAGTTTTAGACCCTTCGCAAATTTTGGTTTTAATAAAGTTTATTGAAAGTCAAAAAAAATTTCGACTGAAAAATTACATTTTGACCATAACACAGGTCTTGTTCACATTAGTCGCTAAAAGATAAGGACGAGTTGTCCCAAAAAGTATGCAGATGATATGGAAAGGAAAGCAGCACAATGGAAAAGTCAACTACACGCAAACAAGACTACTGAACAAAGAGAGCATCGCCTTGACGAGGCCACTACTTAGAAGAGCATGCGCTTCACAAACAACTCTCCCCTGTCCAGACCTATTAGATTGTCACAGGATGCCATTGAGACACACACAAGATGGTGCACCCCAACAGGAGGCTGACAAATAATGCAATATCATGGCGCTAGTGACATGAAGAAGATTCTCCATTGTCCATATCTATGACACTGTTACATGATGCATCATTATATCGCCAGCACCTTGACAATGAATTTCCACAATCCAGATCAATGAGACTGTCGCAGGATGCAGCATAACACAGGTGCCACCGTAATGATGACTCTACAGAGTAAAGATCTATCAGACTGTCACAGGATGCAGCTTCCCACTGCCAGTACCATAATGACGAATCTCCGGAGTCCTGACATTGTCATATCATGTGTTTATTTTTGTCACTTCACCGTGAATAACCAGTAATGACTTCTTCCTGGCAGAGTGGCTTTTCAGCCCATGTGATGCAGTGCTTGTTTCACTTTGAATAAGGTCACAATCTTACCAGCTTCCCCCATCATCTTCTCATGGTCTTTTGCTTTTGTTCATGGGTTGATATGCACATATCGGACTGAAGCATGTTCATGTATTGGACACAGAACCCATCTCCTTCCTGAGCAGTATAATTGCTGAACATTCCCATTTTATTTGTACTTGCGTATAATTGTTTGTACAGATAAACTAGGCACCTTCAGGTATCTGGAAGTTACACCCAAGGATGAACCAGACTTGTCCAAGTCCACAATTCTCTACCTAATATCTTGGCTGATTTCTTTAGCCTTTCCCATGATGCTGCACAAAGAAGCAGTGTGTTTCAGGTGTGTATTAAAAGACATCCACAGATGTTTCTTTCAGAAGCTTCCAAATACATATCATCATCATATGGGTTGTCCAAAGCTGTTTAAAGGCGTAGTGGTCTTAGTGTATGTAAACTTGTGACTTTGCAGGAAGTAATAAAAATGCCTTGAAACATTCTCTCTCATTATTCTGACATTTGGAAAATATTAATAATTATGTTAATCCTAATTGACTTAAAATGAGAAATGTTTATTCTGATTTTATGTCAGATAGTGAGAAAAACATGCATGTGTCTTTTTATATAGTGCATGTAAAGGTCTGGTTTCAACTGTAAGTCTGACTCATGACTAAATGAAAGGGTCAAGTAAACTAATGGGTCATATCATTAGGAGGCGTTAATTGTATATTGTTTGCTACACCAACAAGCTCTCTGACAATATTCCTAATGTGTATTAACCTACATTTGTTATGTGTAAATATTGTATATAATGTATATTCTGGTCTCATCACATATTTTCCTTCTCATTTAGTGACTAATGTGAACAAAACTAGTGTCATGGCCGAAATGTCGTTTTTCAGTGGCAATTTTTTTGAATTTCAATAAACTTTATTAATTGCAAAGAGTGTGCAGTGAGTGATCTTGACTTTTGATGGTTAACCTGGATTGAACCAAATCCCTTCACTAGCACCTCGTGAAAATGTCTATTCTCATTTGAGTGCACACCCATACTTTTTCTCTATCTACAAATTTTGGTTTTCACATAGTTTGCTGCTTAAACAGGGCCTGTCACCCCCCTGGTGTTATGCTAACTGAATGTAGCATGTCTTCTGCATTCAGGGAAGGGGTCCCCCATGTCTCTAGTCTCCCCTGTAAGTTGTTAAATAAGTTTACAGATAAGGAGTCCGGAGGGACTTACTCAGTAATGAGTCATCACTGTTGCTGGAGTCCTCCCTGCCTTCTATGTGCCACCTCCAGCCCTCTCTTGTTCAGCCTCCTGAGGGCTGGAGGCGGGGAGGACTCCAGCAACATTGATGACACATACAGGAGGCTGAACAATAGAGGGCTGGAGGCGGGTAGGACACCAGCAACAGCGATGACTCATTACTGAGCAAGTCCCTCCGGACTCCTTATCTGTACACTTTATAAAGTCTTCTTAACAGCTTACAGGGGGCTAGAGGCATGGGGGACCCCTTCCCTGAATGCAGCAGACACGCTGCATTCAGTCCTGCATTCACTTAGCATAGCACCAGGGGGTGATAGGTCCTCTTTAAGTGTGTTAGATTTATTAGTGAGATGATTCTATGGTTACTGAAGTACAATTATAACTATTTCATGAGTTTTAAAACTTTTATTGCAAATACATCAAGTTTATGGAAAGACCCCAGCATTGATCTCATTTTTCAAGACTTCTGCAATTCTCCCTGACCTGCTTGATCTCAGCTTCTGGGCCGAACCTGACCTATCTATTCTTATCTAATCAGTGCTTGGAATTTATCACAATTTCTGCGTTCTTGTTTGTATACCTGCTTTTTAAGGATTGAGCATAATTTCTCAACGGAATTTACATATGAGAGTTTCCGGACTACGGACCCAAAATTTAAATTGTTTACTGAGCCATTAAATATCACTTTTGCATAGTGGCATGGTGCTCCATCTTGCTGAAAAAAATCATTGCTCATGACTAATTTTGCTCCTGGATAATTAGGGAGAAGTTGCTTTTGGAGGATGTCTATATATCATGTTTTATTTATGGCAGTGATCTTTGGCAAAATTGTGAGTGAGCACTCTCCCCTGCATGAAAAGCAACCCCATCCTTGAATGGTGCTTTATTATTTAATCTCCAATGTTCATTTTTCCAGATGTCCTAAACAGTCTGATGGGCTTCATCTGAGCAAATATCTTAATTCTAGACTACTGCAGTCTAGTCCCTGTACTTTCTGCAGAATATGAGTCTGTCCTTGATGTTTCTTGGAGAGAAGTTGCTTATTTGCTGCCATTTTTGACACCAGACTAGTTTCCACCTCACTGTGGATGTGTATTCCCTGACATCTGCTTGCTGCTATTCCTGAGCAAGTTCTTATGAGTATTGAAGTTGAAACTGAATCATTTTTAGCGGATGGTCATGTTACTTTCTGGACTTACTTGGCTGCCCAGAAAACATCCTACCAATCAAACCTCTATCTTGGTTTATTTAGCAACAATCTTACAATCAGCAATGTGTTTGCTAGTAAACTCCATTTTTTTCATGAGAAGTCATTATAAGTACACGTATTTACTTGCAGGAAATCATAATTAATGGAAGAAAAAAGAACAATTATTTTAAGCACCAGTCCTTTTTTATTGCATTGAGTCTGCAAATAAAATTCAATTAGCATGTCACAGGGACATTGATACTTCTCTTGTAAATATTTCTCTCGAGCAAATGGATCGTCACTGAATTGTAAACAAGACCAATATAGTAAATAAAGTCCAAGGATATATCCGGGCACTACGGATTCTTGACCTTATACACACTCCAGGCCGCTGGGCCTGCGCACATACGGCTCTATTTAGGGCTAGGTGTTGCACAATCCTGAAGTCCATTATTATCTGCTTTAAAGATGAGAAAAAAGGAGGCACTCACCATTCGATGCTCTGTATTTTTTAATGTACCTTTTTGTCAGGTTACGTTACAGCCAGGGAGGGGGTGATGGAGGCCGACAACGGCACCGTTTCGCGGTAATTCTGCTTCAACGAGTCAGTACTGACCGTTGAAGCAGAATCACCGCGAAACGGTGCCTTGAGCTCTTATAAAATAGGTGTAAAAAAGTAATGACTAAAGCATAGTGTAGCTCACTCATATACAGAGCTGTGTTTTGAATTCTACATTCTAGCAATAATTTAACATCTGCCAGCATGCTCTACTGGTACATTGTGGGTACAGGGCATCTTCTGCAGATGTGAACTGTGGAAAGGTATGTTTTTATACTTAAATTATACATTAAATATCCAAAAATACATTGTTAATTTTCCTTGCCATAGTATACCTTATCTATGGAAAACTCTTGCCTCTGAGTGGTATTTTACAACAAAGGCAGTAAAGTATATGCACAGTAGGAACAAACAGTACATAATGATTCCGTTGGCAAGTGAGCCATTGCGCTATGTGTTTCTTTCGTACACTGCTTTATTTAAAGGGGAACCTGTGAGGTCCAGTATGCTTATTAACCCAATAGCAGTCACATGCAGAAGCTGTTCTGATCCTGCGCTGTGTGCCTCTCTAAAGAAGCGTGTACACGGTTTCAGTGGCGCACGAACACTGACAAAATGAGCCACACACGTGCAATGTTTATGGGAGCTACTATGACGCCAATTCTTGAAAATCAAGTTATGACCCCCACAGGGGAGTGATATGGAACGAGGCCAACTAGTCTGGGGAAACAACGCCCCATTGACTAGTCAAACCCTAATTAGCATAGAAACCGTGCACTTTATAAATGCTTTCTTAAACACTGATTTTAGAAAATAATATTATACAGGGCTGGTGAGGCAGGGAACTTTGACATACACAAGTGAACGAGGCTGGCTTGGAGGGTATAGCGGACCTGACAGGTTGCCTTTAAAAAGCAAAGTTTCAGTAACAGTAGTATTGTGAACTGTTATACAAATAAAAATGTGAACGTTCTATCATTCCTTATGGGTGTTTTCAGCAGAGAGATATTAGTTATATAAGTGTTTAAGTGTCCCCAGTACAGCGCTTTCTGGACGTTTTTAGCAAGGATAATTGTCTGTTGTCCTCATTTAATTTTATAGTTGCTGTCAGTGCACTTCACACTAAGTAGTAGGTAAAACTTCATCACTGTGGTTTCACAAAGTGTTGCGGCAAAAACACCTCTGCAGATTTTGGCTTATTTAAGCTAAAAGCAGAAGTGGATCCCGATGGAAGGAGAAGCTCCTGAATATTTCCTGCTCCTTTTAAATCTATATTTTGGCTTACGCTAATAAAATGCATGAAATTCATTGGTAATTTTATCCTAAACATTTGAAACCATCACATTTTTTGTGTGCTTTTGCTCCCTTTTTTCAACAAAAACAATATTGCTGCAAAACTGTATGGATTTGGGCTCATGATGGGTTTTTTTCAGCTGGTCCTCATCAAATAAAACCTGAAAAATAGTTTTAAATGTACTTGAAAGATTTTCTTTTTTCTATGGTATAACCTCTCACTGTTCATATATTCAGTCTTCTAAGCATTTTTTACACTTAAGGTTTAGTAAAATAACCAGTGGGAAAATGAAATGGAATCCTCTGCAAACTAAGCACTATCCAGACTGCAAATAAAACACAAATGTTTTAGGAAAAAACTCTTCCAAAACGCTGCAAAACCAATGAAAAAAAATCTGAATAGATTCAAAAATTCCCAAGATTTCCACTAGAAAACTTGTCTTTTTGAATGCCTCGCAAAAAACGTGCAATATACCCCAAGTTTATGGGAAAATATCAAAGAAGCATTTCATTTTCAGCATTTTGTTTTCAATTGCAGTACGCTCTGGGAGTTTTCCCATAGGCTTTTTTACAGAGGTGAAAAAAGCACAAGAAATGTAAACATGACAAGAAGTCTTTTTTAGTAATATAAAAAAAAAATCCTCAAAGAAATGAGTGTAAAGAAAGTTGTAATAGGGTTTACAATGGTTTTGCAAGTATTAAAAAATTTTAAACCCTAAATAAAATGAAGACTTCCTCACCTTCCTGCGACCCCCATGGATACAGTGCAGGCCTTTTCGGAATGGTATCTGTCCTGTTGAAAAGTCCCAGCACTGCTTCAATCTGTAATTGGCCGCTGTGGTCAGGTGACGAAAAACAAGTGATGTTGTGCTCTTCAAGTCACCTGACCTCTGCAGACAATCACAGGCTGCAGCAGTGCTGAGGCTTCAGGACTGGGCATACACCACTCTGGAGGGTCCTCTGCTGGATCTGGGGAATATTCACAAGGTAAATATGGTTCAGGCTACTGTTTTCTATTAATTCATGGCATAATGTATGTATGTATATGTGTGTGTATGTATTTGAAGAAAACAGGTGACAGCACAGGTTTAAGATGATTTTTGGGTGCAATACGTCCTGAATCAGGCGGTTGTCCAACGCATAATACATAAAAAGAAAAAATCAGGCAGCGCTCCAGTACTTAAGGGTCTGCGTATGGTCGAAACATCGTGCCACTTGGTGCTGGATTAAAGTCCACAGTTTTTTTCTAAGTACTGGAGTGCTGCCTGATTTTTTCTTTTTTATTTATATATATATATATATATATATATATATATATATACACCATATTCCAAATTATTATGCAACTGTTTTTTTTTCTCTGATTTTCCTAAATGGTCGGTACAAGTGACAGTGTAATAAAAGTCATCACCCGTTACATCGAATTTTAGTGAAGAAACCTCCCAATGATAACAGTATAATCTTGAAAATTAAAAAAAAAACTCTAAATGCACTGTTCCAAATTATTAGGCACAGTAGAGTTTCTAAACATTTGATATGTTTGAAAGAACTAAAAATGCTCATTTGTTGAATTTGCAGCATTAGGAGGTCACATTTACTGAAATAAAAAGCTATTTAACCCCAAAACATCCTAACAGGCCAAGTTACATGTTAACATAGGAACCCTTCTTTGATATCACATTCACAATTCTTGCATCCATTGAACTTGTGAGCTTCTGGAGAGTTTCTGCTTGTATTTCTTTGCATGATGTCAGAATAGCCTCCCAGAGCTGCTGTTTTGATGTGAACATTCTCCCACCCCCATAGATCTTTTGCTTCATTATGCTGCAAAGGTTCTCTCTAGGGTTGAGGTCAGGGGAAGATGGTGGCCACACCATGAGTTTATCTCCTTTTATGCCCATAGCAGCCAATGACACAGAAGTATTCTTTGCAGCATGAGATGGTGCATTGTCATACATGAAGATGATTTTGCTCCTGAAGGCACATTTTTGCTTTTTGTACCATGGAAAAAAGTTCTCAGTCAGAAACTCTATATACTTTGCAGAGGTCATTTTCACACCTTCAGGAACCTTAAAGGGACCTACCAGGAGTTTCCCAATGATTCCGGCCGAAAACATGACTCATCCACCTCCCTGCTGACGTCGCAGCCTTGTTTGGACATGGTGGCCATCCACCAACCATCCACTACTCCATTCATCTGGACCATCCAGGTTGCTCGGCACTCATCAGTAAACAAGACTGTTTGAAAATTAGTCTTCATGTATGTCTGGGCCCACTGCAACTGTTTCTGCTTGTGAGCACTGTTTAGGGGTGGCTGAATAGTAGGTTTATGCACCACAGCAAGCCTTTGAAGGATCCTACACCTTGAGGTTTCAGGGACTCCAGAGGTACCATCAGCTTCAAATATCTGTTTGTTGGTTTGTAAGTCCTTTTTAGCAGCTGCTCTCTTAATCCGATGAACTTGCCTGGCTGAAACCTTCCTCATTCTGCCTTTATCTGCACAACCACGTCTGTGCTCCGAATCAGCCACAAATCTCTTCAGAGTACGATGATCACACTTAAGTTTTCGTGCAATATCTAATGTTTTCATCCCTTGTCCAAGGCATTGCACTGTTGCTTTGCGGCAGCAGAGAGATCCTTTTTCTCTCCCATGTTACTTGAAAACTGTGGCCTGCTCAATATTGTGGAACACCCAGTTTTCTTTTTATTGGGCTCACCTGCCAAACTAATAATCACAGGTATCTGAGATTGATTTCAGTGATCCAAAGAACCCTGATGGTGGGGTTACACGTCCCGATATCGCGGCGATATCGGAGGCAACGACGCGGGAGCGCGCATTTAGTGCACGTTTCTCCCTGCATCGCATCGCCAGTTTACACGCCGCGATATCGGGATGCAACGTCCCTCCGATGTCTACGCCCACCAACCCAGGAACGACCAGTTAACATGGGAGTGAATGGGTGACGTGAGCGTAGACATCGGAGTTGGGCTGTCACACGCAGCGATGCTGGTACAACGGCCTTGCGATATCGGCGAGTTGAATAGCTTTGCTATTCAACTCCGATATCGTTTTGGCATCGTTCCAGCATCGCGTTGGATGCTAAAACAATACAACGCGCACCGATATCGGCTCCAACTCGCGACCCACGTGACTTTTTGTCGGAGTTGGGTCGGAGTTGGACGCCGATATCGCGGCGTGTAAACCCACCATGAGACACAACACCATCAATGGGTTTCATTGACAAAAAAAACTCTGACACTTAAAACCAATTTGCATAATAATTTGGAACATAGTTATATAATGTATGTAATTTCACTGACTAACAGCCCCTTTATTATGACATTATTTATATTCTGTATTATTCTATGTATACATGCAGACAAAGATGGATTATTAGCAATACAAATGTATTAGAAAGGTGTTGTTGTTTATATGGTTACTGATGAACAATGCTTAAGTTATTCTGTAAAACCTCATATTCAACACCCTGGATTTGAAATTTTTTTTTTTTTGTTATTCAAAACCTTCTCCAACATTAGGCGTTTCTGTATTTGTTAATGACTAAATATTTGCTTCTCTGTTTCTTGAAATGTCAATGTAAGTGTTTCTGGAGATTTTCTAACAAAGAATAACAAGTCTTGTGCATAAAAATAAGTGATTCTAGTGTTGTCCACAGCATCTAACCCGATTGTAGTTTTCTTTCCCAATCTGTGTTACAAATGAGGAATTTGAAGGGGTTTTCCTACTACTAAGGCCCCTTTCACATCAGCGTTTTTTTCAAATCGCTGCAGATGCAGTGAAAAAAACGCATCTGCCGCGATTACCGCATACCGGCTGCACTTGCGGCACGGTTGCGGCAAGCCCCATACAATGTATAGGCGGGCTTGCGGCAGGTGCGGCAAGTGCGGTTTTGGCACTTGCGGCAGGTGCGGCCGCGAAAAAAAACGCGGTCAGCCGCGGTTTTTTCGCGGCCGCACCTGCCGCAAGTGCCAAAACCACACTTGCCGCAAGCCCGACTATACATTGTATGGGGCTTGCCGCAACCGTGCCGCAAGTGCAGCCGGTATGCGGTAATCGCAGCAGATGCGTTTTTTTCACCGCATCTACCGCGATTTGAAAAAAACGCTAGTGTGAAAGCACCTTAACAAAGTTTATTTAAAAGTTAATTGTAATCAATAGATCTTGGAATTATAGTAATTTTCACAGTTGGATGTTTGAAAAAATGTTCCTGTGCTGCGATAATTAACATAATCTTATATATGTGCCCCTGTTATGTACTGTGTAATGGCCGTGTCTGACCGTACAGGGACATGTCTGATCATACCACATCTCCTGGGCTGGGGAGGAAGTAAAAAAGTATACAGACATTACATCACAGAATCACAAATAATTCTTTCTTTGAGATAAAACTTAAGAATCAGAGACATCCATTACAGAGTACTTAGAAGGCACACACACATATGAAAATCTCAGCCCAGGAGCTGTGATATGATCAGACCATGTTCCTGTACAGTCAGACACATCCATTACACAGTACATATCAGGGACATATATACAAGATTATCTCAGCACAGGAGATGTATGATCAGACCATGTCCCTGTCTGGTCAGACACATCCATTACACAGTACATAGCATGGACATATATACAAGATTATCTCCGCACAGGAGATGTGATATGATCAGACCATGTCCCTGTTCGGCCAGACACATCCATTACACAGTACATAGCAGGGACATATGTATGAGATTATCTCCTTACAGGAACATTTTTTTAATTGCATCCAGTTGTGGAAATTATTATTATTCCAAGATCTATTGAGTAAAATGAACTTTAAAATGACTTTGTTCTTGGGAAAAACCCCTTTAATAATCACCGCGAGTAACACTAAACACTTTTTAAATGACTAATTTCTATATTTCATAAGGAACAGTATCTGTTTGATCATTGCTATACTTGTTATAAGTCTGGTTATCTTTGCAGATAATATAACCCTGTGTTACTATTTATTTGCAGCTTAAAAGCGCCAAAGATGTTTCAGATTCCAATAATCACGACTACCTCCCCAAAGTAAGTACCAGATTATGAAAGCAGTCCCTTCCTGAGCTGCTGGGACATGATAGTATTGCCCTCCACTCCTGTCATATGTTTTACCCATTGACACTTTCATTCCTCTTGTAGTTCTCATGACTCTGTAATTATGTGCATTGTTTGTCATTTGCAAACCTTCCTCATTTGAAACATTGAACTGACACTTGTTTGGAAACTAAAGGAATAAATCAGACATTGCATTGTGAATTGTTACAGGGAATAAAGATAAACTATGTCTGCATTGTAGCGCTGGAAAAACTCTGCACAAAAGTATCCATTATTCCGAAAAGCAATTAGGTTGCGATTCATTTCCTAGTTTCATGTTTATTAATTACATAGTTATGACTAACATTAATCAGCAGAGGAGAAAACACTACAGAGAAAGAAGTTCTTGAAGCCTAGAGGGCAATTCCACCTAAAGACTTGAGTACACTCAGCGTTAATGCAGAAAAAGCATTAGGCTTAAATCGAAAGGAATTTCACTTCTAAAACTGACTTTAAAGGGGAACTCCAAGGTGATAAAAAGTTTTAGTACTGTCCCTGCCCTCATACACTATGCAGCTGAGCTGTCCACTGCAGTTCTAGGATCTGTAGATCACTTATAAATCAATAAAATCACATCTGCTCCGCAGCCCTCATCCCTATTGTATAGGACTATGTCACAGGGAAGTGTAAGCTTTGGGCAGATCAGGGCTGCAGTTGAGAACAGGGAGATGTGGTGGGGGCTTGGCCGCCGGCTCCATTGCTTATTCTACATGCCAGCCCCCACTCTATGCCTGCTGTATATATCACTGACCAAGGATCACATCGGTATCCCCCTGAGCTGACAGTAACATCTGATTAGAAATACATGTTGTCACTCTGAGCTCAGGAGGGTCGTCTTGCAATGTGATCCTCGTGCTGGCAGTACTGGTAATACATTAAGCATTAAGCAGTGCGGCTATATCAGAAGGAAAAACGGCACTCACCGGGTAGTGATTTTTACGCTTCTTTAATCCAATGCGGAGGTTACAAGGTGCAGGGAGGGGATGGCAGAGGAAGGAACGACGGTCACCGTTACAGCACTTCTAAGCGCTTTTGCGTGAAACGGTGACCGCCGACCTTCCTCTGCCACCCCCTCCTTGCACCTTGTAACCTCCACATTGGATTAAAGAAGAGTTAAAATCACTACCCCAGTGAGTGCCGTTTTTCCTTCTGACATAGCTGCATTCTTATACTATGAACTGAGCAACATCGGCTGTGTTGCACCTGCACTAATCAGTGCTACGTCCAGCTGCCGGGTTTTCGTCCTTCTGGATAAGTTATATTAAGCAATGCGGTCACCCCTTGTAGGACCCAGAGCAGTTTAACGGGATTATGGGTGGATAAGACAGACTATTCATTCACTTAGTGTGCAGTTTCTCACTGCAATGTTCGGCGGTGGACTCTGAGCTGAGAGTCATGATGTGTATGTGTGTGCAGCTGTCCCTGTGAGCTCAGTACGTTGCCGAGAATTGCGATGCAATCCTTGGTCAGTGATACATACAGCAGGTGTAGAGTGTGGGTGACTTGTAGTGGCATGTAGGATGGGCACTGGTATTGGCGGCACCACCCCCCTGTTCTCCGCTGCAGCCTGAAACTGCTCTGACATATTGTCCCATAAGGGAGGGGTGAGGGCTGGGGAGTAGATACTATTTTATTGATTTATAAGCAAACTAAATATCCTAGAACTGCAGTGGACAGCTCAGCTTCATAGTGTATGAGGGCACGGACAGTACCAAAAAATATTATCTCCCCCGAGTTCCCCCTTAAGTCGAGGGCTACATGCCTAACAGCAATTTTCTGGTCATCATAATGGGAGACCCAGACAATGGGGTTTAGGGCTCCGCCCTCCGGAGGTCACACTAGGTACTACAAGTTTGTAGACACCGCCTCCTCCGCTTATAAACCCCCACCGTAGGGAACATCCTCAGTTTTAAACTTAGTGTGCTCGGAGGATCACGCTTTGCTTGCACTTCACTGCATTCTCACAGCTTACGTGATGGCGTATGAAGACAAGGTAAATGGTCCCGGTCGGGACCCTCGACAGTCTCCCCGCTCACCCTTTGTGGAACACGCTGGTGGAGGTACCGGAGGGCTTTTTAGCCTGGACACTTGCTGTTCTCCCGGTACGCTGTCGAGCTCCTTCCTTTCCATCCCTCCATGGAGGCTCTGGAGAGGGGGAGCCTGGAGCCTTGCACAGCTCCGCTCCGTCCGAGGCCTCCCTAAATGGTGCTTACAGACCGGACGGAGCCAGCCCAGTCCGAGGCCTCCCTAAATGGTGCTTACACTCCGGACTGGTGCTGTACCCCCGTCCGAGGCCTCCCTAAAGGTGCTTACAGACCGGACCGGCACTGAGGCACCTGGTGTGTCTCTTGTGTGCCTGGGGGTAGTGTCTGTCACTTGGTGTCATGACACTCAGACCGCGCGGTTACCCTCGGGTCCGCGGTTCTGTCGGTGTACCCTGTGCTGGGGTCACTCTGGCTGACCGCCCTGTGTGTCTCAGGGGCTGAGGCTGTAGACTGCTGATGTTTGTTTTGTGCATGCAGTCTGTGTGTGTATGTGTATTGTTACACACTCTTTTCCCGCGCTGCGGGCTCTGGCACCTCCATTACTGAGGCTGCCTGGAGGAGGAGGAAGCAGCTCTTACGGTGACATCACCGATGGGCGTGTTTTGTGTTCTCCCGCGTGTTCCTGGCCACGCCTATGACTTTACTGTCGGCGGCCATCTTCTCCCTCTCTTCCCGGCTGGGATCTGGCTGCAGCGTGTGTCTGCACTTTCCAGGGGAGACCGGAACTCGCGGAGGTCACACACGAACACCGCTTCCTCCTACCGCTTACTGCGGTCGGTAAGCCACCGGGATCTCCGGTTTGTTTGTTACGACTTGGCTTATTTCCCCCTACTGTGGCGATGTCCTCAGTAAGGAAGCATGCTGCTAGGGCGGCAGATGGCACCATTACCTGCGCTACATGCAACGGTTCACTGGTGGAGGGGTCCTGCAATAATTGCGGACGCCCAGAGACCCGGACAGTTACTGTTGAATCAGAATCTGCGGGTCTGTACCCTGAGGTTCGGGTGATCCCAGGGACATGGGAAGCGCAGAATAAGATAAATGAATCTCTGCTGTCCCAGATGTCCTCCATGTCGCAATCCCTGGAGGCACTTCATAGGAGGCTGGAAAACCCAGCTACTCCTCCCAGTTACCCCCGGGTGCTTCTTACTTCTTCTGTGAGACCCCCTAAGCGAGCTCGTGAGGCCTCTCCAGAGCTCCAAGCTCCCTCTGAGGAGGAGCGTTCCTCTGATGGTGAGGAAGATGATGGGGGTTCTACTCTCGGGTCTGTCTCTGAACCTCCAGATGGGGTGGAGGATCTGGTGTCCTCCATCAATGAGACATTACGTCTGGTCACTCCTCCTGAGGAGGTGACTGTTCACCCCAAGGAGGTCTATCAATGGCTGCGGCCGGAGGCGAGACCAAGTGGGTCCTTTATGGACCACACTAATTTTGGAAGGGTGATTAGAGCACCCAGGTTACATCCTGGGCGGCGTTATGTCCGTAAACCTAAGGACCTTCGCTTTCCCTTTCCTCAGGAGGTGCTTCTGGAATGGTCACAGTCCCCTAAGGTGGACGCTTCCATGACTAGGATTGCTGCACGCTCCTTGTTTTCTGCCTCTGATAGCTCCTCATTGAAGGATGCTACTGATAGACAGGTCGAGCAACTCGCCAAGTCTTCCTATGAGGCTGTGGGGTCTTCATTTGCCCCTAATTTTGCCGCGGTCTGGACCCTACAAGCGATTACCTCCTGTTTGGATGGTATCTCTGATCTAGCTAGGGCCAGCCCAGAGGTCCTGGCACTCACCGACAGAGCAAGGGCTTATGCGGATTACGCCAGGACGGCAACTTTGGAAACTGCCACTCGCTCGGCTGTGGCTTCGGCCAATGCTATAGCGATCCGCAGGTTGTTGTGGCTGCGTCTTTGGGACTCAGATGCCACGTCTAAGAAGATTTTGCAAAATCTTCCGTTTGCTGGTGACAGGCTCTTCGGCACCGAGCTGGACAAGCTGATAAAGGATTCTGCTGAGTCTAAGATACCGCAGAATAAGCCTAAGCCACGGTATACCGTGAAAAGGAACCCAAAACAGTGGTCCTTTCGCCCCAGCTCGCAGTCATCAGCGGCGTCCGCTCGCGCGGACCGTGGGGGCAAGCCCTCCACTCAGTGGCGCAACAAAAGTCGCCAAAAGAAGCCGGCAGGGGCTGCAGCTGCCACCCCTAAACCCGCTTCGGCATGACTCGCTCCTTCATCCTGTCTCCCCACAGGTGGGGGGCCGCCTGTCTCTTTTCCAGGACAGATGGCTTCTCCACGTTCAAGACCAGTGGGTCCGAGACGTAGTCTCAAAAGGCTACAGGATAGAGCTGACGTCACAGCCGGCACACCGATTCCATCGGTCTGTTCCATCCCTAGACAAAGCTCAGGCTTTTCATCTGGTGTTGGAGGGACTCCGCAGAGACGGAGTGGTGGTCCCAGTACCCACGGGAGAGAGGTTCAGGGGTTTTTACTCCAACCTCTTTATTGTCCCAAAGAAGGACGGCTCTTTTCGTCCGGTTCTGGACCTCAAGTTGTTCAACCGCCACGTGTTGGTTCGGAAGTTTCGTATGGAATCCCTGCGCTCCGTGATCGCGGCTGTGTCACAGGGAGACTTCCTGGCGTCCATAGATATACGAGACGCCTACCTTCACGTGCCCATTGCACCGGCTCATCAGCGCTGGTTGAGATTCGCAGTGGGGGAAGAACACTTCCAATTTGTGGCACTGCCATTCGGGCTAGCCTCGGCACCGCGAGTGTTCACAAAGGTGATGGCCTCAATGATGGCTCTCCTGCATGTGCAGGGACACGCCGTCATTCCCTATTTGGACGACCTGCTGGTCAGGGCGCCATCGGAAGACCTTTGTCGGGTGAGCCTGGAGGTGACCATGAAGTCTCTGGAACAGTTCGGGTGGCTTCTCAACATTCCAAAGTCGACCCTGATTCCGACCCAGTCTTTGACGTATCTGGGCATGGACTTCCACACGGACTCAGCCCTGGTGTCCCTACCTCAAGCCAAACAGCTTGCGATCCAATCAGGAGTGCAGAATGTTCTCCTGTCACCACAATCTTCCCTACGGGGGTTGATGAAGCTGGTGGGACGCATGGTAGCGGCGATAGAGGCGGTGCCTTTCGCACAGTTTCGCCTCCGTCCTCTCCAGTTGGAGATTCTTCGCCGATGGGACAAAAGGACGATTTCTCTGAATCGGCTGGTGACGCTGTCACAATCGACCAGGGACTCCCTACAGTGGTGGCTCCAGCCACATCATCTGTCTCGGGGCCGGTCCTTTCTAAAACCGTCATGGTTAGTGGTGACCACCGACGCCAGTCTGAAAGGCTGGGGTGCGGTGTTCTTGCACCACAGGGCTCAAGGCCTCTGGACTCAGTCGGAGTCGGCATTACAGATCAACGTGCTGGAGATCAAGGCGGTCTATCTGGCGCTCCTGGCGTTTCAGAAATTCCTGTCAGGACAACCCATTCGGGTTCAGTCCGACAATGCGACGGCCATCGCCTACATAAATCATCAGGGAGGGACCAGAAGTGCTCAGGCCCTCGCCGAAGTCCACCGCATTCTAGCCTGGGTGGAGAAAAACGGCTGCCTGATCTCCGCAGTTCACATCCCAGGGGTCGAGAACTGGGAGGCCGACTACCTGAGCCGACAGGGGATGGACGCCGGAGAGTGGTCCCTGCATCCAGACGTCTTCCGGGACATCTGCAGCAAATGGGGCACTCCGGACGTGGATCTGATGGCCTCACGGCTGAATCATCAGGTACCCCAATACATGGCACGATTGTGGGATCCTCAGTCTCTGGGGCGGATGCCCTGATCCTGAGTTGGTCCAGCTTCCAGCTGCCATATGTGTTCCCGCCTCTGGCTCTGATTCCCAGGGTTCTGTGGAAAATCAGGACAGAATGCAAAGTAGCCATTCTAGTGGCTCCAGATTGGCCCCGGAGGTCCTGGTACCCGGACCTCTGGCAACTGTCAGGCGGACACCGGTGGGCTCTTCCAGAACGCGCAGATCTACTCGCGCAAGGCCCATTCTTCCACCTCAATTCCAGGGCCCTCAGATTGACTGCATGGCTCTTGAGGCCTGGTTGCTGACATCCAGGGGCTTCTCTCCTACGGTGGTTGCCACGATGAATCGGGCAAGGAAACCTGTCTCCAGGAAGATATACCACAGAACGTGGAAAATCTTTTTCTCCTGGTGTGCCTCTGGTGGACGCTCACCGTGGCCCTTGTCCATCCCGACATTGTTGGCCTTCCTACAGTCGGGTTTGGAGTTGGGATTATCCCTTGGCTCTCTGAAAGGTCAAGTATCAGCACTTTCAGTGCTGTTTGACAGGCGCTTGGCGCTCCTCCCGAAGGTTCGTCAATTTCTGCAGGGGGTGTCTAGGGTGGTTCCGCCTTACAGACGACCTCTGGACCCTTGGGACCTCAACATGGTCCTGGCGGCACTGCAGAAACCGCCGTTTGAGCCACTGAGAGACATCTCTCTCTCTCGTCTGTCCCAGAAGGTGGTTTTTCTGGTGGCAATTACGTCTCTGAGAAGGGTCTCAGAATTGGCTGCACTTTCGTGCAAGTCACCCTTTCTGGTGGTTCACCAAGACAAGGTGGTGTTGCGCCCGCGGCCTGAATTCTTGCCGAAGGTGGTTTCAACTTTCCACCTAAACCAGGAGATTGTTCTCCCATCATTTTGCCCCGCTCCCGTTCATCAGGTTGAGCGCGACCTCCATACTCTGGATCTCGTGAGAGCTGTACGCATTTATGTGTCCAGGACCGCCTCCTTTAGGAGTTCGGATTCCTTATTTGTCCTCACGATGGGTCGCTGTAAGGGGTCCGCGGCTTCGAAGTCGACCTTGGCCAGATGGATCAAGGCTCCCATTCAGGAGGCATACCGGTCTTCTGGTTTGCCTCTCCCGGTGGGTTTGAAGGCACACTCTACTAGAGCTGTAGGTGCCTCATGGGCCTTGCGACATCGAGCATCTGCTCTACAGGTGTGTCAGGCGGCCACCTGGTCCAGCCTGCACACTTTCTCAAAGCACTATATGGTGCATGCCCATGCCTCTGCGGACGCAAGTTTGGGCAGGCGGGTCCTCCAGGCGGCGGTTGCCCACCTTTAAGGGGGACCGTGTATTATCCGTCTTGTTGAGGAACTCTTCCCGCCCTGGGGTATTGCTTTAGGACATCCCCATTGTCTGGGTCTCCCATTATGATGACCAGAAAAAAGAGAATTTTGTTTACGTACCGTAAATTCTTTTTTCTTTAATCATCAATGGGAGACCCAGCACCCACCCAGTTGTTCCGTTGCATGTTTGCATTTGATCTGTTCTCTGTTGAGACAGTGTTTTCCGGGTTGTTCAAACCGTCTGTGCACGGTATTCTTCCCGATGTTTCGGGTGTGGTTCATTTTTCTCCTCGCAGCTTATGGACTAAACTGAGGATGTTCCCTACGGTGGGGGTTTATAAGCGGAGGAGGCGGTGTCTACAAACTTGTAGTACCTAGTGTGACCTCCGGAGGGCGGAGCCCTAAACCCCATTGTCTGGGTCTCCCATTGATGATTAAAGAAAAAAGAATTTACGGTACGTAAACAAAATTCTCTTTTTTCAGACATATGTGTAATTTATCTGTGTTTTGCGGTCACGCTACTCTTTAAGAGCAACAGCCAAATCACAGATAGGTCAAATGCAAATTTATGGGGAAATAAAATCAAGTGCGGCCTGCTTGCTGTGATTGTGGTAAGTCGTACCATTGACAATCATTAGATGAATTGTAAACACAGTGACCTTCATGATGCACAACATATGTAATTCATGTGTCATAATGGCCCCACAGTCAAAACTTCAAAACACTGCACATTATTGATTTTCTAGTGAAAGTTTTATTTAACCCTGATGAAGGTGCCAGGCTAGGCGCCGAAATGCGTAGGAGAATAAAGAAGGATTGAACTGGACATCGTCCACTCGTTTTTCTTTGATGTGAGTGAACTTGGCAGCGCGGACCGTGGTACACCTCTCTTCCCTAAGCTTCATATTTGCGGTTTAGGCTCTTTATTGTAATTACATGGGTTACAGTGCAGGGAGGGGGATGACAGGACAATGGTCACCGTTTCGCACTTAGTAGCACTTCCACGGGTCCTGGGTTCACAGGACCCTTGGAAGCGCTACTAAGCGTGAAACGGTGACCGTTATACTGTCATTCCCCTCCCTGCACTGTAACCCATGGAATTACAATAAAGAGCCTAAACCTCAAAGATGTCCGAGAGTGCCGCTTCCTGCCTACTTATTACTTTCATATAATTTAGACTATAATGAAATTTGCTGTTGGATAAGGCTCTGCAGTTACTGCACATAAGATTGTGTCCGGCATGTGGAGCATTATGACTGCCATGCATGTAATAGACCTAGGACAACTCTAGTTAATTGCAGAAAGGCACATTGCTGCATTTGCCAGCAGATTAAAATGGCTGGACAGGGAATGGCTGTGGAGTGTATACAAGTGACAGAAGAATGTTCAGAAGTAATAAGGGCACAGAGGAACTAACCAGCTGTCAGATAATTCAGTGCCTAATCCACTGCATTGATCTCTAGGTTTAAAATTCAGGAAAGGTTTGACAGCGTTGGGTTTCAGATCATACTGAAGAGCCTCAGACCACAGAGCGCTAATTTGGGGAAATTGAAAACTACTAAGCAATAGGAGGAGTGAGGAAAGCCTTTCAGTATTACTGCATACATGATCTGCATGTACAAGATGTTCATTATGAGCAGAAGTCATTCCACCACTTAATAGCTTTACAGTTCTGACTGTATGCAAACACATATGCAGCCAGTGATTTCACTTCAAGCAGTGTTCATGAAAAAAACACAGTAATATACTGAGCACAGACATAATAATAATAATAATAATAATAATAATAATAATATTTATTCATTTATATAGCGCTATTAATTCCATAGCACTTTACATACATCAGTAATGCTGTCCCTCTTGGGGCTCACAATCTAAATATCCAATCAATATATCTTTGCAATGTGGGAGGAAACCGAAGTGCCCGGAGGAAACCCACACAAACACAGGGAGAACATACAAACTCCTTGCAGATGTTGTCCTTGGTGGGAATTGAACCCAGGACCTCAGGACCCCAGCGCTGCTAAGGCTGCAGAGCCCATGACATGCTGCTTTTGCCTTTAGTTTCTGTGAACAAAATAATTGTTTTAAAGTCCAGTTGTATAACTGGTATCCAATGGTCCTTGGTGCAGAATTAGGACCTGGACCCTCTCCTGCATGTTGGTCAGATGTAATTTTTTGTTTCCCTGCCCCATAATGTAATAATCTCCCACATTTTGTACTAATGTAACCCAACATTGTATAATGTCCTCTATCATGGTCCCTTTCTGGCAAGGTGTAGGGTAAACACAACCCTTTTTCCCTCATCTTAGAAAATTAATCCTATTATACTAATCACACTATGATCAGAGTTTGAACAGGGTGGTCCAATTTACTTGGAGGTGGAGAAATAAAAAAATGCCAGCATCTTCCCCATTCTGTCAATCTGTAAAAATTGATCTGCACTCTGACGTCATCTGAGTGACATCCCTTTCTGATAATGTCCTCGATTCTGGGCCCCTATCAGTAATAATGTACACCATCCTGCTACATTGTCCCCCATCCTGGGCACCATCCTACTATAATGTCTCCTATTCTGGGCCCCTTTCTGTTTGATAGCTCCTACGTGTTTACCCGAAAGAAAGACCCTGTCTTACATTTTTTTGGGGCCAAAAGTGGCACCCTGTCTTACTTTCGGGGGGGTCTTACATTGGCAGCCCCAGCCACTGCAGCCTCCCATCCACACGCACCCACCCACCCATACACATACAAAAACACATACACACATATACACACACACACACATACACACACTCACACATACACACCGCTTCTTACCGGCTCCCCCGTCCTCCGGTGTGGCTCCTCGCTGTCCTCCGGTGTGTCCACACTCCTCCAGTGTCCTCTATGTCCCCCAGGTGCAGCTGCGCTGGAGCAGATGGGGTTAATCACAGCCTAACTTGCTGTGTGGCCCTGCTCAATTCCGCCCAGCCTGACATCACAGCAGCCCGGCTCGAGCTCTGATTGGCTGCCAGGAACCAGCGGGCGTGGCCAGATGACAAGCCAATCAGAGGTCACGACGTCATCTGGCCGCACCTGTTGCTTCCTGGGAGCCAATCAGAGCTCGAGCCGGGCTGCTGTGATGTCAGGCTGGGCGGAATTGAGCAGGGGCACACAGCAAGTTAGACTGTGATTAACCCCATCTACTCCAGCGCGGCTGCACTTGGGGGACACAGAGGACACTGGAGGAGCCTGGACACACCGGGGGACAGCGGCGGCCCATAAGGTACCGGGAGGCGGCGGCCTTATATTCCCCAGCACTCCCCCCCCCCCCCCCCCCCCCCTAGGCGGCCTTACATTAGCAGACCCCCCCCCCCCCGTTCTCCCTACCCTGTCTTACTTTTGGGGGGTCTTACTATCGGGGAAACACGGTATTCTGTCATGCTTCTAGAACACAGTTAAAAATGTAAAAGATTCTTCTCGCCTTCCCCCACTCTGAAGATACGCATTGTCCCATTTTATAGCTGGCGCAGAAGTCAGCAGCTAACTTTGACGTGTCTACTATGAGCAATATATGACATCACTGTTATGCACTGCCTTTTACTGGTATGCCAACGTCAACTGACAGCCTTTGATTGGCCAGCGGCATTTATTTTATTGTAGGGACTCGGTGGGTCTCTGAGCCACAATGCATGTCATATAAATGTGTGTCCTTGGATGCACATCCTATTGTAATAGGTACTAGTGTTGGCTGGACCCTCCACTCCCCACACAGTCACTGTCGCACCCTCTGTGACTGCAGTCGTTATGCCCATGTTAAAGCCACTATATTAGCTCTGTAGGTTTAATAAATCTGTTTCCTGGTCAAAAAGAGGATTCGTTTTCACCCATACTTTTGCATATATAGTTATATTGCTCGCATTAACCTCATTGAAGGAGTTGTCTGGCCATTTATTATTTTACACCACTCCGTGTGGTTTAAAAAATAGTAATTACATTACCAACCCCCCTGACTCTCCCATTCTAATATAATTATAATATTGTTGTTCATACTTTGCCAGGATTAACATGTTAAGCCCCCGTCACATACAGCGAGATCGCTGATAGGTCACAGGTTTTGTGGCGAAACAGCCACCTCCCCAGCGATGTCGCTATGTGTGACATGTAGCAGTGATCAGGCCCTGCTGTGAGGTCGCTGATCGCTGCACATCCTTCAGGACCATTTTTTTGGTCCTTGGTCTCCCGCTGGTCAGCACACATCGCTGCGTGTGACAGCGAGAGACCAACAACCAGCAACCTCCCAGGCTGGTAACCATGATAAACACCGGGTAACTAAGCAGTGCACACTGCCTAGATACCCGTGTTTATCATGGTTACCAGAGCTAAGCGGGAGGACGCTGGTAACTATAATAAACACTGGGTAACTAATGAGCACACGCTGCCTAGATTCCCGGTGTTTATCATAGTTACCAGTGTCCTCCCTGCTTAGCGCAGCCTGTAACCAAGCAGGAGACTGGTAACTATGATAAACACCGGGTAACTAAGCAGCACGTGCTGCCTAGATACCCGTTGTTTATCATAGTTACCAGCGTCCTCCCACTTTCAGCAATGTGGAGGTGGCTCGCTGGTCCCTGGTCGCTGAGGAGATCTGCCTGTTTGACAGCTCCCCAGCGACCACGTAGCGACGTTCCAGCGATCCTGGCCAGGTCGTTATCGCTGTCGGTATCGCTGGAACATCGCTTAGTGTCACGGGGCCCTTACAGCTGCAGGAAATCACTGAGAGAAGATGTGATTCATTGCAGCAGTCAAAAAGTGCTTTCAGATGTGACAATAACCACAGATACTAGTGGGGACTTGAGAAAAATTAGAATAGTAGAGGCGGTATCAGTTCATTAAGTATTTTCTCTGTTATTATGAGGTTACATTACACCTTGTGGAGAGTGACATGTCAGGTCTGGTATGTCAGTATGAGGAAACTTAAGGCCCAGTTACACACACAGATAATTGTGCAGAGATTGTTCACAGATCTCTGGTTGCAGTGAAATCATGGACACATTGTTCCATTTTGTGGCCGTGTACAATTGGAACAATGTGTCCATAATTTCACTGCAACCACAGATCTGCGAACAATCTCTGCACAATTATCTGTGTGTGTAACTGAGCCTTTAAACACTTCGCAATGCTTTTCTGAGAAATTGTCCTAATTGAGTCTTCAGAGATGGGGAACATGAACTCGAGTACCAACTATTGGAAGTACCAATCCTAAAAGTCAATATCCATCCTTTAGCGAGTTTTGGCATATGACTTAGGATAAATGCCAAACCGGAATCTCAATTTGCAGCCAGCGTTTTGTGGTGTTGCTTCTCATGAGTGCAAAGTATGAAATCTGATTTGGGTAGATGAAAGGCTAAGACTGGGATCAAAGAGATATGGTTTCTCCTTGCGGAGAGTTACATGTCAGGTAATTAATCATGCAAATTGTCTCTTCAGAGAGGAAGAGGTCTTGAAGTCTTGTGCCACCTATTAGAAGTACGTATCTATTCTTAAATGTCGATATGACTTAGGATAAAAGCGTATGGCAAGGTTCAAAGGGTCAAAATTGACTATTAGGATTGCTACTTTCAAGTAATCTTCCTCTCTGAAGTGACAATTTGCATATTTATTTCCCAGAGGATCACTGCAAGGCATTTAAGTTTCCTCACACTGGCATACCAAACCCTGATGCTGGTGTGCCACTCTCTACAAGGAGAAACATTACCACTTAGATCTCAATCTTAGCCTTTCACCTATCCAAATCAGATATCATATCTAGCACTGACCAGGGGTCATACCCTGATTCACCATGTCTGCAAATTGAGATTCTGGTTTGGCTTTTATCCTAAGTCATATGGCAAGGCTCGTTAAAGGGTCATATATGGACTTTTAGGATTTAGATTTCAAGTCCTCTTCCTCTCTGAAGAGACAATTAGCATATTTTTATTACTTAATACCTTTCTGAGCAGATTAAAAAAAATTATGTGGCTGAATAATACTATTATTAGTAGTCTCCAAAGCAAACATTTAAAGGGAATCTGTCACCAAAGCGGTAGTCTCCAAAGCAATAATTTAAAGGGAATCTGTCAGCAGGTTTTTGATACCTAATCTGAGAGCAGCATAATGTAGAGACAGCCCAGAATTCCAGTCATGTACCACTAACTGGGTTGCTTGCTGTAGTTTTCATAAAACCATTGTTTTGTCACCAGGGAGATTAACACTAGATGACTAGTAACCGTACTGCTAGGTAGTCCTTAATATTCATGAGCTTTATATATCCCCACCACCTCCACTGATTAGCATCTTTTTACCTGTGTATAGTGTACACAAAAAGCTGCCAATCAATGGTGTGAGTGGGGTTATACAAGCTCACCATTAAGAGAACTGGTAGATAGAGATGAGTGGACCCGTGGAAGTTCGGTTTCTGCGGGTTTAGACAGACTATTTATAAAGTTCTATTCTGAACCCAAACTTAACCTGAACCTCGTGGGAAGTCACTGATTGGGCAGTTCGGCTCTCCACCCACATACAGTCGGCCATAAGCAAGACACTTCCAGGGAGGGAGGGCAGGGCTTTGTCATTTTCTTTTTGATTTTTTGCGCACACTACATCCGATCACGCTAACGACATAGCTACTGTCATAACTACTGATATTGCTGTCCTTTGCCGATCTACATTTTATTGGACAAGAAAATTGCTCTCTCTATTTCTGCTGAAAGCAATCTGCTATATAGACAGTGCATACTATGGCGGTATTACTTTTCTCCTCTTGTTGAAAGACTCTTGGTTCATGTATGCGCTAATAAATGTCTTATTTGCATACAATTTGCATTTGCACAATGGATGTGATGTTCTATTATTAATTTAATGAGTAAAAGCATTTGCAATTCAGAAATTCATTTTTTATATTTCAATTACACTTCCTTTCATTTTCTTCAAGCATAAATCTCCCTTATGTTTATGAGTCCGCTATTTCAGTTTAATTAAAGTAGCAAAACATTCCCTGCCAATTCACAGCACCATGAAAGGTGGCTGCTCGAGCCAGGCATCATTTACATCATCTCGGGAAGATTTACTAACTTCAGCTCATAAACTTTGTCTTTTATTCGGAAAAGAAGAAGAAATAAAAGAGTCGACTTGTATGTCGTCAAGAACGTGACATAGTAAAGGCTGATCAAAAGCTGTAACTCTTCTGTACTTGTAGGAAAACGGGACCAGTCAGTGTTGCGGTGTTCAACCATGATAAAGAAAAGGATTCCGAAAAGCAAAGACAGGCACTGAAATCGGAAAAAGAAGCTTTGCTCATAGGTAGGACAATGCTACTATAATAATCTGTTTAAATACTTGACCATTCATTTGTCATAGCTTTTATAATGGCTGTAGAGAGCAGCATTTAAGGGGAATCTGTCGGCAGTTTTTTCCTACCTCACCTGAGAGCAGCATAGTGTAGGCAGAGAGGCCCTGATTCCAAAGATTTACCTCTAAAGGTACCGTTACATGGCACGACATTGTAACAATGTCCACAACAATCTCGTGGGCGCGCGGTCATTGCAGACATTGTTTTGACATCGTTGGTGAGATTGCTGACAGATTCCCTTTGTAAGTGATCTGTTTTCTTGCATAGGGATCCCGTGTCAATAAAAGCATATATGTATTTACATATACAGCTTTATACAGATGTAGCAGTAACCAATTTGAAGGCTGCCAGGCTATGTTAATTGCTTAGCTTGTCAGGGCGCTACATGCTTTTGCATGTAATGGCTGTTTTCTTAAAGGGGTTGTCCCACAAATAAAATATGTTTTAATAAATAGACCTTGAAGTAAAATTAAAGTTCCACTATTCATGTGTTGGAAAAAAAAAATATCCTCCTCTACTGAGATAATGTTATAAATGTGCCCTTACTATGCACTATGCCGTGTGTCACTGTACAGAAACATGGTCTGATTATACCACATCGCTTGGGCTGGGGAGGAAGCAAAAGAGAGTATATAGAAAGGACAGCACGGGATCACAGATGCTTCTTTCTGTAGGGTAAAACAATTTCCTTGCCTGCTTTTAAACAGGTTTTACCTCAGAAATAATCAGCTGTGACCCGGTGCTATAATGTCTGTAAACTCTTTTGCTTCCTCCCCAACCCAAGAGATTTGGTATGATCAGACCATGTCCTGTACAGTCAGACACATCCATTACACAGTACATAGCAGAGACACATATACAAGATTGTCTCAGCACGGGAGATGTGGTATGATTAGACATGTCCCTGTATAGTCAGACACATACATTACACAGTACATAGTAGGGACACATATATAAGCTTATGTTAGTCCAGGAGATGCGGTATGATCAGACCATGTCCCTGTATGGTCATTCACAGCCATTACACAGTACATAGCAGGGACACATATATAAGCTTATGTTAGTCCAGGAGATGCGGTATGATCAGATCATGTTCCTGTATGGTCATTCACAGCCATTACACAGTACATAGCAGGGACACATATATAAGATTCTCAGCACAGGAGATGTGGTATGATCAGACCATGTCCCTGTACAGTCAGACACATCCATTACACAGTACATAGACGGTCACATGTATAATGTTATCTCAGCCCAGGAACATTTTTTCAAACACATCCAATTATGGATATTATTATTATTCCAAGATGTATTGATTAAAATAAACTTCGTTCTTGTGACAACTCCTGTAAATGAGTAGCACAGAGACCAAGTAGTGATTCACAGCTGCCACATTGGAAGCTGCTATATTAATATGTACTATAAGATTTGAAAATTGGTTCGATTGTAAGCAAGGAGCTTTGCCACATCATTCACTTTCACAACAGGAAAATACAGCTTATACATGAAGGGCTATCCCCCCATATCTAAAATCTCTCTCCCCAGCTATTCTACTGTACAGAACACCATGCTGAATTGGGGCTGAATTACAGCCTATGGCCAGTAACGTAGTAAGCAACATGATTTTTTAATAATTATGCAGCAGTGGAAATAAGTTGAAAATGTGTTTTATAGTAAAGCATTTATAGCTATTGAAAGGATATCCATGAATGTTTGTTTGGTGGAGATCTAACTCTTGACGATTAGCAGAATGACGGGCACTATGGTGCTCCAACTAACTTGCTCAGGTGTACGGGTCTGAGCTGCAGTATGGGGTACAGCAAAACTTGGGGAAAAGCCATTGTACTTATGTAAGCAATGAAGGGGCTATGCAGTCACAGGAGCCCAAGAGTCCTTTCATTAAATCCTGGTAAAACAATTACAAGTAGGCCATCACCATTTTGCTTCCAGAAAACCTAAAGTTCCACAATAGTCCACCATTTTAAAAGATGGAGGTTAATATTGTGGCCCCAGTCTCCCACGCGCGGGATGTGCTGTATATTATGACTACGATTGATTGCATTTATTGGCACAGCTGCCTGTCCTCTATAATGTTGTGAAACTACTTACATTACCAATATAGAGGACAGAATGTATCTTTTTTCCAACAATTCTCTTAATCTGATGGTTTAATTCAGTGAAATATAAGAAATGCATAATGGGGGACTGCACCTACTTCACAAGACCATTTAGCTGTAATGGAAATTATATAGTTTTTATGACTATGAACAGTGTAATTATTGGGAAACTTCAAGTCAATGTGTTTCGTGACACATCTATATAAAATATTTTCTCAAGGGAACATCCACACGAAAGAAAAATGATAATTGCCTTATTCCAGTAACTGCAATTTTGTATTGGCAAATCAAGCATAAAATGGACGGTTAATAAGCTTCTAGCAGACTGAATTGGAAAAACACCATTCTACATTGTTTTATCTCTGTCACCTGGTTGCGGAATATTTCTCTCCTGTGAATTATTGGATTAGTAGAGGCAGTTTTGGTCATTCCTGTGAAATATCTTTATGCTTAACCCTTTGCTTGGTGTGTTGCCAACAGCACATAATGTTCCAAGGTTATATTAAAATTTGGAAATATAAAACAAAAATAAAAAAAGGCAGCCTGTGCCTCACCAGCTGTTTTCGCTGGGCTCCAAATACAGTGTACCAATCCAGCTGGGGACATGTAGTGTTTTTGTAACAGCTGAAAAGCCCCAGGTTGATGTAGTCTCTGTAAAATATTTTCCTGTAGTGCCATACATCATTACTGTATATAAATGTGTACGTATGTTCTATCAACTTTCAGGTATCATTTCAACATTTTTAAATGTCCATCCGTTTGGAGCAAATATAGAGTACTTGTGGTCTTATCTTCAACAACTGGACTCTAGGGTAAAACAGGTTTTATCTTTTTATTCTATAACTCTTTCTGTCTGTTGTGTTTTATTGTAATGTGTGCATTTGTCCCTGCTTTATCCAATCTGTCCGAGCACATGGTGAATTTTGACAAACTTGTTTCTGGTCTATGAATGTATGTTTTCATATTCTCCTGAACACCTTCAAAGAACATTGTTTGAAATAACAAAAGCATTTTGGAAGTAAAATTTATAGTAGTTTATTGTTGACAGAAATTGATGGCATATCACAACCCCCACCATTTGCCTTTATCAGTGAGGGTCGACAATCCTATGCATGTGGCTGCAGACAGTGGCAGCGCTGGGCAGAAAACAACTGGAGGATCGAATAAAAAAAAAAGATGACTTACTTTTTTGCTATTCATGTTTGAGATGGAAATGGCCTTTTTAAAGGGAACCCGTCATATCCTTTTTTGTTATTAAACAACAGCCAATGTTATTTAGATCATGTGGTGTTCATTAAAGAGGACCTGTAACCCCCCTGGTGCTATGCAAACTGAATGCAGCACTGAATGCAGTGTGTCTACTGCATTCAGAGAAGGGGTCCCCCATGTTTGTACTCCCCTTTAAGCTGTTAAAAAGACTTTATAAAGTGTATAGATAAGGAGTCCGGAGGGTTTACTTAGTATGGAGTCTTCGCTGTTCCTTGGGGTCCTCCCCACCTCCAGCCCTCCCTGTGCCACCTCCAGCTCCCTCTGTGCCGCCTCCTTGAAGGTACCGTCACACGCAGCAATATCCCCGCCATATGGCTGGCAATTTGACGTTTGCGCACATCCCGGGCACTTTTTTACCCATCGTCGTCGCCCTGTCACACATAGAGATCTCGCCTGCTTTCTACGGCGATCCTGCATTCCGGAAATCCCCTGCCACAGACCAGAAGCATTTTCCGTTTTCCAAATCGCCGCGTCACGCTCCACCATCGTAGCGGCGTGTCTCCATACTGTTATGATATGGGCGTGCTACAGTGTGTCTCACCGCGCCCCTATCACTGCGATTGGTGGATGTAACTGCGTTCCCATTGGTGAGCCTTGCGTGAACGCACGGCTCATCAAATAAGGCGCCTCTGACACGGACAGCCAATCGGAACGCAGTATCACCCACCACTCACCGCAGATGCGACGCGGACACCACTACACCCTAGCACGCCTACTTGATTTCTTTCACGATCACTGTGTACGTCGCCCTCGCCCTGTCATGGAAATCGGCTGATTTCTCAGCAGAGCGGGGAGATCAGTCGATGCTCCATCGGCGTTTTGACACCGTAAAATCTCCCTGTCTCATGCCACTACGAACAGGCGATGTGGTTTCCACATCGCCGAAATACACAAATTTACGGCGATATGGAAGCCATATTGCTGCGTGTGACAGTACCTTGATGTTTCTCCCCTCTTCGCTCGCTCATGCGCCTCATTGGCTTAAGTGACACAGGTGCAGAGTGGGCAATGGACGGGAGTGGTCCCGGCAGCTGAAACGCCTCCTTCAGCACCCAGCTGTATAAATACAGTGTAATCTGGAGCAGGGCGGGATCCAATGCTGAAGTCACTGGCAGGAGGAGTTTCAGCTGCCGGGTCCGATCCCACCCATTGCTCGCTCTGCGCCTGGATCACTTAAGCCGATGAGGTGCATTAGCAAGCGAGGAGGAGAGACTCCTAAATGAGGCGGCACAAAGGAGGCTGGAGGAGGCACAGAGAGGGCTGGAGGCAGGGAGGACACCAGGAAGCAGCGAGGACTCCATACTGAGTAAGTCCCTCTGGACTCCTTATCTATACACTTTCTAAAGTCTTTTGAACAGCTTACAGGAAGGGGTACAAACATGGGGATCCTCTTCCCTGAATGCAGCAGACATGCTGCATTCAGTGCTGCATTCAGTTTGCATAGCACCGGGGGGGGGGGGGGGGGGTGACAGGTCCTCTTTAATAAACTTTTCTTTTTTTTTTTTTAAATAATCATTGCATTCATTCCAAAAAAGCATTTTAGATACTTATGTTCATTAGCTAGCTAGGCAAGCAGTCATTCGGCTGGTTAATCGTTAACAGTTCAGTTACCTGAACTTGTACCAGTGCCAAAATTCAGAAATTGCTGGAAAGACCTGTGTGATGTCATGACCATGGGACTATAACTGGTGGAGCTAAGTCTACATAGACTTTAAAGATTCAGCTTGCTTAGCTCCGCCCTTTGCAGTCACATAGATGTGACATCACACAGGTCCTTTTATACAGAGCATTCAGCATTGTTACAGGTTCAGTGACATATCTGTTAACTATTTAAACAACTGGATGACTACTTGACAGTTTGCCCAGCTAGCTAATGAAAATATATAAGTATCTAAAATGCTTTTTTGGGATGAATACAACAATTGAAAAAAATTAAATAAGGTTTCTAATGAACAGTATATAATCCAAATAACATTAGGGGTGGTTTAATAACAAAAAAGGACATGACAGGTTCCCTTTAAGGCATTAAATCACGATATTCAGGGATCTCCTCAATGGAGATGATTGCTTAAAAATGAGAATGTGAAGTTTTATGCCATGGGATTAGGCATGTTGCCAAAATGATAATTAGCGTAGTACAAAGAGATTTTAATAGTATTTTATAGCTGCTACTTTCCTGTTATTCTATTATTTCAATGCACTAATAAGGCTTCAAAATAATTAGTGTTACAGTATTGAGAATAAAGAATATTTTGTCTTATATGGCAAAAACTGTTGGACATCCACATAGATGAAAATGACGGGAGAAATAGAGGTGACACTTTACCTTTGTACTGTAGTAGTAAAGGCCTGGCTATTAGGAAATTGTGATATTAGAATTTTATTAACCATTCTGAATTAATTAGCATTCTTATAGATGTCACCTACATTTCCCTAGATGTTCCACAGTTCAGTTATTTAGCGATTGTTAATAGACATTTAGAATGAGGTGTTACTAATTTAACACCGTGGGAGGTTTCATAAAACACAATTACAATGTTAATAGTTTTCAAGTAACCTGCGAACACCATCATAACACATTTGATGGTATAAACAGCATAGCCTCGCTCTAGGTTAATAATAAACAGTTTCTGATCTAGTTTAATGTAAGAAATGATTGCTAAATTACTATTTAAACATAAAGCTACTGCACCAAGATCAACCTTCTGGTAATGCAGTACGGCTTAGGAGCTGCTCATTAAGCAGGAAATTATAGTTACAGTAAAATAGACTTGTATGATCTCGCACTACATAAGTACTTTTTGTTGTGGAGCCCTCCATGCATAAAGTGGAAGTATCATCCCAGTAAAACCACTCGAGAAATTATATATTTACCAACGGTGGAACATGTATAAAGCTCTCCCAGCTACTTGGTTAGAGTAGGCATGTGTACTACAGACAAATTACTCTCTTGTGTGACTTGTGTCTAATTTGTTGTTGTGTGAATGTCTGGGTGTATATATATTAAGCCATGAGGTAAAATGGTAAAAATAGGTTTTTATAAACAGCAAAAATAAATGCAGCTCACCAGGATCTATCTAAGGCGGCCGTCACACGCATCAATTTAATGCACGATATCGCTTAAGCGATCTTCTTTTTGATCGCTTAAGCGATATCGTTTGTGCATCGCTGCGTGTAATCAAGCGATTTTACCCTGTAAAATCGCTTGATCGTTAGATCGCAGATTTGTGAGCCGGAGCTCATATCAAGCGATAAACGCTTGATCAATCTGCCTCGATCTCCCAGCGGCAGAGCCTATGCTGGGAGATGGTATCTATGGTAAACGTCGGGTTACTAAGCGCCGTGCGGCGCCTAGTGACCCGATGTGTACCATAGTTACCAGCGATCTCGCTGGTCCACATCGCTGGTGAGTCTGTCTGTGTGACAGCTCACCAGCGATGTGAACGATATTGTTAGCGATCGCGCGTGCACGTGATCGCTAACAATATTGCTATCGATATTGAAGCGTGTGACGGCCGCCTAAGGTTTGAGATTTCACGTCGCACAAAGTTAAAGATGAGATTTCTACATTTAATAGTTCATGAAATCAAGGCTGTATTTAGATTCCAGGGAGCAAATACACAGACAGGCCAGAGGGCTTCCGTACTTCAGGCTTAGCAGCCCTTAGTGATAGCACAAAGAAGTAAAAGAAGCAGGAACAAGATTTGGTTCTGATCGCATAACTTCTCGGTGTTGAGTAAATCTATTCAGAGTTCCATGTGGAGTGAGCCTTGCTGTGGTCGGGTACAGTTGGTGCTTGGCCCAGTGTGAGCCGTATGCATTGAATGATTGGCTCACAGTGGGCTTAAAAGCATCATTTTTGTGTGTAGTACATGTCCAAAATTAATTTTAAGAAAACATGGTCTTTTCTAATCTGCTTTCGTCTTGTGAATATGAAGATGCAAGTCATATTAACACTAAAAATTAGAACATTGTTTCATCAAAGACTAGATTTTGTGACCGATTCATTAAGACTGGTGTAGTGCACACTCGCACTTCACCAGTCTTGTTGAAGAACAAAGTGCGCCATGCCAGAAGTGCTACTCCACTTATAGATTATAGTAATATAGTAATGTGCCCATTTTAGCAAAGGTGATTCCAAGTGGCATAAAAATGACAAAATTCACACAATATTTGCACAGCCCTACGTGGTATGCAAAAATTGTACAAATTTCCATAGTTTTCACTCCATTCGGCCCTTGGTCTTCTATAACCTGCCAGATTGTCCTAAATTTACTTAAATGCTAATAAATGTACAGTATAAGCTCATGTACATGATATATTTTAAGATTTCAAAGTAAATGTCCAGCCTTCCTGATGAAGTTCTTAGATGGAAAAGGTTAGTTTTTAGTTTCAAGTGGTTTAATCCACAAGGGCAACTGTTTTATAGGTCAGGCCAGCTCCAGGGATCATGCAGGGCAGACTGGCCCAGGTGGCAAGTGCCCCCCAGGCTGGCTTTAATGGGCATCCGCTCAACTCATAGCTGCCGGCCAGGAGCGCGGTAGATTGGTGAGTGTGTCGGGCCCCCCCACGCTCCTCACCTCGCCAAACTCCGCTAGCACCAAACAACCCCCCCTACCCCCCCAGACCTCACCTTGGCTGGCAGCCAACGTAATGTAGATTTGGATTTTCTTAGACCATCGGAGAGAGTGTTTCTTCTTTTTGAGCAGTTTTCCTGTAAACGCCCCTCTAATGTATGAATGCCCTAATGGGCGACAATACATATAGCGTCCAGCTCATAGAGACAACACCTTTTAAAGACCGTTGTGATCCCTTACTAAATAACACCCTTTTCTTTTTTTTTGTTAGTATATTCATTAATTCTTTGTATTCCTTTTTCTTTACAGATATCAGCTAATGAAATTGAGTCATTACTCATGAGGTTACCTCGAATGTTTAAACAAGAGTTCACTGGTGTAGGAGCAACACTGGAAAAAAGATGGAAATTCTGTGCCTTTGAGGGAATCAAGACAGCTTGATTGTGCATGGTTTAGAGACATTTAGCGAAATGCTGTAGCATGGCAGAATATGAAGTATTCCATAGGTAATGGACATTTTGCAGGGCCGATGAACTTGAACTTTAGCTACATCTGTGATGTGCTCTCTTGTGAGTGAAGATGTCATTGTGCACCAGTCCCTCAGCTTTTGTTTCAGAATTGTGATAGAACTCTTTGCTGTAAAGGTAATTACATCGGATGTTTCATTTAATACTAGGTAGCTCTGAAAATGTGTAGTTCTGTATTAATGGGTACATAGAAGAGTTAGAG
The DNA here is from genome assembly GCA_033576535.1 of Allobates femoralis. NCBI lineage: Eukaryota > Metazoa > Chordata > Amphibia > Anura > Aromobatidae > Allobates > Allobates femoralis. The sequence continues at coordinate 591,496,299 of JARQOC010000002.1, read as the reverse complement.
CGACTACTGAAATTGTCATACGGGGTAGACCATTTAGATTATAGGCAAAAAAAATGCTTTTGAACTTCCCTGTGATGCTTCATTTCAAATTAGAAGAAAAGAATTGAGCTACTATTGAAGCCACGTCCCGAGTTGCACTCTTTAACTGCTCTTAGAATCTATTAACCTATTCTATTTTTCTAAAACGCAATTCTCCATTATTTACTACACTGAACAGAAGAACTCAATAACTGATGAGCAACAGCTTGTCCATCTCTGACCTTCAGAGCAGATTTTTGAAGTGTACCTTTCTGAGATGCACCTGCTTGTGTTAGATCTTACAGATTGTTTTCTTCGCTCTCTTTCTTTGCTTTGTTTTGTACACAGTCATTATGTATCAGGGTATCCCATCATTGGTCCTGAGTGCCCGTTTTCTTGCGTACCTTTTATAGGTGGTGTGTCTTTCTACCAAAAATCAAAATATTGTGCTTTCCAAGGTGAAGAACTGCATAGTTTAACTTTGTACACAGGGCAAAATGACCTGCAAAGTATGTCACTGACAAGATGCCTTCCTTAACATTGTAACCATTATAGAGTGCTACCGTTTTCATATGATGGCCAAGTCCTTGGAGATTGTAAAATTTTCCCAAAAGTGTAGACTTTATACTGGCAAGTAATTCTTCATATTCACTTTTTAATTTTTTTATCTTCGTGTTACTGATGAAATACAGCAGGTTTTGGTATTGCCAGCAGAGATTAAACAGTGTGAGCCTACTTCATGATACAAAATCTAAATTATTATTTTTCTAATGTATACCACAGTACAGAGTAAAACAGCATATATACTGTTATTGTATCTTCCTGATGTAAATATTGAGCAAAATGTTTTGTTTCGTTTTTTTTTCTGTATTGGTATGTAATATATTCCGATATATGCATCAGAATAAATATTCAATTGCATTGTTAACACATTTTTTATTAAATACTTGAAAATAAAATGTTTTCCAATAAATACTATTGTAATTACACTATTTTTAAGTCGTGTTGACCTTCACTGTACTATCTGTCACAATGCACTTTTTTACGAAAAATCTAAAAATATTGTTTACAGTTTTTTAAGAGGTAGCTATAATTTCATAAGAATCTCGAACTTTCATTAAAGGGAACCTGTCAGGTGTTTTATGCCCCCACAGCTATCACTATCTGCACCTTCATAGTCCTATTCTAACCAACCCTGTCTGAGCTCATAGTGTAATGTAAAAGGTAAAAAAAAGCATTTATACACTTACATTTCAGTTTACACCTTGGAGGAGGGAGACTGTCTGGCAGGATAGTAATTAACTCACCATTAACATGCATGGCTAATGGACCTGTGTGATGTAACTATAGTGGGTGGAGCTAAGCAAGCAAACTCTGTTATAGGGACTTAGCTCGGCCTATTGTATTCACATGGTTATGACATCACATCAGGTCTCCCAACATGTTCTAACATAAGGCTGAAATGTTAACTATTAACCTGCCAAACAGTCTCCATCCTCCAAGCTGGAGACTGACTGCCTCATTACATAAGGAAATGTAAGTGTACAGTATAAATGCTTTTTTTTCACCTTTTACATTACACTATGAGCTCAGACAGGGATGATTAGAATATTAGAATAGTATTATAAAGCTACAGATAGTTATAGCTGAGGAGGCATAAACTAGCTGATGGGTTCCCTTTAAATATGCAAATTGTCTTTTTATAATCTAATTTTATTATAAGTAAGACAGCATGTGACGTTACAATTATACTGTAGCGTCTCTCCAAGATACTGTCATATAGTTAGTATAGCATTTTTTACATGAAAGCTAAAAGAAAAAAAATATCAAAGAAAAAGGAGAAACCGTTCCATATCTTACTCTTGCGTACATATAAAAGAAAAATGAGGAAAGAAAAGAAAAAGAAAAAAACAAGATGAATTAACCAATGTTTGCAGACTTATACCATCTATGTCGTGTCTCATTCCATCAGAGGGGAAGACACATCATAATTATAGTAAACCATTTATATGTATAACAAATACAAGAAAGAAGAAAAATTGTCCCATATCTGTTTGGTTACTTATGCCGAGCTGTTCTTAACAAAACGGGTTCTAATATATCGGTTGCAAACAAAGTTTCGGGGTGTCTTCTACGCTTTCGAAGAAATGTCTCGGACTAATAAAATAACCAGATGATTTTGGAGAATAGAGAAAGAGTGAATATAAAGTCAAGAAGAGATGTATCATATAGCAGAAGGGGGGATCAAATTGCCTTTTTAGAGAGGAAGAGGGCTTCAATTCCAGTTCCACCTTTTCGAAGTAACTCTTTAAGCAGATATATACATGGATGTAAAGTGCTACATAAAGTGTCTTCTGTGTATATCTTTGAGAATTCTCTTATTGGTTTCTGATTTTATCTATGCACATTTTAAGATGTGCTATGAACCAATCGGATATCTCCTCCTCCACACAGTCACTATAACACTACAGCTTCATTCTCCTCCTTCCAGTTGATTATTTTTTCCCCCTCACCCATGACAGTACCTGAGAGAGTAGGATCTGCCCCTATCTCTGGCCAGGCAGCCAAGAGCACAAAATAAAAAGGCAACTCCCACTTCCTCCTTCTATGTGGTTTCCTGTCCTTTGGATGTAGGAGCCTTGAACATATGGCTGTAGCAGCTGTGAATAAAATGAATCAAGTACAGCACCATGGAATCAATGTCACTCTATAAATAAATAATAAGTGAATAAAGGTTGTTACAAAACACGATATCTAATCTATAAAGTAGAGCTTTGGTGTGTGTGTATATATGTATCAAGCCCCACCCACTCCACATGGCCATGCTCACTCCACAAAGCTGAGCATGTATCAAGCCACTTCCATTCCACATGGCCACACCCACTCCACATGGCCACACCCTCTCCATGTCAGGCCTCATGTCTTGTGTGTTAGGTCTTCTGTTTCATGTCTTGTATCTCCCACCTCATATCTTGTGTGTTGAACCTGCCGCCTCATGTCTTGAGTGTTGAGCCTGCCGCCTCTGTGTTGAGCCTACCACCTCATGTCTAGCCTCATTTATTTTGTGCTGAGCCATCTACCTCCTGTCTGGCCTCATGTCTTGTATGTTGAGCCTACCAGTTCATGTATGGCAGTCACAGCTTGTGTGTTGAGCCTGCTGCCTCATGTCTGGCCTCATGTCTTGTGTGTTCAGCCTGCCACCTCATGTCTAGCCTCATTTCTTTTGTGTTGAGCTGCCTACCTTCTGTCTGGCCTCACGTCTTGTGTGTTGAGCCTGCCATTTCATGTATGGCAGTCACAGCTTGTGTGTCGAGCATGCCACCTCATATCTGGCATCATGGCTTGTGTGTCGAGCCTGCCGCCTCATGTCTGGCCTCATGGCTTGTATGTTAGGGGGGTTGCCGTGGGTATGGCCTCATGTTTGCAATGCCTCCTCATATCTGGTGTTTGGACTGCCACTTTAAGTCTGGCTTTATGTCTCATGTTTGGCATGCTAACTTAAACTACTGTTCAAAAGTTTGGGGTCATTTAGAAATTTCCTTATTTTTGACAGAAAAGCACTTTTTTTTTCAATGAAGCGAACATTAAATGAATCAGAAATACACTCTTTACATTGTTAATGTGGTAAATGACTATTCTAGCTGGAAATGTCTGGTTATTAATGCAATATCTACATAGGTATATAGAGGCCCATTTCCAACAATCACCACTCCAATGTTTTAATGGTACATTGTGTTTGCTAACTATAAGAAGGCTAATGGATGTTTAGAAAAGCCTAGAAAACCCTTGTACAAGTATGTTAGTGTGGAGCCCCACGGGACGGGGGTACTCGGTACCGGACCGGATGGTAGTGGGGAAGTCACGGGTGGCTTGGTCCGGACCGTGTCCCTGGGCCCGCACAATAAGATGGGGAATATTTACAAGGGGATTTGTCACGGGTGACGCCACCCACTTGGTGCGGCCAGTGATGGGGCCGCCGCTGCTGCAGAACCTCCGGGGGTGATGGAGTGGCAGCGAAGATGGTGTAGTTCCAGTGGGAAGAACTGTATCCCCCGGGGGCAGTAAGGGTTGAGTCTATTGTGTGTAGTTGTAGCACACTTACTTGCAGGCACTGCAGGGATCTCTCCTCCTGGCTGGTGCTAACAGGCTGGATCTGTATGAGGGAGAATGGTGTGCAGATAGATGCAGACAAGAGAGGCAATTCAGGGTTTTCCAAAGCTTTACTCTTCGTTCTCTCCAAGCAGGTTACAAGTCATTTGCAGGTCTTTACAAGTTTAAGCACAGTTCTTAACACACGGGTGCATTCTCCCTCTCCGGGTTCCCTTTTGCTCTGCAGCCAGGCCTCTCTCTTTGTGACCCCTCACACAGTCTGTAGTGTCCCTTTCCGGGCTGTTTACGGTCTCCGTCTGTACGGGCAGTGTGTGGTACGCCGGACAGTATGGCGGTGACTCGGGCTTCTGTGAGTCCTAGTGCGTCACTTAGCTGCCTGTCCTTTAGGGTAGGGATCCTAACATGAAGCTGTGATCCCCCGTCGGTGTCTGGGGATGCCGGTTGAACTACAGTCCCCTCTAGAGCCAACACTCTACTCAGCCCAGCCTCCAGCAGTCCTCAGCATGAGGCTCTACCAGGCTCTCTCCTTTCTGTTCCTTCCAGTATCATAGAAGGGACTTCTCTGCCTGCAGTCAGTGGCTTCAGCTGCTATCTAGGGCCCAGGTTACACCGTCCCTTCTCTGTTCTGTCACACTCCTGGTGGCATCAGCGTCGGACGGGCTTTCTCTCCCCTCTGGCTCACACTGGCTCAGTACGGATTCTGCGCTCCTATGCTTTGCACTCACAGAAGTGTGATTGTCCTTCATTCTTTGCAGCTCAGCTTCTGGTCTTTGCATCTCAGCCTACTGTGGCCTACTACTCACTGACTTCCTTCACTCCTCCCCCTCACTATATACTGTCAGTCACCTGACCTCTGGTGTGCCCAATCCACTCCTCTGAATCCACCACCCCTCCGATCTCATATAGTTCTAATCTCAGGGCTGGATGTAAACCTCTCTGACACGTGGGTTGTGTGGGCTGTGAGGGTGTTGTTGTGCAACATTGTCCTACCTGCCTGGCTGCAGTTCCCTTTGTGGCCTCCTGGATGCAGGGGCGCCACATTAGCACAGCTGAAAATGGTTTGGCTGATGAGAGAAGCTATAAAATTGACTTTCCTTTCAGCTAGTTGGGAATCTGGAGCATTACAATTGTTTGTTCTAGGAAACACTCAAAATGGCCAGATAAAGAGAACTTTCATGTGAAACTTGACAATCTATTCTTGTTCTTAGAAATGAAGGCTATTTCCATACGAGAAGTTGCCAAGAAACTGAAGATTTCCGATAACGGTGTGTACTACTCCCTTCAGAGGAGCACAAAACAGGCTCTAACCAGAATAGAAAGAAGTGTGAGGCCCCGCTGCACAACTGAGCAACAAGACTAGTACATTAGAGTCTTTGGTTTGAGAAATCGATGCCTCACAGCTCCTCAACTGGCAGCTTCATTAAATAGTACTCGTAAAACACCAGTGTCAACGTCTAGAGTGAAGCGGCGACTCCAGGATGCTCGCCTTCAGGGCAGAGTGATAAACAAAAAGCCATATTTGAGACTGGCTAATAAAAGGAAAAGATTAATATGGGCAAAAGAACACAGACATTGGACAGAGGAAGATTGGAAAAAAGTTTTATTGACAGACTAATCAAAGTTTGAGGTGTTTGGATCACACAGAATAACATTTGTGAGACACAGACCAACTGAAAAGATACTGGAAGAGTGCGTGATGCCATCTGTCAAGCATGGTGGAGGTAATGTGATGGTCTGGGGATGCCTTCGTGCTGGTAAAGTGGGAGATTTGTACAAGGTAAAAGGGATTTTGAATAAGGAAGGCTATCACTCCATTTTGCCATGCCATAGCCTGTGGACAGTGCTTGATTGGAGACAATTTCATCCAACAACAGGACAATGACCCAAAGCACATCTCCAAATTATGCATGAACTATTTAGGGAAGAAGCAGGCAGCTGGTATTCTATCTGAAATGGAGTGGCCACAAAATTGTCTGGGTGACCCCAAACCTTTAAACAGTAGTGTATTTCTCGTATTTGGCACACCTGAAGGTTTTCCAGCCGCATTATAAATGTGGAATGACCTGCCACCTCAAGTCTAGACTTTTCTTCAGCTGGCTCTGGCTGATGGGGTGACTTGATGGGGCCTTTGGTGGTGTATGACTCTCAATGATATGCACAACTTTGGGAGGTCATGACGTTTACTGATTAGTCAGCTGACTTAGGGCTAGTAGGTCTGTTTTCACTACTGTTTCAAAGCTTATTACCCTTACTCTCAATACTGCTGATATTAGTATGGATGACACCCGGATGATGCCATCCCTGTGTGATGATTCTGTTAAACACGCAAGGGCCTTAATAAAATATAGTCCTAACGATAGCGGGTCTGGGTTCCCATAAGGAACCAGGACTAGATGCATTTAATGGGGATTACTATAAAGCTCTAAAGGAAGAGGTCACACCTGATCTGGTCGCTTGGTTTAAAAACATCATTAAAGGGGGAGAGCCTATCAAATCAAGTTAAAGGGATACTGACCTCGCAAAATGTTCCCCCATCCTCTATATACCTGTCCCTGCACCATATTAATAGTTTCTAGGCATCCCTTTCTGCTTGAAAAGCGATATAGTAAACTTTAGATAAGTTGTTATCATATTTTATAATCTGCGGCTTCTCATAATTTGAGAAGCCGCTAAAGGCGTTCCATTCTGGGCCTACCCGCCACCTGCTTTGTAATTATTCACGCCCCTATGGGCGTGCTACAGAGCAGGGACAGTGCTCGTCATGTAAGAGGCGGTAAAGCCGATATGAGGCTATTCACATCATATCCGGCTTTACCACGTCAGTACACCCATCGCGCATGCGCACTCCGCATCGCGAGGGGTGTACTGACGTGTGAAGCTGGATATGACGCGAATAGCGTCATATCGGCTTTACCGCCCCTTACATGATGAGCACTTTCTCTGCTCTGTAGCACGCCCATAGGGGCATGAATAATTACAAAGCAGGCGGCGGGGAGGCCGAAAAAGGAACGCCTTTTGCGGCTTCTCAAATAATGAGAAGCCGCAGATTATAAGGTATGATAACTTATCGAAAGTTTACTATATCGCTTTACAAGCAGAAAGGGATGCCTAGAAATCTATTAATATGGTGCAGGGACAGGTATATAGAGGCTGGGGGCACATTTTGTGAGGTTCATGATCCCTTTAACACCGGATTCATTAAATTATTACCCGGGGTGGGAGGGAGACGGGTGACCCCTCTAGTTATAGGCCTATCTCCCTAATTAACCAAGACCTTAAGATACTCTTCTAAAATTATGGCAGACAGATTGGCTCGGTTTTTACCAAGAGTTATAGGTAAAAAGGCGTGTTTCGTTAATGGGAGATCTGCTGTGGGTAACATTAGGAAGGCAATTTTGGTGCTGGATGCGGTAAGGGGGTCGGGGACAATGAGTGGTCTCCAGCAATGTTATTGTTGGATGCCGAAAAGGCATTCGACAATATGAGCTGGACGTGGCTGAACTCTGTTTTTGACACCATGGGTCTACAGGGGACTTTTCAAACTTTCCTTAACACCTTATACTCCAACCCATGGGCAAGGGTGTAAACCCCAGGGTTCCTGTTGGATGCGTTTGCCCTGGAAAAGGGCACCAGACACGGTTGTCCCTTATCACCACTACTTTTTAACCTGGCTATTGAGCCACTTTATCGCTTCCTCAATTATGGTGAAGTATTTGAGGGTATTAAAATAGGGGATAAGGAGTTAAATCTGCATTTTTTACTGATGCTGTGATTGTCTTCTTATAAGAACCGCAGCAAGATTTAGATGTATTATGTCAGTTGGATATTTTTGGAACCTTCTCTGGGTTCAAATTGAACAGGTCAAAATGTGGGGTCCTGATGTTAAACTGGTTGTGGGAGAAGGGGAGAGGGAGCTAAATATCTCAGTGGTATTAAGATAGCTCCACCCATATTAAGTATTTGGGAATTTACTTGGGAAGAGCCCCGGGGTCTTTATACTCACTAAACCAGGGGTGGGCAGCTCCAGGCCTCGAGGGCAGCACACAGTTCAGGTTTTCTGGATATCCTTAACATTTGACAGTTGGTAATTGAATCTCCTGCACAGGTGACAATTCCAACTGTCAAATAAGGGTATTCAGAAAACCTGGACTGTGTGCGGCCCTCGAGGCCTGGAGTTGCCCACCCCTGCACTAAACTATGGTCCACTAATCACAAAGATAGAGAAGGAGTTAGAAGGATAGAGGAACCTTCTGCTGTCTCTGCTGGGGAGGTGACATCTGATCAGTATGATCGGTTTCACTAGGCTGTTATACCCTCTACAGACTGTCCCAATGCTGTTGCGCCACACTAATGTCAAACGAATCAATAGGGCATTCTCTAGGTTTTTGTGCAGAGGGAAGAGAGCGCGTATATGTATTTGAACGCTAATGTTCCCAAAGGATAGAGGAGGGATAGGATTGCCAGATGTTAGGGGATATACCCTGGCGTGTATTGTTCGTCATGTACTAGATTGGTTAAAGAGATCGAATAAGTACACTAATTATGAGTTACTTAGGGCTTAGAGGGAAAGAGGAGTAAATACAATGGAAGATTTACTTCATGGGGAAGAAAGACGATGGTTAACAGGACGGGAGACCCTGGACAAATTGCAACTGACTCTCACCTGCTGCAATTCACTCAACTGAATTTTCATGTCGTGCAAAAGCTAAGAGATGTTTCCAGGGAATGCAGCAATAATCCATGGGATATGCTTTTCAAATGTTTGAGAAGCTGTGGGACCCGTGGTTGCAATTGGGGACTAATGTGTTATAATGAGCTTTATAGTATTGACCACAGTGACTGCTTGCCCTAGTCCTGCTGGATCTCTGAATGATAAAAATGATGTGATAATGTTCATATAATAGTTTTGTTATGTCTGTTTCTCTCTTTCCTTTTTTTTACCTTGCGCAGCTGCGCATGTAGCATACCCATCCATGGACTGACGGGGGGGGGCTTGTTTGGGGGGTGGGGGGTCTATATGATCCTTTGTGGGGTTTAAAATGAAGTTTATTGTGGTGTTGATTGATGATCTGTACTGTAACAGTTGTTTGGTCAATAAAAACATATCTGATCAAAAAAAAAAAATAATCCATGGGATGATTTAGTTAGCTTGTATGTTGGGGATATTACTGTTTCGTGCCTCTGTAAAAAGCTCAGGGATGACATACTTCCACCGAGACCTGAGCAATTGTTCAAAGCATGGGAAAAGCAAATTACTACAGAAGATTTGGAGGAGAAAATCACTAGTGGATGGATGGGTCACCCTTAAAAATATGTCACAGATGAGAGGTGAAGAGACACTCTATTTCGAATTATACATAGGGCAATTTGTGGATTTAATCTACCATCAAATATACAATTCCCTAACAGATTACAACATTGTCCAAAATGTGGCACTGAAAAAGCTGACTTATTTCATGGGCCCTGGAGTTGTGCAGTGGTCGGGGGCTTTTGGGAGCAGATACAGACCCTCACGCGTACTGTATGTGGTGGACTGGTCGAGCTAGACCCATTGGTGTGAATGTTCCACTCCCTCAGTTGCGATTCCATGGATGAAAAATCAACCAGACTATTACATGTTATAGCCATGGTGGCAAAGAGACTTATCTTGAGAGAGTGTTTACACAAAAGGCTCCCGAACTTGTCTGAAGTAACACATGAACTAACAACATTAATGACAACAGAGAGAAGGGAGGCAGAACGTAATAAAGACAAATGGACGAATCGTTTCTTTGCAATCTGGAGACCGTTTATTGAATGATTACTAACACAAGAGGAAATTAGACAGACAGTACTGCCATTTAAAATTTCTGAGTGGCATGCAACTCAGGACCTACAGGGCACGTTAGGGAAACTGAAACATTGACATTTTGCTACATGTTATGAATGTCATTGCATTCATCTGCCCATGACGACTGAGTTGATTGACATTATCTGTCTTGTAGTGGGTTGTGAGTAAAAGTTTTCTTGGTGAATATAGACTACTTATATGATTATTGGGTCTATACTGTCAGTAACTGGGTGTTATTGGTTGTTTGTACCAAAGTTTTTGTCTTTGATTTGTATTTATATTTATGTTGATATTATTATGTTAATATCGGAAAAAACATATATATAGTCCTGAGGGAAGCTTATAAATCCAAGATATTTTCAGTCAATCCCTCGTACTTGGACAGTTTATTGAGCTGGTCTCCAATTAACATCTATTTCCCATTTTGTCCTCTTAATAGGAGGTGTAAATGGTTTGCGCTGATCAGAATGAAACCATTGTAAGTCTAGTCTTAAAATGGACTGGTCGACTTTTACCTAGCAAAATATTTTCACCCCTCTTATCTTTGTAGTTGGATCAGTGGCCATTCTGGGTTGAATGTACCTGTCTTAAGGTACTGTTACACGCTTCAATGTTGAAACGATATCACTAACGATCTTGTGGGTGCGCGGTCGTTAGGACATTGTTTAGAAATCGTTGGTGAGATGTCACATGCATAGATATCGTGGGCGATGCACCAACGATCCAGCGAGCAGGTATCGTTTGCACAACCCAGCGACCAATACTTGTTCACTGATGTGAATGGACGAAGTCGTGAACGACATCGTTATCGCGGTGTCGCACAGAATAATGCAGCAGGTTGGCTGATCGTGGATCGTCTGATTTGAGAACATGATCTCAAATCTGCGATCAACGATCCAACGATTTATCGTAGTCGTATCTCGGTGTTACACGCAACGACGTCCTAACGATGTAATTTGAATGACTCCAAACCCGTGAGGTTTGAGCGATATTGTTTACGATATCGTACCGTGTAACTGGGCCTTTAGTCAGATTGCAACCACTACGTAGTTTGAGACCAGGAAAGTGCAGGCATGCAAGATTGGTTTGGAAGTCTTGGTCCCATTGACACAAAAATGGTCATGGTTGTGATAAGTCAAATGAAAGCCCAGGATATCTTTATATTTGGATTTATAGTTTAGGCATAGTTAAACTGAACCAAACCAGTATAAGTCCAGTGGAACCTCAAAGGAAACCTGCTGGCACTCCCTAACATGCAGTGTGAACAGGTGCATAGCTGAACATAACTGTCACGTATTGACTGCCTGCAGTAAATAGGTGCTGCTGCTGTATTTTAAACTAAGCCTTTTTTTTCCTCAGTCACTACGTCTTTGCTGGTGAAGGTTGCTGAATGTTTGGGGGAAGTGACTCATAGCTCAGGTGAGCTGAGGGGTGTGTCTGAGCCTTCTGCTCTCCAACTATCGGCATTAAATAATTCAGCTTCCTTCCACCAGATGTCGCTGATTCAGCTCATTCCTGATCTGAGACCTGTTGTGTGAAGATGTTCTTCTTGAGCTGCTGCAATCCTCTTCATTTGAAGCTGCTGGGTTTCCCTGGTCTGTGGGTGGAGGCAGGGGCTTTGTGCCTAGGGCTTTCTCAGGAGCATAGGAGAAAGGGTGGCGACTCGGAAGCTCTCACCATCGGAGGTACCACCGAGAACAGGTTGACCCAGGGACTCCAGTACCAGGGTCAGATTAGCCTCCCTGGAATCTCCTCGCCCACCTCACTATCCAGTTCCTGATTCCCTCTCTCCTGTAAGCGTGACAATAACATATAGTTCCTGATTCCCTCTCCCCTGTAAGCATGACAATAACATATTATAACAAACAGACAGTTGCCTTCTGAAATGCTAAAGCATACAAACGATTAATATAGGAATATAGACATGCATTACTTCTGAGGAAATATATGAAAAATTGACATGCTTAGCATACAAAAATGGCCATTTGTATATCTTGCCCAGTAGCCACGTCACGGCATATCACATATACAAATATAGTTTATTTTAAACCTTGAGAGAGGTTTTATCTTAGTGCAGGAATCCTTTAAGGAGATAAGCCATGACATGGCTACTGGGCAGCTATAAAGATGGCTATTTTTGTATGCTAAGGGTTTCAGTTTTTCATATATCACCTTAGCAGTGTCTAATACATGTCCATATTCTTATATTGATGGTTTGCATGCTTTTAGCATTTCAGAGTGCAACTGTCTCTCAGTTGATCCTCCCAGTCTGGTGTCATAAGATGGATTGCTAAACATTTAAGTGGATAAACATCGACATTTTAGTTTACCCTCCTAGTGGAGGTGCAAGATTTACATGGCGGCAATAAGCTGAATAAAACCACCATGTGTCCAGTTAAGATTGGAGTCACAAAATGGCCTTGTGGACGCAAAGGGATTAAACTCTTAATGTCCCAATCTATCCTACTGCTATGGAGTGGTAAGAGGAACTTGATTGTGCCAAGTCAACCAGCACTACAGTATACTGGTCTGCCAAGACATTATCATGATTGAATGATATCTAAAACTTTCACAATCTTCCTTCTCCAAAGCACTATCTGTTGAACTATGATAATCTTGGGATCTTTCTTCAGGTGTAAGATCTTACAGGGTTGTTCCCTCCCTACCAGGATTTCTTTGTAATAGTCTCTCAGGTGCTGTCATGGGTGAGGGAAAATATGATAGTTACTTACTAGTAATTTGATTTTCCTAAAACCCTTGACACACCTATTTTCCCTTCCTCTTGCTTATGGTTGTTGATGGTTCGGTCTTCTCACAACTAAGAATGGGCTTGACTTAATATATAAATAATAACAAGAATAATAACTATAATTTAGGTGACTCCTACTTGACGTCTCGAAAACCACGTTGAAGGAGGAAGTGGGAGTTGCCTTTTTATTTTGAGCTCTTCACTTCCTGTCCAGTGATAGGGGCGGATGCTACTTAGGTGCTGTCATGGGCTTTAGGAAAATCAAATTACTGGCAAGTAATTATAAAATGGTGAATTTGGGCTCACATTTTTGCATTCTCTCTCCTACAATAGTAATTATTAGAGATGAGCGAGTACTAAAATGCTCGGGTGCTCGATGCTCTGGCTGAGCATCCCAAGATACTCGTATACTCTGCTAGAGCACCGAGCCTAATGTAAGTCAATTAGTGGCAGGCTCCGCCCACAGACTTCCGGTTATAAAACGAGTGTTTCTGGGAAAGGGCAGAAGGGTGGACTTTTTCAAATCGTCGCAACATACAACACCTTGCTGTGCCCCCAGAGGGACCCTAACAATCAATCTGCTCTCTGTGAGGTGCCAGCTCACTGTGTGCACTGAAGGAAGCGTGTATTTGTGTCAGATCGATAATTATTAATGAGGAGTCCGAGCATCTCGGCGGTACTCGGTGCTCGCTGAGCATCCCAAGTACCAGGATACTCGTGCGAGTAACGAGTAGCGCCGAGCATACTCGGTTATCCCTAGTAATTATCAATGTGCATATTTTTTAAAAGAAGCATCAGCGAATGTATAGCACATGATGGGCATCTACAATACTGTAGCAATTTAGTAGAAGTAATATGATTAGAAAGGCTGGAATGTCCCTAAGTCTTCAAAATAGGTCAAGCATGCAATGTCTTCATATAAATAAAAGCTCAAACAACTTGGTGCGTAGCCAGGCATCATCCTTGTATTTACATAATCCTGGCCTGTAACAGAGCATATGTCAAAAATAGTATCATTTTCTGGCTTGTATCTTACAGCAATTTCCCCCACAAATGTATTTATCGAGTATAGTAAAAAATTACAAATATTTCATTTAAAAAAGTCACTAGCCTATCATCAATGTTTTACTTCAGTTGGTCCAGCAATGCATGTAATGGTTTGAAGTGCAGATTTTCCTGCTAGCAGAATGTTTCTTTTACCAACAACGAGCAATGTTATCAAGTGTCCATTGTGAGCTTTTCATGTAGATGAATGAACTTCAAAGTATTCTCCTTTACAGGACTCTATTGCTATATGCAGTTTGTATATATCAATATGTATGTGTATGTGTGCTTGTCTATCTGTAATATATATATATAGAGAGAGAGAGAGAGTGTGTATGAATATGACATATATATATAATATGTGTGTGTGTGTACACTCTGATTGTTGTAAGATTTCTAGCATTTTGCCGCCACAGCTTGTCACAGAATACTGAAGGCAAAAAGGGCCCCTACACATAGGGTTTTCAAAATGACTGGCCAGTGTCCGAGGTATGGCACACAGAGTAGTTTGGCCACAAAATATAGAAAAGAGAAAAAAAAAATGCTTTAGCCTCAATTTATTAGGTCGGGCATTCAATTTGCTAGTTTTAATAACTAGCATGCATGAATAAGATACGTCCGATTCATTGAGGTGATCGCCACTTAGTGAATTTGGTGTTACTCTTGTCCTGTCTACTTCCAAACTTCACTTATGTTGACAGGTCTGGCTGAATCTGTTGTGATGCTTTGCGCCCCAATTTTTCAACCTTTTTAAGCATTTTAGGCCAATTTTCTGGCATAGTTCCAATCATAAATTTGGGCCCTTGTCTTGGCAATATAAAGGTATGAGGCTTAATTTCATCATCTCTATAGAGATAGACATAATTACTAAATGAGCACAGCTATATAAAGGAGTACTGCATATATGGAGCTACAAGTGAAAAGCACATTTCAGTTAGTGTCAGGGCACAGATACAGCTGCCACTCACTATGCAGTGGTGACTGAAGATGCACCAACTCCACTCCTATCACTGAAAGCCTGAAGCTATTGGAAGAACATAGCTCATTTCCGCCCGGGTCTTATGCAACCTCAGAATGTTATTAACCTGCAGATTAACCCCATATATGCAGGTTTATAGCATTTCTTTCTTTACCCGACAGATTCATTATTAAGATTACAGTGGGCCCTCTTACCCACTTGGCCCTTGTACAACTCCATGGGCCAAATTCATCAAGGTATTCTCCCCGGTTTGCTGGTATAAAATACCTTGAACTTTCAGAAACTTTTTTTTTTAAGTATTTGGCATTTTTACTCCCAACTGTGGCCAGCACCATCAAAGTGGACAGGTATTAGATGGGGCGTGGCTCACCCATCAAATTCATTAAAATTTGTGCCCCTTTCGTCTCACGAATTACACCAGAAATGCACTGGAGATGCACATCAATTATAAGATGCACCCAAGTCATTACTAGCTGGGTGTTAATGAATTGGATGCATCTTACTCCAGCAAGTGCCTTCATTAAGACTGATGTGTAGAAGACCTGTCTTAATTAATCAGACCCATATGTTGTACATATAGGTATTCTAAATTTCAACCCCTGCCTGATATATAGCATATACCAAATATGCAATCTATCATTTGACTTGATCAAACATTGATTTCATTATTGACCGGCGATTATCATTCTTTTGACCATTTTTATGTGGCTAAAGGACATTGAAAGCTAGCATTACATAAATGTTATATGGGGCAGATTATGGATTAAGTACTTTTAAAAGCTATTAGAATTTTAGAAAAGCTTTTGAAATAAAATAATGAAATAATATATTGTATAGTTTTAAGAGCGCCACACTATACTTTTGACTGTAGTCAAGCCAAAAGCTAAAACAACACAAAGCCTTTTCTTATTATTGGAAACAGGACGAAGTGCCGGTGATCTGGTGCTGCTGGATGGAAAAACCAGGACCCAAGAAGTCTGGTGCAATGGTGTAACTTTATTCCAACGTGTTTCGGAGCAGCCTCTGCTCCTTCCTCAGGGATTGAATGAAGCAAATTTGTCTGATAACATATTACAAAGCTGCTTATTTTTGATTCATACTATTGGTGTATGAAATAAAAATTAAAATGATGGTTATACTTTAAAGGGAATCAGGTAAAAAATCCATGTGTATCTGATATCAACTCCTTTTATTCATGTATTCTTTTACTTATATTTACCCCTGTCCTCTGTAAATTGCAAAACAAAAGATTAATTCTATCTGTCAATCACAGTGAGTGATCACTTCTCTGCTGCCCACTCCCCAGGGAATGAATATTCATGTAGTGACATCACTGCCACGCCCTATGCACTCTGCAAACAAACGAGGAAAGTTCAGTGGAAATCACTCATATGGGTCTGTATCCTCCTGTCTGTGCTGCTCTCCTGGGCAATAACATTTTAAGCATGCTCTCTGACAAAAAAGTGGGTGGGGGTCTCTTTGTTATCTCTTGTAATAAATCTGATAACATTTCTATGGTGACACTGCTACTCAATGATGAGGACAACTACCGTGTGCAGCCCTGTCTCAGCAAGACAGACATGTTTAAATTAACTTCCAGATGTACTGACATGTTGATATGTTCAGAATGAACTGCATAAGATGAGCATATTTCTAATTTATCCAAATACAGCAGCTGTATTCTGTGTACTGTCCAATATGCATTTAAAATTCATGCCCAGAAAAATCCTAAGTACGCTTTAAATTTGCTAGAACAATTTTAGATGAGGATTGTTCCACTCTAGTAGAATAACCCAGAGACAGTAATCTCTCCTGCAAACAATTTCTTGCAAGTCTATGGCATTTTATTTTGCAATGCTTCTTGGCCACACAGCAGCTCTGTTGCATGGAGCTAAATGCAACCCGCAGTATGTGGGAAAGAAAATGTTATCGCAGACGGGCTGAGTCGTATCATTTGCTGAACCCTGTGAAAGTGAGTAGAGCCAGAAAATTTCCTTCAAAGAGACTCAGATTGTGGAAAATTTGTCAACAATTGGTATCCAACTTAGTTCATATAAGCTTGAGAAGAAATTTTAGGAGCAAAAACTAAACCAAGGACCCATGAACACTAATTTCTACTTCACCTCTTCGACGTTCTGTGGAGGCCTCTCTTCTAAACAAATCAGACCTTTTGCTTTGCAGTGATGAGGGGTAAACAAATCAGGGATTTGTTGGCAAATTATTATCCAGATTAAAATGCACATGAATTTTTAAATATATTTATGGACATGTATCATGGATTTTATTACCTCTTTTATGTCTGCATCCTTCTGTTTCCAGCCATTTCATATCCGACTAGTTTATATTTAGAGTCACATAGACGTGTTTTTACGACTGAGGAACATTCCTGAGTTTGGGATCATAACTCGGTGAAATTTAATCCTATTAAAGAATCAAGTTCTATATACTCATCTTGATTGACTACCCCAATTGTAGTTGATGTTGGTTACACCTGTGTATCTATTCTTTTTTCTAACTTCCCATTGTGAGAGTAGTATTCCCACTCCTGGAGTGCTGCGTGGGTGAGGAGATCTATACTATCTGCAATGATGTATTACTCATAGTACAATTTTACCAGGTGAGAGGACACATTCTGCAATTATTTTGTTTTTATTATTCCCAGAAATACTCTACGGAGTGCACTCCCCCACCTTACTTTTCATTATAAGAATAATTTTTTTTTGTCTATAGCTCCAACATGTTCTGCAACACTTTACAATTCAGAGGGAACATGTACAAAAAATGTACAAATTTCAGACATTACGGAATAACACAATTGAACAGATACCAAGAGGAGCGAGGTTCCTGCTCCCAAGCTTACAATCTATGAAACAGTTACTAAGAGGAGCAAGGTTCCTGCTCGCAAGCTTAGAATCAATGAAACATAACAAGAGGAGCGAGGGTCATGCTCACAAGCTTACAATCTATGAAACAGATAACAAGAGGAGTGAGGGTCCTGCTTGCAAGCTTACAATCTATGAAAAAGATACCAAGAGGGACGAGGTCCTGCTCGCAAGCTTACCATCTATGATAAAGATTCCAAGAGGGACGAGGATCCTGCTCGCAAGCTTACAATATGAAAAAATACAAGAGGACGAGGGTCCTGCTCACAAGCTTACAATCTATGAAACAGATGCAAGAGGGATGAAAGTCCTGTTTACAAGCTTACAATCTATGAAAAAGATACCAAGAGGCACGTGGTCCTGCTCGCAAGCTTACAATCTATGAAAAGATCCAAGAGGAGTGAGTGATCCTGCTCCAAGCTTACAATCTATGAAAAAGATACCAAGAGAGACGTGGGTCCTGCTCACAAGCTTACAATCTATGAAACAGATGCCAAGAGGAGTGAGTGTCCTGCTCCAAGCTTACAATCTATGAAAAAGATACCAAGAGGCACGTGGGTCCTGCTCGCAAACTTACAATCTATGAAAAAGATCCAAAGGATGAGGTCCTGCTTACAATCTATGAAACAAGATGCCAAGAGGCACTGAGGGTCTTGCTCGTAAACTTACAATCTATGCAAAATACAAGAGGGACAAGGGTCCTGCTACACTTACAATCTATGAAAAAGAATCAAGAGGACAAGGGTCTTGCTCGCAAGCTTACAATCTATGAAAAAGATACAAGAGGGACAAGGGTCCTGCTCACAAGCTTACAACTTTGAAACATGATACAGAGGGAAGGGTCCTGCTCGACAAGCTTACAATCTTTGAAACAAATACCAAAGGAAAGGGTTCTGCTTGCAAGCTTACAATCTATGAAACAGATGCCAAGAGGAGTGAGGGTCCTGCTTCCAAGCTTACAATCTATGAAAATGAAGACCAAATACTGATATATCCACAAATGTTAAAAAATAAATTAAATTTGGAATTTTGTAAGTTTTTTGCTTTTCTATATGAGAAAGTTGTTAGTAAAACAATCTAATATATGTTCTAAAGGAGAGCTGTAAAGCAAATGCATACTTAGCGGGCTAGTGAAATAATGAAATTCAACCAATGGAAATGCTAGGGCTTTTTGTTTTATTTGTGGTACCACCAGTTGAACATAGAAAGACTAGACCAAAATTATAAGTGTTACAGACCAGGACAATTGGTGGTGAAGGGAACAGACATAAACTGCTGACACCAAAACCTCTATTAACAAGGGTAACAATAAAGTGCACAGGATACAGTCTTAGTATGATATTTGGTACAATCAGGCAATTTACATCAGGTATATAGCGTATCAATACAAATGTATCATCGTTACACAAGCTAAGCTGCAGCCCTCTTGAAACCAAAAAGTGCTAGTCAGACCATATCCCAAGGGTTCATTCGTCCATATGTATATAAAGACAGAGGCTCAGCAATCAGTGTCTAAGGCGCACCCTTGTCCATATTGACCTTTTGGACTCTTTATAGTCAAACAATCTAATATATGGTATATTACTGTTCAGTCGGATTTATAATGCATGCTTTTCTTTTCTTTAGTATAGTTGTATTGTCTAGCCACGTGAGCTCAGTTTATAGGAATGCACTGTTTTTTCACACTTAACTGTAACACTACATATTCCTAAGGTCGGAGGTAGTTCCCTTGGCTTTTATGGGTGACCTTTAAACATAGGAAAAGTAACAATTTCACAAAAGTGGTGGCGTAATTATGCAATTGTGTACAAATAGTGAGCCATCTCTACAGGGCAGCGGGGTGGTTGTTAGACAAAAGGACACTTACCAAACACAAACAAGATAATTTGCGCAGCAGAGTGTTCCTGTTAATAGTTACACATGCTCATGACTTAGGTAATTGAAATAATTATAGATGTATTGAGGTAATAAAAATTAGCTTACACAGGTCAAAAATCTGATGAAAGCCTCAGTAAACAGAATTTCGATGTGTTTATACTCCTCACAAAGATACTTGTGTCTCATAATACAAATGTGTGCAGCATAATTAGATCATCTGGGCACACAGTAAGAATTTAAATGGCAGACATATATGGTAATGACTGAAGCTCTATTACAATGTCACAATTTCAGTACCGGAATTAATGTTCGGTCACTGTTTCTCTATAAAGCTTAATTTTCAAGGATTTATAAGGGAACAACATAGGACATTAATTCTAGGGTGAAACTTGGCATAATGCCATCCTACCTATCAGGCGAGTGTTTTGAAGATTCTTAGCGAGTATGTTGCATCTTTTTTTTACCTCATTAAATTGAGAAAATCAAATTATAATTTTGCAATGTTCCAATCTACTTAGAATTATACAATCGCAGCACTTATGTCTATCTAAGGAAAGCAATGTTGGCAGTTTAAAAGTACTATTTAATGATGGTTCAAGACTAAGCATGGAGATTAACATGATGCTGTACAGTCATTTTTTGTAGCTAGAAAAAATGTAACGGCTGCACAAAGTTTAGCATTAAAAGACATCACTCAGTTAGTACATTTATATACAGTGCATTGAAAAGAATTTATGTCCCATAAACTTCCACATATTTTCATGTTACACACACAAATTTAATGAATTTTATTGGGATTTTATGTGAGATACACAAAGTAGCAAGAGTTTGTGACGTGTAAAGGAAATGATGCATAGGTTTTCAGAATATTTAGAAAATATAAATCGAAAAATTGTGACTTAACGTATTTTTCGCTCTATAAGACACATCGATTATAAGACACCCCCCCCAATTTGATGAAGGAAAAGAAGAAAAAATAATTTTTAATGTTAATTTTGGGTTCGCCTAATAATGCCAGTGTCAGTCTTACATTCAGTATATATGTTCCCCATCCTGGTATATACAACCCCTAACAAAAATTATGGAATCACTTGGCTCGGAGGATGTTCATTCAGTTGTTTAATGTTGTTGAAAAAAAGCAGATTACACACATGGGACAAAACTAAAGTCATTTCAATTGGCAACTTTCTGGCTTTAAGAAACACTAAAAGAAATCAAGATAAAAAATGTGGTAGTCAGTAAGGGTAATTTTTTCAGACAAGCAGAGGGAAAAATTATGGAATCATGAAAAACAAACACACAAAAGAACACTCCATAGATCACTAGCATTTTGTTGCACCACCTCTGGCTTAAATAACAGCTTGCAGTCTCTGATGCATGGACTTAATGAGTGACAAACAGTACTCTTCATCAATCTGGCTCCAACTTTCTCTGATTGCTGTTGCCAGATCAGCTATACAGGTTGGAGCCTTGCCATGGACCATTTTCTTCAACTTCCACCAAAGATTTCCAATTGGATTGAGATCCGGACTATTTGCAGGCCACGACATTGACCTTATGTGTCTTCTTTCAAGGAATATTTTCATAGTTTTAGCTCTATGGCAGGATGCATTATCATTTTGAAAATGATTTCATCATCCCCAAACATCCTTTCAATTGATGGGAAAAGAAAGATTTTCTGAAATAACTTGCAAAACCGTAACTTTAACAATTTCTTGCAGTGAGTTTCGCCAGGGCAATCACTCTGAATTGACTAGCAGTAATCTGCCATCATGTAGGTATCCCCAGTGTCCCTGGTATTCTATAGTCTTCTATAATTTTTAGATCTTGGTTAAATCATTCACACTGCTTCACTTAGGTCACCAAGATTTTCTGGGAAATGATGCAAGTGCTGTGACTTAATGACCTGATTTTTACGCAGTCTAAAGAACATCGATTTAACACACCCCCACATTATGATCACGGAAATAGAGAATAAAAGTAATTTTTGATGTTCAAATCTTGGTCGCTCTAAAATGCACCATGTGTGTAGTTTTACATTCAGATAATTTCACTGAATACACAACCCTTACAAAAAATGTTGAATCACTGGCTCGGAGGATGTTCATTCAGTTGTTTAATTTTGTAGAAAAAAGCAGATTACAAATGGACAAAACTAAAGTCATTTCAATGGCAACTTTCTGGCTTTAAGAAACACTAAAAGAAATCAAAATAAAAATGTGCTAGCCAGTAAGGGTTACTTTTTTAGACCAAGCAGGGGAAAAATTATGGAATCATAGATAAAATAACAAACAACTAACAAAACAACACTCAAATACATTACATTCTTGTTGCACCACCTCTGGCTTTATAACAGCTTGCAGTCTCTGATGCATGGACTTAATGAGTGACAAACAGTACTCTCATCAATCTGGCTCCAACTTTCTCAGATTGCTGTTGCCAGATCAGCTTATACAGGTTGGAGCTTGTCATGGACCATTTTGTTCAACTTCCACAAAGATTTTCAATTGGATTGAGACCGGACTATTTGCAGGCCACGACATTGACCTTATGTGTCTTCTTTCAAGAAATTCATTTTAGCTCTATGGCAGGATGCATTATCATTTGAAAATGATTTCATCATCCCCAAACATCCTTTCAATTGATGGGAAAAGAAAACTGTCCAAAATATCAATATTAACTTGGGAATTTATTGAAGATGTAATGACAGCCATCTCCCCAGTGCCTTTACCTGACATGCAGCCCCATATCATCAATGACTGTGGAAATTTGTATCTTCTCTTCAGACAGTCATCTTTATAAAACTCATTGGAACGGCACCAAACAAAAGTTCCAGCATCATCACCCTACCCAATACAGATTTGCGATTCATCACTGAATCTGACTTTTATCCAGTAATCCTCAGTTCATGATTGCTTTTCCTTAGCCCATTGTAACCTTGTTTTTTAAACACTTTGAAAATCATGTATAATTTCCTTTACATTTGAAGTTTACATTCACTGTAAAAAGACACATGCATGTTTTTCTCACTATCTGACATGAAATCAGAATGAACCTTTCCCGTTTTAGATCAATTAGGGTTACCATAATTATTGATATTTGCTAAATGCTAGAATAATGAGAGAGAGAATGTTTTAAGGCATTGTTATAACTTTTTGCAAAATCACAAGTTTACATACATTTCATTAGTATATGGTACCATTGCCCTTAAACTGTATGACTTAGGTCAAACGTTTTAAATATCCTTCCACAAGCTTCTCACAATAGTTGGTAGGAATTTGGGCCCATTCCTCCTGGCAGAACTGGTGTAACTGAGCTACGTTTGTAGGTCGCCTTGCTCACACATGTCTTTACCCGTACATTTTCAATAGGATTGAGTTCAGGGCTTTGTAATGGCCACTACAAACATTGACTTTGTTATCCTTAAGTCACTTAGTAACCAGTTTAACAATATGCTTCGAGTTATTGTTCATTTGAAATACCCATTTCCGTACAAGCTGTAACTTCCTGCCTGATGTCTTGAGATGTTGCTTCAGTATTGCCATATAATCTTCTTCCCCATGATGCCATCTATCTTGTGAAGTTCACCTGTGCCTCCTGCAGAAAAACAACCCCACAACATGGAGCTGCCACCCCCATGTTTCACAGCTGGGATGGTGTTCTTAGGTTTCCAAGCTTCTCCCTTTTTCTTCCAAATGTAAGAATGGTCATTATGACCAAATAATTCAATTTTAGATAAGCCAGACCACAGGACACGTCTCCAAAACTATAGGTCTTTGTTCCTGTATGCATTTGCAAAAATTAATCTGCCATTTTTAATATTTCTTTTGGAGTAATGGCTTCTTCCTAGCAGAGTGGCCTTTTGGCCCATGTTGATACAGTACTTGTTTTACTGTGGATAATGACACAATCTTACCAGCTTCCACCATCATCCTCACAAGGTCTTTTGTGCTTGTTCTTGGGTTGATATGCACATGTCCGACCAAAGCATGTTCATCTCTGGGACACAGAACCCATCTCCTTCCTGAGTGGTAGGATGGCTGGACATTCCCATTTTGTTTGTACGTGCATATAATTGTTTGTACAGATGAATGAGGCACCTTCAGGTATCTGGAAATTGCACCAAAGGATGAACCAAACTTATTCAAGTCCATAATTCTCTTCCTAATAAACAGCTTCCAAACACATGACATCATCATATGGACGGTCCCAAATTGATTAAAGACATAGTAATTTTAGTGTATGTAAATATGTGACTCTGCAGAAAGTAATAAAAATGCCTTAAAACATTCTCTCTCATTATACTGGCATTTGGCAAATATTAATAATTATGGTAATCCTAATTGGCCTAAAACGGAAAATGATTATTCTGATTTCATGTCAGATAGTGAGAAAAACATGCAGATGTGTTTTTTATATAGTGCATATAAACTGCTGGTTTCAACTGTAGATATTTTTTAGAAATATTGAAAGGTTAAAAGGTTAGTTGCAATTTTTCATTTGTCCTTAATAATTTACATAACCTATATTCTTTGTGACCGCTAAACACATTTGAAGTTACTTTTAGGTGCCTATGTATTAAACACCCAAAGTGACCCAATTTTAATAATGTAACCCTAAGGGTACTGTTACATGTCGCAACATTGCTTGCAATTTCACTTGCAACTTACTGGTTGCAGTCATTTGTACACGGCCACAAAATAGAACAATGTGTCCATGATTTCACTGCAACCAGTAAGTTGCAAGTGAAATTGCATGCAATGTTGCGACGTGTAACGGTACCCTTAAAGGCATTTAAAACCACATTTAAGAAATTTGTTAACCCTTCAGGCACTTCACAGGAATTAAAACAAGTGGAAACAATAAATTAAAAGTTATTTTCCGCAAAAAATGTTACTGTAAACCCAAAATGTCATTTTCACAAAAGATACAGGAGAAAAATGGACCACACAATTTGTTGTGTTATTTCTCCTGAGTGCGCGAATACCCTATGTAGGGGAAACTACTGACTGGTCATATGGAAGGGCTCAAAAGGGAAGAAGCCCTATTTGAATTTTGGAGCAACATTATGACTGGAATAGATTGCGGAGCCTCTGACATGCTAAAACAGCAGAAACTAAACACGGGATTAGTTGAAGTTGTTCATGGTACCATTTTCGTTCACATTATGTGATCGCTTTCTATTCAGAAAGAGAGAAAAAAACATGTCATTGTTATGCCATCAACCGTGTGGTTAAATTGATAAGACAGTTTTATTATTCAGGTCAGTATGATTACTGTAATATCATCACATTTATTTTGCTGGGTTTTTGATGCTTTTACATAAAGACTATTTTATAGAAAAAGATTTGTTTCTGCATCGCTTTATTCTGAGAGCTATAGCTTTTTTTAATTCCCTGCTGACCAAGCTGAATGTTGTTTTTAGTAGGACAGATGATGACATTTTCAGCTATGTAATTGTTATCTTTATTTTACACTTCTGAAGGAATTCATCTAGATGCATTAAGTATTTTTAGCCCTAAGGTGATTCACAGAGCTACCATTTTTTTTCACTAAAATGTTGCTTTGGCCCCAAGTTTTGCATTTTCATAATGGCTGATAGGAGAAAACAAACGGTACAATTTGTTATGCAATTTCTTCTGAGTACACAAATATGCAAAATGTGGTCAAAAACTACTTTTTAGTTGAAGTGCGAAGCTCAGATAGGAAGAAGAGCCTTATTGGAATTCATATTGTGCTGGAATGGTTCGAGGATGCCATGTCACATGTGACTTTATTTTTACAAATTAGGCCCCTGAATCAATTCACCCAATGGTCAAATTATCATATAACCAGCACAGGTGTTTCACAAAATATGAAAGAATAATTATATATTTTTCACTACAACATTGTTTTAGCCTCAAGTTTTATATTTTTGTAAGAGTAAATAAGAAAAAATAAACTACAAAGTTTGTTGTACAAATTCTCCTGAGTGTGTCAATACCCTATATGTAATTGGAAACTAGTTTTCAGGATCAGTGCAAATCTCAGAAGAGAAGGAGCGCCATAATATAATGTAGGTTTTGCGGTTATGTTTTGTAGGTGCCATGTCACATTGGCAGAGACTCTGAGTGCCAGAAAAGCAGACCCCTTATAAGTGACCCTGTTTTACAAACTACACCCTAATCAATGAATTCATCTAGGGGTGCAGTGATGATATAGACACCATAGGAGTGTCACAGAATTGTATACTATTGGGCGATAAAGAAAAAAGTAATTATATTTTTATCCCAAAATAATTATTTTAGCTCCAGATTTCACATTTTCACTTGTGGAAATGGGTAAAAATCCAAAATTTGTCACAAAATTTCTGCTGAATGTGGCAGTATCCCATATGTGGCTGGACAGTCCTGCTTAGCCACAAGACAAGACTCAGAAGGAGCGCTACTTGACTCCTAGAGCACAGATTTTTATATACAGAGTCCTTGAGTGCCAGAAAAGCAGGATCCTCCTCAAGTTTCCCTATTTCGGAAATTCCACTCCTCTGAGATCTTACCCACAGGTGTAGAGACTATTTTGCCTCCATGGGTTTTTCCAGAAACAAGCAGTAATGGATGTTTCTGAGTGAAAACTCCAAATCTACTGTCGTAATGCCCAGAACATTGTGCCCAGCTAGCGATTCTGAAGACATACATCCCATAAATTAAGTGGGCAGTCATCGCTAAAGTACTAACAAACATGTGGACACTTTATATGCTATGTATCTATTTTTTTATGTTTTTCCTTAGCAGTAATGCATGTTCATATTCCTATATTTATTGTTCACATTCCTTAGCATTTCAGAGTTTATTATAGTATATTTCATGTTTGTTATGCAGCTATCAAACTTGCATGTAGCAAGTGGCGTCAGTTTCTTAGGCTTTGTGCTCATGATCCAGAGGCACTGCGTGTTGGACACAGTGCTTCCGGACCTGTGGGAACCCGCCGGTGAGTGCAGGGAGACTGCAGCCACCCTGTGCACATGATCTGCCGTGGGTGCAGGGCAGCTTCTCCCTGCATTCACCCAATGGGAGACCGGTACTGACTCTGCAGCATGAAATTAACATGCTGTGGAGATGCCGAAGTCCAAAAACACACACCACACTGCAGTTGAAATAACGCTGTGGTGGGGAGAAACAAAGTGAGCATGGGATTTCTACAAATCCCATCCACTATTCCACTATGCTACTACTGTACAGTGCAGTGTTTTGGACGCAGTGGCAAGACACTATGTTCGAAATGCTGCATTCCCTGATTGTAATTTTGCACCCTTTTAGATAATGGGGTCATGCTTTCAGACTCCTCCCATTACCCTTAGGTGATTTAATTCTCTATTAGCAGATTACTGTCTGTCCATATGTAGAAACTTTTTTACCCAGAGAGAGACATTAGCTTAAGTAGGGACCCAGTAACGCCATGATGTGTCTACTTGGCACACATAAAATTGGCCTTTTTTATATGCTATGTATTTCAATTGTTTTATGTTTTTCCTTAGCAGTAATGCAAGTTTATGCATAATTATATATACGTTGTTTGTATGACTTAGCGTTTCAGAGTGCAACTGTCTTGTCCTTATACTAAATGGGGTTTAGGCTGCGTTCACACAGTGCGTATTTTGTCCCGTATTTTTACGCATGCAGTTTTCTAAAGAAATAAGCGCGTTTTTTTTACGGGCGTAAAAAAACGCATGTGTGTTCACACACATGCGTTTTTTTGATGCGTTTTTTTACGGACGCGTATTTTTCTGCATGTGTACTGCAAACACATAGAAATAAAGTTTGTTAAAAAAAAAAAAGAAAAAAAAAAGCCTTGTGATGTCATTTCCTTTCTTTTCAATTTGAATGGAAAATTAGCTCAATTTGTTAGCGGAAACCATGTCGCGTATGGAGGGTCCCTGTGTGTCTCCACATTGGAGCTCCCCCACAAGTGACCCCATTTTGGAAACTAGACCCCCGAAGGAACGTATCTAGATGCATAGTGAGCACTTTGAACCCCCAGATGCTTCAGAAATTCATCTGTAAAAATGAAAAAGCACCTTTTTTTTCCATAAATAACTTCTTTTTTCAGTGCTCACTATGCATCTTGATATAATCCTTTGGGGGTCTAGTTTCCAAACTGGGGTCACTTGTGGGGTAGCTCCAATGTGGAGACACACAGGGGCTCTCCATATGCAAAATGGTGTCCACTAACAATTGGAATTGTTAGCGGACACCTTGTAGGATATGAAGAGCCCCTATGTGCCTAAACATTGGAGCTCCCCCACAAGTGACCCCATTTTGGAAACTAGACCACCCAAGGAACGTATCTAGATGCATAGTGAGCACTTTGAACCCCCAGGTGCTTCACAAATTGATCCGTAAAAATGAAAAAAGAAACTTTTTGTGGAAAAAAAAGTGCTTTTTCATTTTTATGGATGAATTTGTGAAGCATCTGGGGGTTCAAAGTGATCACTATGCATCTAGATACGTTTCTTCGGGGGTCTAGTTTCCAAAATGGGGTCACTTGTGGGGGAGCGCCAATGTTCAGGCACACAGGGAGGGGCTCTCCATACCCGACATGGTTTCCGCTAACAATTGGAGCTAATTTTCCATTGAAATTGTTAGCGGGACACCATGTCGCATATGGAGAACCCGTGTGCCACCAGCACAAGGGCAACTGGAAGAGTTGGGGTACAGCACCAGAAAATGCCGTCTTTAACGAATGCGCTATTTTCTTGGGTGGCTGTGGGTTGAAATTTGCAGCGTGGGGGACCCACAACATTTGGGTCTCTCCACGCTGAGGATTCCAGTCAGCCAGCTACCAAGTTGTACATGGCTGGCTACAAAAAATACAGCGAAGGCCTTTGTTTATTTCTAGAACTAATTCTAGAAAAAAAAAATGACATGGGGCTCCGCCATATTTTTGGTCCAGCCAGGTACAACTTGGCAGCTACAGACTGCCAGCAACCCCCAGCTGCCTTGTTTGTACCTGGCTGCAACCAAAAATACAGCGAAGACCATTTTTTTTTTATTTCTAGAACTTACTCTAGAAAAAAAAATGACATAGGGCTCCGCCATATTTTTGGCCCAGCCAGGTACAACTAGGCAGCTGGGGGCTGGAATCCTCAGCATGGAAAGGCCCAAGCGTTCTGGGCCCCCCATGCTGCGAATTGCAGCCCGCAGCCGCCCCAGAAAATGGCGCATTCATTGAAGCGCCATTTTCTGGCGCTGTACCCATGCTCTTCCAGTTGCCCTGGTGCCGGTGGCAAACTGGGTAATAAAGGGGTTAATGCCAGCTTTTTATTGGTAGCTGGCACTAAGCCCGAGATTCATAATATAGGGCCAATGTTAGACCCGCCATTAGGAATCTCTGGTAAATAGTCAGAAAATACACACATAGAAAAATATTTTTATTTGAAAAAAAACTCAAACAAAATTCGGACTCCATCTTATAAAGATCCGACGTAGTCCACAACAAAGGTCCCACGACGCTCGATCGCCTCCGACGTAGTCCACAATGAAGGTCCCACGATGCTCGATCGCCTCTGCTCAATCCAGAGACTACAGCAAGGGATCAAGTGTCCTCTTCCTACAGTCTCGGAGGTCAGAGTTGTGGTGCACTGTATGACAATGATCTGTTATACAGTGCACCATGACTATGATCCCAGAGACTATAACAAGGGGACACTTGATCCCTTGTTGCACCCATCCATCCACGTATGCACCCATCATCCACGCAGGCACACAACCACGCACGCACATCCAAGCACGCATATCCACACACGCACACGCACATCCACACACGCACATCCACACACGCACATCCACACACTCACACATCCACGCACGCACACATCCAAGCACGCTGACATCCACGTACATCCACACACGCATCCCTGCACGCACGCTGACATCCACGCACGCACATCCACGCACACATCCACGCACGCACGCTGACATCCTCGCACGCTGACATCCACGCACGCACATCCACACACACATCAACGCACGCACGCTGACATCCACGCACACACATCCACATCCACTCACACATCCACGCACGCACACATCCACACATCCACGCACGCACATCCACGCCCACGCACACATCCGCGTACGCACATTCACGCACATCCACGCACACATCCCCGCACGCACGCTGACATCCACGCACGCACATCCACGCACACATCCGCATGCACATCCACATCCACGCACATCCACACACACATCCACGCACGCACATCCACGTACGCACATTCACGCACGCACATCCACGCACACATCCCCGCACACATGCTGACATCCACGCACGCACATCCACGCACGCACATACACATCCACGCATGCTGACATTCACGCTCGCTGACATCCACGCACGCACATCCACACACACATCAACGCACGCACGCTGACATCCATCCACGCACATCCACGTACGCACACATCCACCTTACGCACACATCCACGCACGCACATCCACGCATGCACGTTGACATTCATGCAAGCTGACATTCATGCACGCTGACATCCACGCACGCACACACGCTGACATCCATACACGCACTCATCCAAGCATGCACATCCACGCACACACACATACATACATACATCCATTCATCCATCCACCCATCCATACTTACCCACCGATGAGGAGGAGGAGCCCCTGAGAAGAGGAGGGGCCACACCGGAGACTGCAGAGGAGGCCGACGGTGCGGGTCGGTGCACCGGCGCGTGCAGCCCGCAGGACCGGAATAGGTGAGCGGGGCTGGGTACGAGCAGGGGGGTGGGTACGAGCAGGGAGGAGGGGGCCTGCAGCTTGACCGGTGGGCGCATGAGCCCGCCGGCAGAAAAACTATAGGAGGAGGGCGGGTGGATGGCGGGGACCGATATGGGAGGGTGCAGGCCGGACACAGGGGGGCTGGACACAGGGGGATATGGACACGGGGGGCTGGATGGAGCGGGGCTATGGACACAGGGGGGGCTGGACGGAGCGGGGACAGGACACAGGGGAAGCTGGAGCAGATAATGGCCGTCGGGTGCAGCGGGACCCAGGGACAGCCACGGGAAAGCAGGAATCCCAAAATGGTGGGATTTCCTGTTCCTGTTTTCCCTGGAGCTGTTCCCGTGTGACATCATTTCCTCCATACCCCTTGCCCCGCGCTGGAATGCGCATCGTCTGAACGACGATGCGTAATTCCAGGGGTTAAAATGGGGCCTATGGGAGAAGGCGCACGTAAAAAGGCGGAAAGAATGAACATGTTCATTCTTTTTACGTGCGCGCTTTCTTCCATTAAAGCGCGGCCGAAAATTGCGCTGCGTGTGAACAGCAAAAGTGAAAGTGCATTCACTTTGCTGTGACACGCAGACGCAGGTCCGCTTTGGGGGGAAATACGCGCGCAAAAAAGCGCAAAAAATACGCCCAGTGTGAACGCAGCCTTAGTCACACTTTGGGGCTAAGAATGTTGGAAGGCATTTGGATTTGGGAGAGCAGAATTCACTGGATTTCTTTTGCAGGGAGCCTTTTAGCTTTTTCAGAGCATTTTTGTTACCAGTAACATGTTAAGCCCTCTATATTTCTTTTAACAGATCATAGATCTGAGTGGGTTTTTCTTTTTTTGGATTGTGTTGAACGTTTTATTGGGAACATTTTACATAAAATTTTGGATCACATTCATCCTGTGTTCTCTTCTGAGCATTTTCATCTGAATCACGTATTTTAGAGATTTATACGGAAACCCTTGTTTAAGTGCTTAGCGTAGAGCGCAGGATATATGTGGGCCAGGTTCATATATGTGGGCCAGGTTCATATTGGGTTTTTATGTTTGGCTACTATCACAAACTAAAAAATGCTTCTTTTCATGCCATATTTTGAGATGGATATTATTTGTAAACTGCTGCAAACAGAATGTGAGGGCTTGTTTTTTGCAGGATGTATTGGAGTTTTTATTGGTACTATTTTCGGACACCACTTTTTTGATCGTTTTCTATTTTGATTTTTGGAGAGAGAATGAACAAAGAACAGCAATTTAGGAATTTTTTTGTAGGTTTTTTATGCTATTCATCACGTGGTAAAAATAACACTACTTTATTCTTCTGGTCAGTATGATTATAGCAATGCCACATTTATATATTCTTTTTATAGTGTTGTGTTACTTGTACAAAATATAAACATTTTATAAAAAAAATATTGTTTTTGCATTGCTATATTCTAAGAGCTATACCTTTTTTTTTTTACGCTGATGGTGCTGAATGGGGGCATGTTATTTTGTGGGACATATTTTCACCTACCGTTTTTTTTTTTTTTTCTTTTACATTTTACTTTTTGATTGTGTTTTAGTCCAATTGTTTTTCATCTGTATGATTAAAAATCACCATTATACAGTGGCACCAAAGGGATTAAACACCCGTGATCGGTGCATTACCACAGAGTGTCAGCTATGATATATAGATGATAACCGCTGATGATTTTGCTGGTTCTCTAGCATCATTGCACCGTACATGTATGGCGGCTTGCAGCAATGCACTTTCCGCAGCCCCATATGTGTATGGCACATGTCGTGAAGGGGTTAAAGTCATAGCTAGCAAATTTATATTTCTATATACACTGAAAGGACACTATATTAGAGACACCCATCTTGCAAAGTGTTAGACCTCCTTTGGCCCCTGAGACCTCCAACAATTTATTGTGTCGTATTTCCCAATAGATCTTGAAATAGTCAGGAATATTAGTCTATGCTTGCAGGATAGTTTCTTGCTAATTAGATGGATGTACTGACATACTTGGAACAGTCCACTAAGCAGTCCATACATTGTAATATGAGGATATAAAGGGTGGGCCATTTATATGGATGCACCTAAATAAAATTGGAGTGGTTGGTGATATCAACCCTCAGTGGATAGATCCCTCCAAGATTGTTGGAACACAAAAAATTGATGGTATGGTGTGGTTTATGGGCTACAAAGATAGTGGGGCTGTTCTTCAACAATGGAAACCTCAATGCCACTGGATATCTGAATCATGTTGACCATCAGATGCAAGGTCCTGGCAGGCCAGCAGATGTGTTAGAACATCTAATGGCCAATCAGACGGCCGGTAGCGATCAGGTGGTGTGTGACATAACACACCACCTGATCGCTACCGAACATCTGATTGGCCATCAGACATAAGGTCTTAGCAGGCCAGCGGATGTGTTCTTTTTGGGTCCCGAGACAGCCGTTGGATAGGTGAGTATGTTATTTTTTTATTTTTAACACCTTTTATTAACTTTTATTTCACTTTTGCAGTGTATTTAGATACACTGTGAAAGTGAATGTACTACTCACTACTTCGCGAGTTTCCTTTCGATTACTCGTTACGAGTAGCAAGTGGCCCGAATACCGTACTATTCGGCGAGTACCAAATAGTTACCAGTATACTCGCTCATCCCTATATAAGGGTCCTTTGCAGTCCAGTAGATCATCATAATGTACAATTACATGTGCATGGTAGGTTGAAATGGACCCCTGTGCAGCTGCAGATTGCACCAATGATATGTCCACCCCTGGCTCCGGTGCCAGGCTTAGAGGTACACCTTTCAAGATTGTAATTGACACCTACAGATCTAGCAAAGGTTACCATGATTCAGATAACACAGTATTTGGATATCAAATTACTGAAAATCCAAAACCATTCTTGGTTGTGCAATGCTAACTCTATCTTAAGTGTCTTAAGTGTCTTTTGTGATAAGTTATCAAAATGGCACATGGGAAGTTAAGTAACATATACTGTTAACATAGCCAAATGTACCTACTGGTAGGGTAGGCTTGTGTCTATAGATAAATCTAGGTGAAGGTGGTGTTAAAGAGGCAATCTTTGTCTGCAGGCTTCTGAGATAAAAAGTACTGTCGATACATATACATTTATTTTACCCATACTTCCACAAGATTCTGTAGCCACCTAGCCAGCTATTTCCAGCTTCCTTTACCCTTTACAAATTCCCCACAAATCATAAATTGCTCTTACCTAAAAGACCACGATTTACTTCACCCTACAAGAGCTTTTCTTATTCAGTTAACTCAATGTCCCCAGCATTAGTAACCTGACACACTTGGGTCTCTTTATTCTTTTTAAACTTGATTTCTGAGGTAGTCATTCATCCTATTACAGCCCTGATGACCCTGCAGGGTAGAGAATTTGAAGTGGGTTGATGTACATTATTTTTTCACTCACATAATACTTAGCAATTTCAGCATTCTTATTAAACGTGATATGTCCCCATGTGCCTGTTCATTTTTCAATTATTTTCATTTTTTCTAGTTTGAATCATTTTCTTATTGTCAGCCTTTTTTGAGACTCAAACTGCTCAGAGATTGCAAAGAAAAAGTTTTCTAAAGTATTATTTCTTAAAAACTTTGTCACTTTATTTGATCATTTTCCAAGAGAATGTCAAGGTGCATAGACTGGCACCTACAGACTTCAAACTGAGCTTTCCCCACTGAAAATGATTCGGTATATCACCTGTCATGCTTTGGTATCTATGCGACATAGTTGAAATGTCACTCCATCTATTTTCTGCTACCGTAGCTATTATGGCAGCATGTCCAGAATCAAACTAACCCAGTCCTAGCAATAATAAGCACTAGCAGTTTCGAGAAAGCGTAACATAATCTTAAATTTTGCAAATCTAACACTATCTCGGTTTCCTTCATTTTTAAAAGCCTCATTTTCAAATGTTACTAGTGAAAAGAGATCATGTATAATAAAGAAAGACGTATTACTTATCTATCTGAACCAGTCAGTTACGATGGTCTCCACAGAAGTGATGGTGTCCTATCCATACAACCAAACTTGCAGCCAATTTGTGACTTCAACAGTCAGCCATATAAATCATCCCTTCCAATCCCACCAGAGACCATCTGACAGGTGGCACTAGAGCAGCAGGAGTTTGGAGAGATAACAACTTCCTTTATTTTAAACATTGTTTTTGGTTCTTTTAAAAAAGGTGAGGAAAACCCATTTAAGATGTATTTATATAGAAGCTTAGAACCTAGCCAAAGACTGAAAACTAAAAGGTTTTTCTAGACTTTATGCGTTGGAGGCAGGGACGTCGCTATGCATTAAGAATCGGGGCTGCAGCCCCGATTCTTATGCATAGAGCCCCGAATCTCGCCAGCTGTCAGGGCCAGGGCCGCACCATCCATGAGCCGACCTGCTAGCAAACATAGGGGCAGCATCCCGGGGGTGCCCGGTGGCACTTTCTGTTAAGTCCCGGCCGCTCTACAGCACAGCTTGGCAGGGGGCGGTAACAACATCACTGAGCCCTGCAGAGCGGCCGGCAGACACAAGCTGAGAGGAGACTGGAGCAGCTCATTGAGGACTGAGGAGAGAGAGGTGAGTATTTATGTTGTTTTTTTTTTTCTACACTGATGGGAGACTATGGGAGTGCAGTGCAGGGGAGATCATATGGCTGGTGCACAGTGCATGAGAGACCAGAGTGGCAAGGGGCCCCGGAACTAGGGAAAGTGGATGCCGAGACAAAGTCAGTGCTGACAGGAGGAGATGCAGGGACAATGTGCTGCAGATGAGTATGCTGATAATGCTGCTGCTGCTGCTGGTTGTCTGTATAGTCACTGAGGGGGGAGGGAGAGGCACTCAGTGTGGCCCCCACTGCTCTTTGTGCTGCTGCTGATCCATGGAGAGAGGGGGAGCAGGACATTAACCCTGTCATACCCTCGATAATAGAGAGAGGGCTGTGCAGTGTGTCCCTGATCCAACCATATCACTGTACACAGGGACATCTGTGCCTCATCTACTATCAGCCAATCACAGCTTTCACTTTATAATCACATCTGTGATTGGCTGCCAGCAGATGATAGTGTCCCCTGTGCCCTGGAGCTGCAGATTGCAGGAGCTGGAGCAGGAGACATCTATGGCCCCTCTGACACCATAGAAAGACTCACAGCCTCTGGGGAAAATTGTGTAAGAATATTTTTTTTAATAATTTCTCTAAAACGTAATTTCTATATGAGCATGTTGGCAGTAGTAGTTGACTTGCCCCGTGGGGGCTGTGGGGTACTCTGAGCCGGGCACCTCGATGTCTTCAAGTGTCTGGGGTGATGTCACAGTGGCGTGACCCGGTCTGTGGCCACCCGGATGGGCAGTCAATAAAAAGGGGGTTAAAAAATTAGGGAGTAGTTTGTCATGACGCCACCCGTGGTATGCAGCCGTAGTGGCCGCTGCTGCAGGCCGGGACCTCTGGGGCTGATGGAATGGCAGCTGGTATGGTGTCGCTCCCCACGGGTGGAGCAGATGCCCAGAGCATCCAGAGTAATGGAGTGTTAGGGTGCTGGGGAGCCAGCGGGGCTGATCGGGCTGCAGGGAAGGATCGGGACCAGTGGCGTAGCGTGGGGGAAGGGCGGCGGTCCGCGCCAGGCGGCACGTGTGTGGGGGCGGCAGCAGGGCTGTATTTAAACGGCAGGGGAGCGCAAGCGTTTTTTTGTTTTTTTTTTCTTTACCTCCCTCCCCCAGACTCCATATGAAAAGTGGAGTCTTTGTGGGGGAGGGAGGGTGTTGCCGCCGGTAGTGCATTGCCGCCCGGCCGCGGCGCCCGTATGTACTGTGCCCCCTCCTGGCCCCCCAGCGCTGAGAGCGATGGCGCTGACAGGAAGCTGCTGGGAGCCCTGCTGCTTCCTGTCCCGTGATGGCTCCAAGTGCTCGTGCGGTGGAGGCGGCTGCAGTGCTGGCAGCTCCTCCACCCAGCTGGCCCCCCATGGAAGCGGAGAGGTGAGGGAAACTGTGCAGGGGATAGGGGACAGGGGAGCAGAGGAGAAGAGGACAGGTAGGCAGGAGGACAGGAACAGGGGGACAGAGGAGAAGAGGACAGGTGGGCAGAAGGACAGGAACAGGGGACAGAGAAGAGGACAGGGGGCAGAAGGACAGGAACAGGGAGACAGAGGAGAAGACGAGCAGCTGGAGGGACAGAGGAGAGGAGGACGGGTGTGCAGCAGGACAGTGGAGAAGAGGACAGAGGAGCAGCAGGAGGGACAGAGGAGAAGAGGACGGGGGTGCAGGAAGGCAGAGGAGAGGAGGACGGGGTGCAGCAGGACAGGGGAGAGGAGGACAGTGGTGCAGGAGGACAGAGGAGCAGCAGGAGGGACAGAGGAGAGGAGGACGGGGGTGCAGGAAGGCAGAGGAGAGGAGGACAGGGTGCAGGGGGACAGAGAAGAGGAGGACGGGGGTGCAGGAGGGACAGAGGAGAGGAGGACGGGTGCGCAGGAGGAGTGGGGCTGTGTGTGGTGATAATGGCAGCTGTACCAGGTGTCTCTGCCTACATGCGGCAGCCTCCACCTTCCTGTGTTGGCAGGGTGTGGCATGCTGGGAATTGTAGTTCTCCTACCTGTTCTGGCATTACTGTATGGTTTCTGGGTAGTGTGTTGGGTGCTGGGAGTTGTAGTTCTTCTGGGTGGGCTCAATGTTCTCCCGCCTCCTTTCTGTGGTTATTGTGCCTCTTCTGGGATGTCCTCGGCTCCGTGCTGTGCATAGACAGTGTATGTATATTGTCTGTGCATAGCACGGTGCTGGGGAGTTGGTGGTACACTGTCTCCCGCCGCCTTAAAATCGGTCTGTTTCTCATCCAGGAGAGTCGGATGAGTGTCATCTGTTTTTTGGTTTGTTTGGCAACTGCTGTGCGAGTGTCCAACATTTTTCTCAGATCACATCCGTGTGCAATCTGTTCTTTCCTCAGCAGTTGTTCCTGTAAATGATTATACTGTAATATGTTACATTGTTCTCAGCTACAGAATGAGAATGTATCAGTGAAAAAGAACTGATGCCTCTCGGATGGTCCGTGTGCGGTCCGTGATTTTGTCGGACCCATAGATTTGCATTGGTGAGTCTCGCGCGGGAATCGCATACTGTCGCAGCATGTTGCAACTTTTTTCTCATCCTGAATCTGGATGAGAAAAAAAGCGTCCAACACACGTCAGTGTGCTCTCAGAAATTGATTGCAATGCGAGAAATCGCACATTGCACTCATCAGAGTTTCACGCCAGTGTGTCCATACCCTAATACTAAAATCCATATAGTAATCCTACTGGTATGGGGAGGATTTATGGCTCAGTTAGTACACTCCATACTTCTTGTTATTAACCAATTAATGCTCTTTTATCCACCGTACTGCAGTGTCAAAAGAGGAAGACAGCGACACAGGCAGCAACATGGCATCAGAGAGCCCCTGACCTCGAAATAGAAGATCCTCAGATCCCGGTATTGTGACATAATATTAAGAATAACGTTTTTTTGCACTTATATTACACTATGAACTCCACAGTACAGCGGTGAAAATTGCTCCGACCCCGGGCCCTCCTTGAGTCCTGCTTGTTGCCATACACTGGGGTTGTGCAGAGATGGCGGTGCACAGTGACAACCCCAATAGGCGAGTGGCTATTTGGCCCAATACTTACCCCCCAATTGCACCCCTTCTCTTAGTGTTTTAGTATAGTAGTTATATTCTTGTATATAGGGGCAGACAGTGTATACTATGTATACTTCCGGATTATCAACATCCAAAGGGGCGGCAAATTTTTCGGCTCCTGCTGCCTGCGCGGTGTTTCAGCCTACCGCTCCTCAAGTAGGAAAGGAACAGTCTCACACAATTCTGAGTTCCTAACCCGGTTTACTTCAGTTTTCTCTGCATGTACTACAGGTCACAGTTCAAGTACATTGGCGGTGCGGGTAGTCTGCTCTCCTCCTTCCTGCACACGCCTCTGCGCACAGAGCCCCAATCCAGCAGTCACAGGCCTTGTCAGGCTACCGGCTGTTTCCCCTGACCCTAATACAGCTGCCTACTCGGCGGATGTGCTGGGAGTTGGCCACAGCTCCTCTGGACCTCGTGGCCACCGGTTCTGTGGTTGGAGCTTGGAGTCTACTTCCTACCTTTCAGGGTCGGGTCCCTGGTGCTCGCCCTGACCCTCCACTTCACTGCAGACTCGGGCGCACAGGCTCCTTCCGTCTCTCCACAGTGTTGTCCCGGGACAAGCCTCATCTTTGCTCAAGTCCTCCGGGTCCTTTCTCTCTGTCCTCCATTATAGAACATGTTCTTTAATAGCGTTTTTTGACAGCGAAATTCATGCACTTTTAAATCACGGTATTAACGCCAGAAAAGCGCTCATGTGAAAGAAGCCTTAGGATTACTTGGATGTTGGCCTAATACTGTTATATTTTGTGTATTTATTGAGTGCATGTTGGCAATCTCTATAATGTTTTAAAGCATTAAATCTGTTAATATTATATATGTAGAGTGTCACTGGTTATTAAAGTACATTTTACTTGGGTTTTATTTAAATTTATTCCGAAAAATGCAGCTCAGTGGGCCCGAGCCCCGGATGTTTTTTGACCCTAGCAACGCCCCTGGTTGGAGGTAGACAAAAGTGAAACCTGAAGGTTTTGCATCTTTAACAGTCAGTATATAAATATTAGGAGACATCACAGGTAATGTGGCGACCAGAGTTTGTTACCTCAGGCGGCACTACCTGTTGGTAAATGGAGGGGGCTTTCGCGGGGGGACTTGGTGGCAGGCAGCCCCTTCACAGATGCCACTCCTATAGTTTAAATTTATTCTCCCAGCCACCGCTGTTGGCCCTCTAACAGCTCAGTACAGTGGGACATGAAGATGTAATCACTGAGCGTTGCTGTACTGAGCTGTGAAGAGTGGCAGAACAGATGGTGAGGAGACCGGAGCAGTGAGGACTGAGGAGAGGGGTGACTATTTACTTTTTTTTTTTTTTTTTAGTGTGTACACTGGTGGGAGACTATGGGCTGTACATTATAATATAGGAGAATTATGGAATACGCAATATAATATAGGAGCACTATGGGGGTGCATAATAATATATGGATGGCAATGGTGGGTGCATTATACTATATGGAGGACTTTGGGGGTACATTAAACTATATGGAGGACTTTGGGGGTGCAAAATACTATATGAAAGACTACTATGGGGGTGTATTATGCTATATGAAGGACTATGGG
The DNA here is from genome assembly GCA_033576535.1 of Allobates femoralis. NCBI lineage: Eukaryota > Metazoa > Chordata > Amphibia > Anura > Aromobatidae > Allobates > Allobates femoralis. Next base: position 591,456,801 of record JARQOC010000002.1, on the reverse strand, counting down.
AGTGGATTACACTATATGGAGGACTATGGGGGAGAATTATAATATATTGAGGGCTATGGGGGTGCATTATAATATGTGGAGGACTATGGAAGATCATTATACTATGTGGAGGGCTATGTGGGGTGCAATATACTATATGGAAGACTTTGGTTGTTAAAATATACTACATGGAGGACTATGGGGGTGCATTATTGTATATGGAGGACTATGTATGGTGCATTATAGTGTATGGAGGACTATGGGGGTGCATTATACTATATGGAGGGCTATGAGTGGTGCATTATACTATATGAAGGGCTTTAGGGGTGTATTATGCTATATGGAAGATTCTGGATGATGGATTACACTGTATGGAGGACTTTGGGGGTGCAATATACAATATGTAGGACTATGGGAGGTTCATTATTCTATGTAAAGAGCTATGGGGTGCATGATACTATATGAAGGACTTTGGTGCATTATACTATATGGAGGTTAATGGGGATGCATTATACTATATGGAGGGTTATGGGGTGCAATAAACAATATGGAGGACTATGGGGGGTGCAGTATACTATATGGAGGGCTATGGGGAGTGCATTATACTATATGAAGGACCTTGGGGGTGCATTATACTATATGGAGGGCTATTAGGGTGCATTATCCTAAATGGAGGGTTATGGGGTGCATTATTATATGGAGGACTCTGATGGTTTATTATACTATATGGAGGGCTATGGGGTGAATTATAATATATGGAGGACTATGGGGGTGCATTATACTATATGGCGGGCTTTGCAGGATGAATTATACTATATGGATGACTATGAAAGGTACATTATACTATATGGTTGACTATGGATGCATTATATTGTACTATATGGAGGGCTATTGTAAATTCATTATACTATATAGAGGACTTTGAATTGCATTATAATATATGGAGGGCTATGAGTGTGTGTGTTATAAGATATGGAGGGCAATTGGATGGATTATGGTATGCATTATAATATATGGAGGGCCATGGGGTGCATTATACTATATGGGGGATTATGGGATGCATTATACTATATGGAGAACTTTGGATAATGCATTATATTATATGGAGGACTATATAGAGCCAGTTATTCTCTATGGAAGCCATTATAATATTTGGAGAGCTTTGTGGGGGCATGATAACACTTGGAGGGCTATGTAGGAACCTTTATACTTTATTAAGGGCTATTTGAGGGATGTATTGGGGCAATTTTACAGTGTGAAGAATTGTAGGGACTATTATACTGTATGTAGTCCCATTATACTGGATGAGGGGCTGTGTGGGGGTCATAGTTGGGGATCATATTGTGTTAGTGTCAATATTCATTGATGGTAGTTGAGGTGGGTACAGTAAAGTGATCATACTGCGTGTGTGGAGGGTACTGTGGACGACTTCACTGTAGAGGAATCATACAGTGTTTGTGGGGCACTTTTGATGGCATCATACTTTATGGGGCAATATTGCTAGCAATTTCACTGTCAATTTGCTGGTTGCTGTGAAATCATGGACACGTTCTATTTTGTTGCTGTGTACAAATGGAACAATGTGTCCATGATTTCACTGCAACCAGAAAATTGCCAGGGAAATTGCAAGCAATATTGCCCCGTGTGACGGTACCTTCAGAGCTTTGTAAAGGCTGCAAAGTTGTGAGATATGTATATTTGACCCAGCCGAATATTAGTTCTTTGTGGAGGGGGTCCCAATTAGATCTTCTGCTATTGGGTATTATGATTTCTATGTATGCCTGGTGCAGGATTCATTGTCCCTCTGCTGGAGGACTGATTGGTCATAACTTACACACTACATCCAATGCAGTCACTCAGAACATACGCGCTCCACATCCCTTGCTCCCAACCTATTTAGAAGGCCCCTGTAATTAGCTCTGGACAGCCCCGTGTGCAGTATTTGCAATTGGCTAAGTGTTTCGGGAGAAGAAGGCATGGTCTTGTTGAGAAACATGCGTCATTCTACCAGCTTAGTACGGTGACTGCTTGTTACAGCTGTTTTGGACTTGGTGAGCGAGATGCTCATACTGCATGTGGTGTGTGGACGATGCTGCATGGTGGACATGTCTGACTAGTTAATGCTAGGCAGTGGCGACATTGGAGTTGCCTAGAGTTTTGTATGCATGTGCCAGAGATAATAGATGGCCATCAGTGCCTGCCACCTGTGGTAGCTGATAAGAGGCGTATGCTATAAGGATGCTGGACTGTGTCTGCCTACAGGACCACAGCTCTGCAGCTATCATTGTGCATCTGTATGCTTGTGCCAAGCCTGCCATTGCCATTAATGATTCTTGTTCTGTTGTTCTAGATTCTTCTGTGTGTGATGGCGCTGACATCCTTGTGTTTGGACATCTTTTTTTTTTCTATCTCTCTAAATGAAAATGTCCACTAGTGTTCTAATTTTTACAGGAAATATATAAATATGAATGATCCAGATTTATTTCTACCGATTTTAAAAATGTACTATGCGGGGGGGAAGTATATTGCAGTTCGCATCAGGCAGCAGAGAGGCTAGGTTCACCCCTGGGACCACATTCCACTGCAGTAGGAGTTTCACAATGAAATGTCACTATATGGATAAAGTCTCCTCCATAATAATGGAGACTATTGACATTAAGTTGAGAAGAATCTCTGCCTTTAGAGAACCTCCAGAAACACCTATGAGCATATGTGTAAAAAATTGCTGGCAGTATGACTCTGGATATTACAATATATGTATTTAAACATATACTTTTTGAGGGTAAAATCAAGTGCAGATTTCATTGTGAAAATGCTGTGGATTTGCAATATACTGCTCCCTTCGCATTGCCTGTCAACTTACAATGCAGACTTTTTACACAGCATGTGAAAATATTTCATGAAATGTCTTCCTAAATGTTGCTGGTGCAATATACACTGACTTTTCTGCTAAGAAAATCCACTGTGCACATATTTAGGTGTCGATAAATGTGATTGACGCAAACTGACTATCGCATTTCTGTTTTACAATGGAATATGTAGGCAAATTTGGTCACCCCCTGAAGAAGCAGGAGGGAAACGCATGTCGGAATGGGTGGTGAGGGAATAGTTATACCCCTATCATGCCATCTGGTCTGTATTATATTTGTGCTTACTTGCTTCTATTATTTTTTTATATATATTTTTCTCTACAATAATTAGGTGTTTGTCATTTTATGTTGTTTTTCTGCCATAGTTTATTCTGAGTCATTATTTATGTATATAAATACTTTTTAGTCATGAGATTGCCTAATATATCTTTTTTTACCAATTATGCATATGATCAGCACACCCTAATTAATCATTGTGGACTTCTATATAATGTATTATACTATGAATATTATTTAAACTATTAATTATTCCTCTTACACCTTCTGCATTTTAATTGTCCCGTGTGTTTTGTCTGTTTTATTTTTATCTTGATCTTTTATTTTTTATTAAAGTAAAATATTTGGATCTTGTACATATATTTTGCCTCTGGGAATATACTTTTGATTTTTATATTTGGTCCCTCTACTCTGTTTTTTTTCATATTGGAACATAATTTGTAACATTTGTTTCTATTACTATATTTCCTTTTCCACTGTAATTTGCATAATGTGTTACATTCTCTAATCATATAAATTTGCATCGCAGCTCCAAATTTCTTTCATTGGTCATACGTCTCTCGAAAGTAAGTGTTATTCGGAAATGCCAATGTCCTCACTAATCCTCTCCAGGGGTCGAGAAGTAAATAGTTTTCTCTCCTCCCTATTTCGTTGCGATGTAATCTCTTCTGCCTACATTATTCCCTATATGTTATTACTCGCGTCATAGGCACAGGAAAGGATGAATATGGAGTGTCATGGGAGTTTACAAAGCTCTTAAGAAGGAATAGAAAGATAAAAAGTAAGGTCATTATACCAATGCAGAAAAATTATATTTCTGATGCAGTTGTGAAAGGTTATACAAAGTATAAGAGAAGAATGCATTAACACATGCTGGCCGGAAGTTAATAATATACATTTTAGGGTTAGAGTGATTTAGAATCATGTACTGGAAAATGCATTAACTAACTCTAAGAACTTGTTGCCTAGCAACACTGTGTAAAGACTTTAGAAACCTTTTTGGTCTCTGTGTCACACGTCTTCCCAGTGTAAGAAAGCTGACATATCTTCTGTAGGTATTTGTGTCAAGGAACGTACAAATTCAGCTGAATATACTCAATATAGACAGGAATTATTTGTTGATATAACAAAAGAGAATTGCTCTCTATGCTAAAATTGTCAAATTGTCCATGGCAATCACTAACCAAGACAAGGAAGAAATATATCCCATTAGTCAGCAGTCCAAGCATCTTACAACAAACTGTAATGAAAAACTTAAAATGAGAAAATATACTTAGCTTCTCAATATAAGAAGTCTTATTGAGACTACGGCAATGTTAAGTAAACTATGAATCTGGAGGAATGAATATTTTATGATAGGGAGCGTAATGTATGTATTTCGATAATGATGTTAAAGAGAATCCATCAGCAGTTTTGACCCTGCAAAACTGCTGACAGCATTAGATAGGAAGACGTATGTATTTATATAGCTTACCTTTCTGTTTTAGAAGCAGCATTGTTGAGAAAATGAAGTTTATTATAACCAGAGATGGGCAGACCCACAGATGTTTGGGTTCGCTGGATATGGTCTGACATTAAAAAAAAAGTTTGGGTTCGAGACCAGATGTGACCTGAACTCCATATAAGAAAAAACAACAAATGAACAAATACCCTAAAATAATAAAAGTAAAAATGCTAAAGTGCAGAAAAATAGAATAGGGTACTTAGTGACATAGATATGATAGCATAAGCTATCCCACCAGCGACAAGTTGACCCTATCGGGACAGTCCCTGCCTAACAATAGTACTTATACCTGGCCATCTATCAGTGAAGTGACAAGAATCGGGCCCCAACAGAGCACACCGTACCATGGGATGCTACACATTATAACATGGATGGCAAAGTATTACAGTAGTACTATTGTTAGGCAGGAACTGTCCCAATAGGGTCACCTTGTCGCTGGTGGGGCAGCTTACGCATATATATGATCATATGTATGTCACCAAGTAGCCTATTTTAATTTTCTGCATTCTTACTTTTATTATTTTAGGGTATTTGCTCATTTGTTGTTTTTTTCCATTTTGAGGCCAGTGTGAACTTGCACCACTGCAGAGATTCACTTTAGTTCAAACCCTGGTTTTATTTCTGAACTCCATATAAATCTATGGGGACCCAAACGTCTGAACTATAAAATGTTGGTAGTAAGGGCTTGGGGGCTGCAAAAGGAAGCACAATGCAGAACAATTATACTTATCAGTTTCTGTGCTGTCACTGCTTTTAGAATATTATTTTTCAAAAAAGAACACATAATAAAATATTGTCTATATTGTCTCTGACGTACTGTATTTTATGTTTTTTGTTATGAGTTCTTTTTTAAAAAGCTTGAATCACTGTATTTTGAGAATAATAAAGATCTTTTTGGTACTTTTGCACGAAAAAACTCTAAAGTGTTCTACTGTTTATTATATGTTCAAAAAATTGGAGATGCGATTTATGGCTATTTAAGAGATTGATATAATCAATATGACGTTGTGGTTGGATCTTATGTTAACAATAATGTCACTGCTTTTAGGTCCGCTCATTAAACCTTATGCATATTTCTTAGCTTTCCCCGCCCACCCAATGAGACAGTGTCTGTAATTGGTAGCTGTTAGACTAAGCATTTACTCTCTGTTCTTATGAATACTCCAATTGCAAACATCATGAAAAAAAGGTGTGTATAAAATAAATCTTCTTTATTTAGATTTTT